>CM060396.1:152663552-153263552 GCA_030545235.1 Helianthus tuberosus | reverse complement strand
AAATTCAAAACTGTCAGAAGATAGATGAGTTTTTCCAACATTTATTTGTTCAAGCTCTTCATCATCACTGTTATCTGTTGAACTGTTTTCAGAGAAAACATATTCTTCATCTTTTTCTTCATCATCAGATAACACAGCCATCCATTCTTTCACCAACTCTGGCCTTTGCACAATCTGAGCAATAAAAGCTTTAACATTAGGATCAGCTGGAATGTACTTGTCCCAGCTAAAACCATCAGCCACTTTCTCGTCATCTTGATCCATGATGCCATAGTAAGCCTTTTTGTTTGCATCTTCAATCATTCTTCCATGTGCAGTTTGTGGCTCCTTTTGTTGATGCGGTTGGTGAGTGATTTGCTGATAAATGGTTTTCCTATAATAATCATCTTTTCCAGATGACTCCTTTGCTCCTCTCGGCTCCTGATTCTTGCATTCTCTTTTAAAGTGGCCTTTCTCCCTGCAACGAAAACAGACAACTTTAGATTTATCAAATCCTAGATTAGAAAGATTTGCATCCAAGAAATCATTTCTTCCTGTAACCAATCTAAATTTTTTTGCTCTCCTCAAAACACTAGCTAAGGCCCATTTAATATCCATCAGTTCCAGCTCCTCTGCATCGATTTGGTCATAATCTTCCTTTGTGAGCATCGGATTACCAATTCTTCCGGCAATCAACCCTTCATAAGACTCTAATGCAGTGACCAATAATCCCATATGATTCTTTACAATCTCTTCAGAATAATTTTGTCCATTTTGAAGATGTAAAGCCACATTGCACTGAATTAGATGACCATTTCCAGCAGATGAACTTTGAACACTTGGAGGATTCACCGTTGAGAACCCACTAGTGTTGACTGATCCTTGACTGCTTGGTGTAGATTGATTTCCAGCACTAAATGCAGTTTGTATCTTTGGACTTGCTTCAGCAGTTTGAACATTTCCTTTATAGTACAATTTAATATCTTGTTGATGAGTAGAACTATTCATTCTAGCAATTTTCTGCTGCTCCAGATCCTGTGCCTCCAACTTCTCTATAAACTGTGCAATCGATAACTTTTTAAACTGTCCGGAATTCTTCAATATCATCAGATATGTACCCCATTCCTGTTGCGGTAATGCGTCAGCAAGCTTTTCAACCCATTCTGCTGGAGTTTTTGTAATCTTCAACTGTGACATGGTGCGTACAAGATGACAGTATCTTTCAATAAGAGTCTTTGTTGTTTCACCAGGCATGCACGTAAACAGTTCAAACTCCTTTTTCAACAAAGCTGCTTTACTCTATAGCATTTCAGTACTTCCCTCAAATTTCTTTTCAAGAGCTTCCCAGATAGAGTAAGCATTGTCATCATGTTGAAGCAACACAAATATATCCTCCTTTACTGCTTGTTGTAACAAATTGAACATCATTTTCTCTCCTTTATAACCATCTCTTTCTTGCTCTGTGAATTCTGAAATGATTTTATCGACTCCCGCTGAATTCTTTGGCCTCTCATATTCAGTTTCGATGCTCTCCCAAGCTTTTAGATGATTCGCCTGAACCCAATTTTCAAACCGTTTCTTCCATCCGTGATAATCTTCAATTCCCATAAGTTTCGGGGGTTTTTGCATTGTTCCGGTTTCATTCTCCATGTTCATGTTCTTAGCAATGTCACCCGGAGTAGTCGGAGATGTTGAGAATGCGTTGTAAAACTCTTCACTCATGATTCGATATCGAAGAATTTCTCAAACTGGCTTTCAAACGAACTGGTTCACCTCGTGAAACAATACCTGAAATAGACAAACAAACGTTCAGTTTAAACTGGCTTATCAATTAAAAGAATAAAACCGGTACTTGAACTGGTGAATATTCTGTGCGGACTGAAATTTGACACACTGTGCAAATTGCTAAGACCCGGATCAATTTCAAACGACCTTTTCCAACGACCTGGCTAAAACACACGATCTTGACTCTTTCAAATGACTTTGCAAACTGAAATCAAATAATGTGATCTGATTTGAATGTGCCGAAAAAAATAACTGATTCAACTGGATTGAATTTAACTTTGTGTAGATCAAATTCAAGTCACATGGGCCGAGAACAATTTAGTCTGATTGGGCCGCAACTATTCACTGACTTTTACTCAACAATATTAAAACATTTTGATTGGACCTCCTATGTTAGTGGATCTGATTCATTTCAGATTACATGCAAACTGATCAACACAATTAATATTCAATGAACCGACAAACACATGAAACGAGAAAATCACATGACAAGGCTGACCATATGCACAAGTCGACAACTTTAGTCAACAACACCTGTAATATTGTTTTTTCTTTAAGCCGACAACCTTTTAATATTCACATGCACATTTTAAACTTTCAACAACATCTTCAAACCAATATCTTTCACATGCAATCTGACTTGTTCACATGCAGCCTCGAACAGACCAAATACCTAATGATATTATTTCCCGAAATACTGACACCTTCGAATAAAGAATCACACAACACACGATGCACTTTTTAAAAAAAAATCAAGAGGTCGGTATGTTCAAGCGGTCATGACGTTTTCAAGCGAGCAACTATTTCAAGCGGTCAGATGTTTACAAGCGGTCAGATGTTTTCAAGCGGTCAGACGATGTATTTTCAAGCGATTGAATGATTTCAAGCGGACTAAACGTGTTATGTTCGCTTGAACAGTTGATGATGTCAGCAACTTCGAACAAATTTCAAGCGACCAGACCGATTTGAACCAGATTTAAGTCGATTTCAAAGCTGAAACTTTACAGGATTTGTTTAAACATGATTACGCACAACATATGAAAGTTTGAGCCGTTTTTAACCGTGAAAAATGTTTGAATTTTGAAAAGAATGGTGTAGAAATCAGAAAAAGTGATGAAAACGAGCTGTTTTGACAAGATCTCTTCCTCCTGAGCTCTGATACCACTTGTAGGATCGTTTTGTGACCCAAACGAGTCGTTCAGAAGAGATTTAATCCGTTTCAGATGCGGAAAATAAGAAACGAATGTAGAAACAGCTTGATTCACACTTTAAAAGACTTGTATATTGATTTAACAATGATTACAATCACAAAATATACCGGCAGCACTTCGGTACACTCTCTAAGATCTCTGGTCTGTCCTATTCGCTTGAAAAAACAATTGACACATATATATAGGGCTAGTCTGATCGCTTGAAATGAACATGCACATGTTCAAGCGATCAGATCATCTCAAGTGAACAAGACATGTACAAGCGGTCAAACAATAATTCTAATTCAAGCGAACAAGACAAATTACAATTCTGATTTCATGTTTCATGCAAGATCACGTGATGTTGTCTTGTGATGATGTCAACATTGATGTCACCATTATGATGTCATCTTTTGAAACGATGACATCATGCTCGATCAAATCTGCAACGAACCCGAGACTTGATATAAGACGAAGTCGACAGATGAATGCACTAACACCGTTAGCGACGAACCATGGGATAAACCCTGATCTCACCGGAGAGAAGGTAGATGAAACGTTGTATCGTTCCATGATCGGATAGCTGATGTATTTGACAGCTTCAAGACCCGATATTATGTATCCAACCTGCCTCGCAGCAAGATTTCAGTCTAACCCAAGAGCTTCGCATATGATAATTGTGAAACAGATATTACGCTACCTGAAAGGAACTGCATCACTGGGGTTGTGGTATCCAAGAGAAGGCGATTTCACGCTCGAAGGGTATTCCGATTCCGATTTCGGATGCTGCAAAGTTAACGCTAAATCAACAACAGTGGTTTTCGGACCACGATTGGTCACCTGGCAATGCAAGAAGCAGACCTCTATAGCTTTGTCCACATGTGAAGCCGAGTATGTATCTGCTAGCAGTTGCTGCTCTCAGATCTTGTGGATCCAGCAACAGATGCACGACTACGGTTTGCAATTTCTTAACACCCCTATCTTTGTTGATAATGAGGCAGCAATAAACATTACTAAAAATCATGTTCATCATGCTAAAACGAAACACATAGAAATTCGTCATCACTTCATCCGAGATTGTTTCGAGAAGAAGTTGATACGAATTGAGAAAATCCACACTGACGAACAAAAAGATGATTTACATACCAAAGCGTTTGATAAAACTCGTTTTCAATACTTGTTAAAATTGAACGGTATGAAGCTTTTATCGGTGTTGGAAGAGATTCTTGGCGTTGATGAAGGAGACATTGTAGATGATGTTGAGATGCAATCTGCAATGGTTTGTCGATTTTTTACTTGTTTTGGTATTTAGGGGGAGTATAGGGTAATATTTTTCAGAAAATACAAAAATAGTAAAAAATTTTAAAAATCCAAAAACATGAGATATTTTCAAAATACAAAAACAATAGAAAACCGGAAAGAGCTTGTGTAAAAAGGGAAAATCATAGTACATTGGCTTGACAGTTACGGTATGCTAAAGAATTGTAAAGTTTAAAAGTTTTAAACAGTCTCGCTGATGATATGCCGATAGGTTTTTACACATTTAGTAGGTTTATTCGGGATATAAACCTAAAATCTTTACTTGCTTATTTCATGGGGAACACTACTTGGATATATAGGTAACCCCTGAAATTTCGTTTGAAAGATCCCTCTTTCTGAGATACTAGGTCTTTATACTCAATGATATCTGGGGTATTATCCCGGGACTTCTGATTTTGCGAAAGCAATGGCCTAGTCCGCGGAGAATACTTTACGCTTGCTTGAAATAATAGCCTGCCCTCAGCATAAAAAATGAGGAAACATTGAAAAATGCTAATCATGTGCTGTTGTAAAAAAGATCCTCTAAAGGGGACCCACCAAAAGTCGAAGCCGTCATCTCTCTGCTGAACGGAAGTTCTGACCTGAGCTCTCACGGCCTTCGCAATTTAACCCCTTACAGATATCATCTGTGGTATACTCACCTGTAAGACTGAATATTGGGATATGGATACGGGAGTATATTCAAGAGGTGGGACACATGAATGAGTTTAAGTCTCTAAAACACTAAATCCGTATCCTGGACAGATTGAAATTTGAGTGAGAATTTAAGTGGATCAGTATATCGACAATCTAAGTGAATTGTTTAATTCTGAGTATGAAATTAAAGCTTAACGATACTTGTGACTTGTCGAATAGCTGATATGATTCCCTAACACGCTCATCAAAAATATGTTTGTAAATAGTTTACATATACTGCATTTTATTTCTGTAATTCACTTCTAGTATAGAAACTTTATTAAAAATCCAAAAAGATTTTACATTTCTGCTTTATTTTTCGACAAACCAAAGTGGAAAGCTGATCTTCGGATTCGAATTGAAGCAGATGCAGGAAGTTTCTGAGCTGAAAGATGAGTTTGGAGCTTAAAATGTTAAACTTGAGAAAATTGAAAAGTTAAAACAAGTTCATTAATTTGAAACTTGTAAATTTCAGAAAATTGTTTGAACAAAGTTGAACAAATTGTCAGTGTGCTTTATCTCAGGTCAACCAAGGCCATTAAGTTGGACTTGGTTGATAAATTGAGTAATCAGGGTCATTAATTTGGACCTGAATACTTAAGTGGATTTCTAAAACTGATGAATAATAAAATATGTTTAAATGAGAATAGATTATAATGTTGTATGTTTGAGAAACAGGAAATAGGTTTGGAAAATCTCCTTGGTAAAGAAAATGTCAAAGTTTGAACCAGAATTCGAGTCCCAGCATATCGAGAGGGGGAGTTTACATTTTGGATCAACATTTAAAGGGGAGATTGAAGGTTAGAGTTTGAAGATAAAAGAATTAAAGGATGCTTTACTATGTCAAGACAATTTAAGGCAGAGATCGATAGATCAAGACTAAAGACTGAAGACTGGATGCTAAAGACTTCGTCAACATCCAAGGGGGAGTCTGTTGGTGCACTGATGTCTGTTAACTTCGTCTTTATAGAGTCTTGTATTGTATTAGATAGATCAGGGCACGCAAAACGAGAAATGAAATTTATAGGTAATTCCGCTTGGAATTATAATTCCGCTCGAAATGATAATTTCGCTTGAAACTGAATTCCGCTTGAGTTAATTCCACACGGAATTAAGTCTCGTTTGGACAGTTTCAAACGGAATTAGTTGCCTATAAATACCTGATCGAGTCGTGTCATTTGAAACGGAATTAGAACATTGTTTTCAGAGCCGAGGTGATGCCGGATTGTTATTTGAATTGTAAAAGCTCAGGAAATCAATAAGAGAAGATAATTAGAAAGTATCAAGCCGTGTTACGTCAATTTCATTGATTCCGCCTTTGATTTTGATGCTGAACTCTTCAGATTGACTCGTTAGGGTCACACATCGATCCAACAGATTTGAACGAGATGCTATGATAACTTGCTTTAAACAACATGAACCCCATCTTGACTCCAAGTGATCTGACCGAACAGGAATCACCCTAGTCCGACCGGTTCACGGTTCGAGTCGGTTGTTCATGTTCAAACCCGGAATCAGTAGTCTCTTAGATAGAATTCAGATCTGGAACTAACACATCACTAAGAATGAGTAGAAGGTCAGAACAAGCTCTGATTCTATTGGTTTTGAGTGCATTGAGTGTAAAAGAGTTGAAAGAAAGTTAGAAAACCTTATCTCAATCCTTTTAATCATGAATTTGTGTAGATCCATGCAAAAACATTGATTATTCATGTGGAAATCCTTTGGATCTAAGTTGTTCTTGGTGGAATGAAGCCAAACTTTGAAGTTCATAAGAACTCCATGATGTCATCACCCTAGCACACCTCAACTCCGATGATTTCATGGTTAAAATTTGAGATTCAAAGGTAAAAATGGTGTAGAACTGCATGTAGATCATAAAAGTACAAGATTTAGGTTGAAAACTTACAAGAATCGAGAGAAATCGAGAGAAATGAGGGCTGGAGATCGGCTGGTCGAACAAGAGAGCTGTCACATCACAAGTGATGTGACAGGTAGGTATTTATAGGGTTTCCCAAAAAGGAAAGGGGGGAAAGAGGCTGGTCGATCAGGTGGCAACTCGATCGGGTGGCAGCCCGATCGGGTGGCAACTCGATTGTAACATCTGTGCTTGTAATCATTGTGAACAGTTCTTTCATCAATAAAAGAATGTTATTTGATCCCAATGTTTGTTTGGTTGTGTTTTACATTTTTCATGTTTTGACCTTTATTCAATTTCAAACTCTATATCGCTTTCTGGAGAGTTATACGCAAACTGGTACGTAAACATAATCAGTTTAATGCGAAAAATACTCCGGAACATCAACATATACTTAACATACCCTAAATAACCTTTACATAACTTAGAAATAAGTTTTAAAGGCTTTGGTATGGCAAAAACAAGTTAATTCGCTTACAGGGACTAAACTTGACAAACTGCGAAAGTATGCCAATTCGAACTGTAACGAACATTCCGGAACATGACCATAAGTTAAACACACCTTAAATATCCTTTATATAGCTTAGAAATAGGCTTTGAGGGGTTCGGTGTGCTAAAATAAACTTTTGGGTCATTCAGGGACTAAAAGCGTCAAAAAGTGCCCAAGTTTGCATTTTCGCGCATAACTTACGTTCTGAATACATCCGGACATCCAAAAATTTATGTAAGAACTAAAATATTTTATTTTAGTGTTTGGCATAAGAAAAATCCTTTCGTCGCGCAATTTGGATCGTTTTTGCGTCCGTTACAACTTCCGTCGTAATTAACCGAACAACGCAACCGTACGGCCAAACGAACCGACATCCGAGATATTTTTGAGCACATTTTAAGTTCCCTATACTTTAAATTCATTTTAGAGCTTCGAAATGGGGTTAACGGGCCTTAAACGTGTCGGAAATGGCTTAAATGCATAACAGGGACCAAAACTGTAATTCTGCCAAACTTACAGGCTTGCGCACCGCAAGACTCAACCCTTACGGTGCGCAAGGGGTCTGCAGACAGCAGAAACTCAGAAACATCGAATCTGGTCCGTTCCACTTGTTGCACATGGTTTTGGGGAATCTATGGGCTGGTATTGAGTGCACATGGTATTACAAAACCATGTGTGCACATGTATGGACAAGATCAAAGCACGATATTCGAGAAACGATCTTAACGGTTCTCCGAATACTATAAATACCCCACCCCCATTTGCTTCAAAACCCACTAGAATCTGATTTGAGAAGCTCTAAGTTGAAACCTTTGTTTCATACCTGAGCTACTTGAATCAAGATTAGCATTCGGGGACCCTTCGTAAGTATTCCTTCGTTCTTTTATTGCTTTTCGAGTCCTTTGTTTGACTTTCTGCGTTGACCAGTTTATGGTCAATGCGAAGTTCGTTTGAACTTCGCAACGTGAGCGTAATGACGATGGTTATAGTCCCTTGTGACTATGCCTACTGATTACCACGTTGTCTAGGGTCGTAAGGGTAAGCGATCTAATAAATCGCTTATACCTTCGAACCCGACCCATTTGGTCGATCATTAGGATCCGACCAAGCACATTAGGTGACCATAGTATATAGGGAATAACCTTCCGAGGTTATACCTTATGGTCGCTTCGTTTAAGTAGTTGTATGATAGGTAGTTTATATGCCTTAGGTAAATTACCAAAATACCCCTTTGACGCCAAAATTCATTTTAAACATATGTAACGTAATTTTTGACATCTAAACTGATTTAGCAACAATATTAGACATGTTAAGGCATATATTACTTGTCATAGGACTAGTTAAGCGGTCCGAACGCGTTTCACGCGAACGACGCGTTAAAGTAGCATAAGTTACCTAAACGGGCCGTAATGGGTCGTAAACACTTAGGTTAGGTTTCATTTTAGTATGTAGGCTTTGTTAAACCATACTACATGAGTTCCCATACTCATTTGGTTTACGAGCCCTCATTCTATCCGATCTTCCGATATGGGTCCGGTTTATTAATGTAGTTACCTATATTAGGTGTCGTTTGATATCCGTGATCTCTAGCATTGTTTGGTTGTTACTCAAGGACTACTAAGCAGTCTCAAGGCTTGGATGTATGCATCCTCACAATACCGCATAGATGTTTATATCAGTATAGCATGCATTTGTTCCACAAAACATAGCTTTGATTTAAACCATGTTTTACTTCAATACTTTGTTTTTGTTCATATGGTTTAGTTGATATATCTCACTAGCCATACATATCATTTTGGTTACACATTACATGATTTACATTTGACACATAAACATTACTGACATTGGTTATACATTACATGACTTACATCTTGACATAAACATTTTGACATATTATTCAATACGTTTGGCAATTGGTTTAAACATAGACATCTTACATTGTTGGTTTGGTTTAAGTAAGTGATTTAAGTAACGAGGCGTGTGTAATATGATACAAGCATGGAGGATACGCCGCTGGTACTTCCTATATATAAGTGATTGTATGGTATTACATATCGTAGCGTCATTTGAATCATTTAAATTTGGACATATAACATTTTATACAAATAACATACTTTTCACAATACATTGTTTTACAAACAACTTAATTTATACAAACTCATTTCACATAGTTATCCACTTAACCATGTGTTATTCTTTTATACATATATATCATTTGGTTTATTTATCACTTTTCAAATAATTTACAAGACAAAGCAAATTACAAGGTTCATGACTAAACATTTTCTCAAACATAAGCATGAATTCTGTTTTCACAAAACCTATGTATCTCACAGGCATTTTTATACTGACGTACCTATTTTCACATGTGTTTTCAGGAGATGATGCATAGGACTTATCAAGATACACATAGGCGGACTTGGGCCTTAGTGACAATAAAAGATGCAAGACTAGTTATTTATGTTATGTTTCTTTGATTGTCAAGACATTGTAACTCTTTTAGTCAATAAAACAATATTTCAATTTCCATGTGTTAAGAAACAATGATTCTGTTACAACACTCCCCAACGTTTCCGCCACGTTTTGTTGTTTTACGTGGTCGGGGTGTGACAGAAAAGTTGGTATCAGAGCTCATGGTTATAGGGAATTAGGTTATTAGTAATACTTTGACCTAGTCTATAACATTCCTAGGACCCTAACGCGAGTTTACTTGCGTTTAGTCATAAAAAAATACTGTCACCTATCCTTAGGCGACAACCACAACAAGAACATAAATTTCAAAACCGCTTTGAAAACTAATCATCTGTTCTAGGATGATTGATTACTAGGTTTTGAACCCTCTATTGTAAGGTTTTGAACCCTCTGTTATAAGGTTTTGAACCCTCTAAGTTTTCAAATCTCGTCAAAGTTTGGGTCATATAATGTGAACACGTGCAAACTGGAAGAGTGAATGCCTGTACCATGAGTTTTCTGTCGAAGGCTAGAGTGTTCGTACAAATCCACAGTATCGGACCAGTCACTCTTACCTGGGAACTCTTGGGGTGAGTGTTCACTTATAGGCGAGCATGTCTTCAGTGATACATTAATATGATCCGCTTACTTTGATTTGTCACCGTCTCATTTGTTTGCCTCAAGTAACAAACAAATGATCGCAAATTCTTATGCATTGCCATTCTGTTTTGTTTAGCCGATGACGTTTCACTTGTTTCTTCCTATGTCTTTCATTTTTTTCTAGAATGTCTCTTCATCACAATGACGCCCAGATATCCGAGCAGACTGCCAAATTCGCTCAGCGAATAGGCGAAGTAGTCCTGAAGACTGTTGAATTAGCTACTGCCATGTATCGTATCCAGGATGAAGCCACTCAAGAGTCACCCAGATAGGCAGGACCTAGTCAGGTGACATCACCAACAGCCAAGAAACCAATCGAGGAACCAAAGACCATGGATGAACGATTCCCTAAGAAGTCAAAGAAGCGAAAGGCTTCTCAGAACTTCACCGTGGTCGCTCACAATGGTCAAGCCATCCCCAACCAACTAGCTCAACCCCCTGCTAGGAAGCCATACAATGGAACTGCACCCTTGTGCAACCAATGTAACCTTCATCATCATGCTAGTGTGAAGTGTCGCGAATGCCAAATTTGTGGACTTAAAGGTCATACAGCAAAAGTTTGCTGAGCAGCAGCTGCACCAAATCAAGCAGGACCCATCCGGGTGGCAACACCACCTGCTAAGAAGCAATACAAGGGAACGGCACCAATATGCGACAAATGTAATGGGCATCACCAAGCTCACTTACAGTGTCGTCTGTGTGTATCATGTGGGCGAATTGGTCACCTGGCAAGTGCTTGTCGATGTAACCCGAACCAAGGTGGTCCAAATCAACCACAAGCCAATCCTGCTCAAGCTCACTTTCAGCCTGGATCGTGCTACAACTGTGGCAAGATGGGTCATTTCGTGAATAAATGCCCGAAGCTTGCTAAGGCAAATCCAACCCACGGATGAGCAATTGGCTGATTAGAAGATGTTGTTGTCTTATGCTTTTGTTTCTTCTATTTTCTGTAATGTGAAACAATCTGTTTTGATTATAAATAAATTGTTGTTCACAATTCTGATATACAAGTGTAGTCACATGAGTAAATGGAAATTCTCTATGATACCTGTATTAAGGAACTATGTTCCTTACAAACTACTCTTGTGATTCTCTCTTTCAAATGATCGCTCATGATTCCCTCAAAAATTTTAAGTACTCGTTTCACTCTAAGAAACAAAGTACAGAAAATAAAGTGACATTATGAGTAATCATGCTTCTGCACATCTGTGCCTTTGAATCCTTGGTTAGATAACAAAGGGTATTTTCAAATCTCATACCCATTACGTTTTGATTTTTCAACATACACAGTACAAGTATTTCAAAAACAATCTTCATGATCTCAAAACGCTTCATATAGTTTAAAAACAAATTTTTTTATGCATTGTCTATGTTATTTCAAAAACATTGGCTATGTTTTCAAAAACAACCTTCATAATTTCAAAATGTTTCATATAGTCTGAAGACAATATTAACACAATACATTCTCTTATCAAGTGCATGATTTCGAAAAGCATCATTCATGTTTTTCAAAAACCTTATACATAATTTCAAAATTCATCTCGCATGATTTTAAAACATTTTTATAAACATACTTACCTAGTACACCTACTTTATGATTTCAAGAGTATTATATATAAGGTTTCAAAAACGTTAAACACATTTTTCTAAAAAGAACCCCATGCATAGTTTTCCAAATATATTTTCCTCATACATTGACTTAACCTTCAAATTCTGCTTCATATGTTGCCTTGACATATCTAGCATCTCAACTTCATAAGCATTTTACTTCATGTTTTGACTTAAGCACGTCCAGTGCAAGGTTTCAAAACATCTTCAACTTCTAAAAATCCATATGGGATCTTTTTATCTTCACATTTAGATCCTTGTGGATGATTATCATTCAAATCAGAATCCTTAATAGGATTCCTTTTGTACCTAAATTCGAACATTTCGGTTCCTTATAATCGAAATCGAATTTTTCTTTTAAAAATATTTCTATCTTTATAGTTAGATTCTTGATAATGTTTAAAGTACCAAATGAAATCCAAGGAATGGATTCCTATTGTGCTTTAAATACATGTGCTCTGATAGAAGAACAAACTTCTAGTTAAACAATTTTGTGGTTATGTGACTATGTGTTTATTCATCTTATGTTTTCTTTTATGCATTTTGTGTTTTTATACTCTGGATATTCGTTATCCAAATCCTCGTAGAATCTTTATCTCCATATGAGAGATTCGTAGTAGGATATTCAAAAAGGTACTACCTTAAATCCTAAGTGGGCTTCTATGTAATTGTTAAGACCCTTGGATTATATAGTACTATTCCATTATTCATAAGAGACCCTTTTAGTGGTCTAGTCAAAAAGATTGATTCAAAAATCTGGTTAAGAATGACATGTGATGATATAAGCTGAAAAGACTCCTTGGTTTTCTATTAAAATCATTTATTGATTTAATAAAAGGGACCCTATGGTGGTCTAGTCACACTCATCACAGGTTTGTTCATTTGGTTTTCCCCTACACATTATAAAATAGACTGTGTGAACTATGCAAGGAATTATCTAATTATGGACGCGTACATAATTATGAAATTCAGTGCACGGAAACCACAGTAAGATTTATTATGTGTAAGAACCGATAGTGGCAACAATAACAAAATGTGAACAATGTACAAGAGGTATGGTGGATGCACCAATGACGCTTCATATACTTGTATATAAGTATCCCTCTTACATTGCAAGCATGATGTTATTAAAGTTACTAGAAGTTCAGAACCCTAACCAATGTTGTTCGATATTTTCAACTTCATGTTTTAAACTCTCACAAGTTTCCTCTAAATAAATTTCGGGACGAAATTTCCACAAGTAGGGGAGACTGTAACATCTGTGCTTGTAATCATTGTGAACATTTCTTTCATCAATAAAAGAATGTTATTTGATCCCAATGTTTGTTTGGTTGTGTTTTACATTTTTCATGTTTTGACCTTTATTCAATTTCAAACTCTATATCGCTTTCTGGAGAGTTATACGCAAACTGGTGCGTAAACATATCAGTTTAATGCGAAAAATACTCCGGAACATCAACATATACTTAACATACCCTAAATAACCTTTACATAACTTAGAAATAAGTTTTAAAGGCTTTGGTATGGCAAAAACAAGTTAATTCGCTTACAGGGACTAAACTTGACAAACTGCGAAAGTATGCCAATTCGAACTGTAACGAACATTCCGGAACATGACCATAAGTTAAACACACCTTAAATATCCTTTATATAGCTTAGAAATAGGCTTTGAAGGGTTCGGTGTGCTAAAATAAACTTTTGGGTCATTCAGGGACTAAAAGCGTCAAAAAGTGCCCAAGTTTGCATTTTCGCGCATAACTTACGTTCTGAATACATCCGGACATCCAAAAATTTATGTAAGAACTAAAATATTTTATTTTAGTGTTTGGCATAAGAAAAATCCTTTCGTCGCGCAATTTGGATCGTTTTTGCGTCCGTTACAACTTCCGTCGTAATTAACCGAACAACGCAACCGTACGGCCAAACGAACCGACATTCGAGATATTTTTGAGCACATTTTAAGTTCCCTATACTTTAAATTCATTTTAGAGCTTTGAAATGGGGTTAACGGGCCTTAAACGTGTCGGAAATTGCTTAAATGCATAACAGGGACCAAAACTGTAATTCTGCCAAGCTTATAGGCTTGCGCACCGCAAGACTCAACCCTTATGGTGCGCAAGGGGTCTGCAGACAGCAGAAACTCAGAAACATCGAATCTGGTCCGTTCCACTTGTTGCACATGGTTTTGGGGAATCTATGGGCTGGTATTGAGTGCACATGGTATTACAAAACCATGTGTGCACATGTATGGACAAGATCAAAGCACGATATTCGAGAAAAGATATTAACGGTTCTCCGAATACTATAAATACCCCACCCCCATTTGCTTCAAAATCCACTAGAATCTGATTTGAGAAGCTCTAAGTTGAAACCTTTGTTTCATACCTAAGCTACTTGAATCAAGATTAGCATTCGGGGACCCTTCGTAAGTATTCCTTCGTTCTTTTATTGCTTTTCGAGTCCGAAAGTCAAACTTTGTTTGACTTTCTGCGTTGACCAGTTTATGGTCAATGCGAAGTTCGTTTGAACTTCGCAACGTGAGCGTAATCACGATGGTTATAGTCCCTTGTGCTATGCCTACTGATTACCACGTTGTCTAGGGTCGTAAGGGTAAGCGATCTAATAAATCGCTTGTACCTTCGAACCCGACCCATTTGGTCGATCATTAGGATCCGACCAAGCACATTAGGTGACCATAGTATATAGGGAATAACTGTAGGTCCCTTAATCCCGTATGGATCGTACAAGACTGTTAATCTATCAAGGGTGCGGAATCCCCTTGATTGATCTTCGAACACAGAAACAAGATTATGTAGAAGAACAAGAACTCGAACACACAAACACGCAAGCTTTCAAACTGATCTTCTGTGATTATCAAACCCTTAGAAACGTTTTACAATCACTAAGATCTACAAGAACCTAACAGCCGATTTCTGTTTTGTTCTTAACCTCTCAAACTTGAATGCTCTCTCTAGTTGTCTAAAGTGTCTCTTGTGTCTCTCCCTACAACTCAAGACTAAGGCTGTTTATATACACACAGCCAAGATCTCGAATTGGGCTTTGCCCATATTACATTTGTTACATAAACTTGGGCCTAATAGACTTAGTACAAACTTGGACTGATTGGGCTTTATAGAACTCGTTTTTCTTTAAGTCTTCATGATCCAATCTTCTGTTTAATATCCAAAGACCAATCCAAAGCTGTTGTCATATAACATGCACCAACAAACTCCCCCTTGACAATAGCTTGCAAAGGAAACTTTAGTTTTCAGAATCTCACAGTCTTTGGTCTTTGGATAGCGTCAGCTTCAACATGAATTCTGTCTTTGTCAGCAACATCTTTGTCAGCAACAGACTCCCCCTAAGCTGATGCATCCAATCACCAAATCTTCCAAGTTTTGATTCAGCATTCAATGTGTCTTCACAGCATCCACTCTGCATTGTAGAAGGAGGATTCTACCAAGCAGCAACAAACTCCGCCTCTCTTCACAGCACTTCTCATCAACAAACTGCTTCAATCTGTATACTATAAAACAAACATCTCGAGAAACCATAAGAATTTTTCAACATAGTTAAAGAATTTTTATTATACTAGAGATAGTTTAACTGTATCAGATTAAGCATTTTCCAATTTAGCACCAACACGCACAAATTTTAACAAACACCTTATAACCTGCATGATTTAAAAAATTTTGAACCCACTTTCTAACACAGTCTCCCCCTTCCGGTAACAACTCCTCCAAGAATAACAGTTTTCCGTACATTAAGAATTTTAACAGAAAAAGACACTATTTTTGGATTTTTATATTTTTCAAATGTAAAGACTGAAAGCAGTAAATAAATATATACAGACATTCTTTTTGCGAGTTTCGAGGGTAAGAGAATCATATCAGTGTACGGTCATGTCAAAACGCTCTTGTTGTTCTTTTAGATAACATTTAGATAAGCATCCTATAACGATTATCGGTATTGTTGTCCACATAAGCTCAACTTATCATATGTAATCATGGCGAGAGGATACGTTAAGGTGTTCATCCACATCACGACACATTCCCGTATCAAGGTATGCACGAGGGTTCATCTTACCGGTGAGTATACCGATTATCATCTGTTTGACCGTATATGATGTGAGAAACTCACTTATTTTGATTGAAAACAAGCCCTATGTGATAGAATCACTTATTGATGAGGAACTTGATTTTCAGATGCATGAGGGCACAGGAGCAAGTCCGTGAACAGGTCAGTACTTTCGTACAGCAGAGAGACGAACTTGACTCCCAGATAAATGTGATATAATATCACTTATTTTGGGGACATGTGATTGTTGATCACTTATTGAGGTCGAATGCAATATGTACACGTATGTATGATATCATGGAAGATCTAGACTTGCGTCCCCGTTATTTTTTTCGGTAAAAGATACAACCATGATACCCAGATGATAAGCAGCATAAAGACCGAATATTTCAGAACCTCGGCAATCTCTCAAACGAAATTTCGGTACTAAGACCATATGCCAATGAATGGTTCCCACCTGGTCTTCAGTCGATTTAAGTTTATATCACCCTGCACACTTTAAAATGATTGTGAGCCTACCGATACATCTTATATAGAGCTGCTTAGCATATTTCATTTAAGGTTTAAAGAGGTTTAGACAGACCACTGATGTACTATCATTTTCTCTTTTGCTCGCCAGGAAACTCATTTTTGGTTTTCTATTGTTTTTGTGTTTTTGAAATTTTTCGATGTTTTTGTATTTTTGATTTTTAAGAAAAACAGTAAACTATTTACAAAAATTCTTATGAAAAACCAGTTATTCAGGATTCCTCATCCCATTGAGTTCGACTAAGTGTTCAAAGCGAGCCCTGTCAAAAGCTTTAGTATAAAGATCTGCCAGGTTATCTAGTGTGTCGACTCAGCACTTTGAACTTCAATTTAAATCAATCAATATAAATATCAACAATCTCACCCCCCCCCCTTCATGTGCCTAGAGCAGCCATTATCAACATAAGTTGATAATCCTCCTTAGCAGCTCCTGCACACACTCAACAACTCAGTTAGTCTTAAGAACCCAAGCCCTGATAGTCTTGGGTTTTCCAAATTCATCCATTACATGTACATCCATCCAATATCCATCACACTTCAGTGGATTATCTGGATACCTGCTTCTCCCATTATTATACCATGAATTTTGAAAAAATTTTGGATGTTGATGAACATTCGAGTTACAAAAACCCCTATGTCCATTTCTTTGTTGAAAATTTCGATTACCAGCAGTTTGGTATCGATTTTGATATCCAAAATTTTTATTTTGACTTTGAAAACGATTTGATTTACCACTATATTGACTAAATTGTGGAGAAATACTTCTTGGTCTATCAAATCTTTTCGATGTTGAGGGATTTGATTGAGATTCAGGTTTCTTTGTCTGACAACTTGGTTTTACACTATTGCTTGACCCAACCTGATTCCCATCATTAACCTCATCAACCTTTTGTTTACCTTTCTTCAAAGGACAACAACTCGCCACGTGCCCTTTGTTGTGACATTTAAAACAAGATCTTTTCTTAGAAGTTTTCTTTTTGTTTGATCCCTTTTTAAATGTGTTGGCCTTTTTGTCTTCAGTATCCTCATCCACTTTATGAGGTGTACTGTTTGACCCAACAGATTCTTTCAAAGAAACTGGACTATTTGGCAAGTCCACAGCTATCGGATCCACTACCTCTTGTGCAGTGGTTACAAAATCAATTAGCTCTTCTTCTTTTGGTAGAAAAGAGTAGTCTTGATTTTCAGAAGATGAAGCTTTAGTAAACCCCACCCCTGTTTTATCATTACTCCTTTTTAAACCTTTTTGAAATTGAGTCCTGACTAACGAAGAATTCCCAAAATTATTTAACTTCCCCTGAAGTTCAACAATTTTGGCTTGTACATCAGCCAATTCTGTGCACTTTTCTGAAAGCTCGTTAGTCTTTTCTTTCACAGTTTCACGAGCCAAATCAATGACCTGTAACAGTTCATTGACTTTGCTTGTTAAACTGCTAATTTCTTGTTCATTTAATTTGAGTTTTGTTAAATAATCTGACTCTCGTTTAATCAAAAGAACATTTGACTCTTTTAACTTTTCTAATTCGGCTGACTGAATTTTGTTTTGCTCCGATAGTCTGTCAACTTTAACCTGTAGTTCAGCGCAACTAAGACATGTATGACTTACAGATTCTGATGATACCTTTACCTCTTCTATAAGTCCGTTCACATCCTTCAAGCCCTTTGAAACTTCTGCCTCAACCTTTTCAGCAGTCTCCTCATCTGCTACCTTCTTCTCTTCTATCTCAGCAGCTACCTCTCCTATCGTCACTGCTACCAATGCTTGATCACATGTATTCAATCTTGAAGGAATCTGATAACGTTTTTCTAAAGCTTCCCACAGATCTCTAGAATTCCCATAGTTCTTGAAGGTATTCTTCATGCCCTCAGGTAAGGATTTCTTGATCACTGCTAAAGCTCTCTTCTCAGCATCAACCAACTGTTTCTCAGATTCATCCATCTTCTCATAAGAAATTACTTTTACCCTTCCTTCAACACGACGTGTTGGAGTAAAGTATCCATCTATCATACACGTCCACATTTGAGTATCTTCACTTTTCATAAACAACTCAAACCTCTCTTTCCAGTCAGCATATTCTTTGACGTTTGTAAGCTTCGGCCAATTCTTAACAGTCTCCTTTCCATTGTTCTTCTTAGCCATCACGCAGCGTAAAAGTTTAAATGAATTTTGGTAACCTGTGTCAAAATCCAATTCTAACTTCTCTACTGGTCCTTGTTAAGCTTTTACCGTAAGCGAACTGATAAAACCGTACAAATTTTTTCCGGAAACAGTGGTTACCAAATTACACCGTTAGAATCGTCTCGAAAAGACGAATCCAATGATATATAATGTCGAAAACTGAATTCGGGATTTTCCAGACTTTCTTTTTTTTTTTTTTTTTGTCCTAAAAATCCCACGAGTTCAACGGTGCAAACAGTTTCTCCAAACGAGCTACGGATCAATTTCTATTTGCAAAACTCTGAAATATTTTCGACACTTGCCAACTGAAATTCCACCACTTAATTCCTCTCTTAAATTCGCTGGTTCTGAGTTAATTTCGCTGATTATCTTTGCTGGACAAATTCGCTGGTATAATTTCGCTATTACGACGACTAGTGAAGTCCCTGAAACCGTGATGATTTCGCTGTGGACAATCACACGGTTACCAAAGTCGCCTTTGGATTTAACGTCGCCGATAAATATGCTGGTCTCACTTAATTTCGCTGGTCTCCGAGATATCTGTTAAAATCGCTCAAGAGCTGATTAGGCCACCCAGCCACCCAATCCAGAAACATGCAGCAGCTAACAACTGCAGCAGCTGACCAACACGAAATCTGCTTCCTCTTTTGAAACTTTTCAAGCAAAGTCTCAATCAGATTTCCTACAAAACACGAAAACAGTCAAAACAAATAATCAAAACAGATTAAAGTACACGAATTTAAAGTGTTCTTCAAGTGTTCTTCGTGTTCTTCGCAAAAACCCAGAACTTTAACTCGAAATTTTCAAACAACCAACTACCAAAACAGATCAAAACTCAGAATTTTGAACTGTTCTTCCTTGTTCTTGCTGTTCTTCACGAAAATTATGAATGAGACACCAAAACTTCTTCAACCGAAACACAACTTGAATCCAGTCTTCAGTCTTGAACCATGCACAAGAGCAAATGCTCTGATACCAAATGTAGGTCCCTGAATCACGTATGGATCGTACAAGACTGTTAATCTATCAAGGGTGCGGAATCCCCTTGATTGATCTTCGAACACAGAAACAAGATTATGTAGAAGAACAAGAACTCGAACACACAAACACGCAAGCTTTTAAACTGATCTTCTGTGATTATCAAACCCTTAGAAACGTTTTACAATCACTAAGATCTACAAGAACCTAACAGCCGATTTCTGTTTTGTTCTTAACCTCTCAAACTTGAATGCTCTCTCACAAGTTGTCTAAAGTGTCTCTTGTGTCTCTCCCTACAACTCAAGACTAAGGCTGTTTATATACACACAGCCAAGATCTCGAATTGGGCTTTGCCCATATTACATTTGTTACATAAACTTGGGCCTAATAGACTTAGTACAAACTTGGACTGATTGGGCTTTATAGAACTCGTTTTTCTTTAAGTCTTCATGATCCAATCTTCTGTTTAATATCCAAAGACCAATCCAAAGCTGTTGTCATATAACATGCACCAACAATAACCTTCCGAGGTTATACCTTATGGTCGCTTCGTTTAAGTAGTTGTATGATAGGTAGTTTATATGCCTTAGGTAAATTACCAAAATACCCCTTTGATGCCAAAATTCATTTTAAACATATGTAACGTAATTTTTGACATCTAAACTGATTTAGCAACAATATTAGACATGTTAAGGCATATATTACTTGTCATAGGACTAGTTAAGCGGTCCGAACGCGTTTCACGCGAACGACGCGTTAAAGTAGCATAAGTTACCTAAACGGGCCGTAATGGGTCGTAAACACTTAGGTTAGGTTTCATTTTAGTATGTAGGCTTTGTTAAACCATACTACATGAGTTCCCATACTCATTTGGTTTACGAGCCCTCATTCTATCCGATCTTCCGATATGGGTCCGGTTTATTAATGTAGTTACCTATATTAGGTGTCGTTTGATATCCGTGATCTCTAGCATTGTTTGGTTGTTACTCAAGGACTACTAAGCAATCTCAAGTGAGTACATAGACCCCTCTTTTACTGTTTTCCAAACTGTTTTGGGGTGGAACACATGTGCCTACGTGTTACTTTCATGCTTTCCTGTTTTCACATCATATACTTGCTATGTTCATTAGTACATTTATAGTACATGATTTCATTACATTTCATGCTATGTATGCCCATTGTGTGCATATCTAGTACAGTTGTTTCACGTCACATGCTATGTATGTCTGTTGTTGCATACTTAGTACAGTTGTTTCACGTCACATGCTATGTATGTCTATTGTTGCATACTTAGTACAGTTCACATGCTATGTATGTCCATTTGTTGCATACTTAGCACAGTCGTTTTCATCACATGCTTACATTTTGGTATGACATTTGGTTTGTTTTGATGGATCAATATACATTCATTAACACCGATCACGCCGTTCGTTAGTAGGTAGTGGTACCATAGGAATTGACAACTCCCGTTCCTGAAATCCTGGGTTTGTTTGGATTGGAAGGAATGACCGAATTCGATATACATAAGCACAGATAAACCTTTAATTTGTTTAATGGTTTATCGCCACAGTCTCAAGGCTTGGATGTATGCATCCTCACAATACCGCATAGATGTTTATATCAGTATAGCATGCATTTGTTCCACAAAACATAGCTTTGATTTAAACCATGTTTTACTTCAATACTTTGTTTTTGTGCATATGGTTTAGTTGATATATCTCACTAGCCATACATATCATTTTGGTTACACATTACATGATTTACATTTGACACATAAACATTACTGACATTGGTTATACATTACATGACTTACATCTTGACATAAACATTTTGACATATTATTCAATACGTTTGGCAATTGGTTTAAACATAGACATCTTACATTGTTGGTTTGGTTTAAGTAAGTGATTTAAGTAACGAGGCGTGTGTAATATGATACAAGCATGGAGGATACGCCGCTGGTACTTCCTATATATAAGTGATTGTATGGTATTACATATCGTAGCGTCATTTGAATCATTTAAATTTGGACATATAACATTTTATACAAATAACATACTTTTCACAATACATTGTTTTACAAACAACTTAATTTATACAAACTCATTTCACATGGTTATCCACTTAACCATGTGTTATTCTTTTATACATATATATCATTTGGTTTATTTATCACTTTTCAAATGATTTACAAGACAAAGCAAATTACAAGGTTCATGACTAAACATTTTCTCAAACATAAGTCATGAATTCTGTTTTCACAAAACCTATGTATCTCACAGGCATTTTTATGCTGACGTACCTATTTTCACATGTGTTTTCAGGAGATGATGCATAGGACTTATCAAGATACACATAGGCGGACTTGGGCCTTAGTGACAATAAAAGATGCAAGACTAGTTATTTATGTTATGTTTCTTTGATTGTCAAGACATTGTAACTCTTTTAATCAATAAAACAATATTTCAATTTCCATGTGTTATGAAACAATGATTCTGTTACAACACTCCCCGACGTTTCCGCCACGTTTTGTTGTTTTACGTGGTCGGGCTGTGACATCGATCGGATGGCAATCCGATCGGATGGCCACTCGATCGGTTGGCCACTCGATCCTAGTGTTTGGCGCGATGAGTTTTGTCGTTTCGATTCACGTGTTGAGCGTTGCGATGCGATTCGAGCGAGCGATGCGATAATATTACCCATTAGTTACACCAATATCATAACTACTATATCTAACATACAATCACTATAATTAACTTGCGTTTAGCGTTTTTGATTCGATTGCGATGCGATAGATTGCGATTAACACCTCAACATAAAAATAACATGCACAAGTAACACATAGGCATCACACACACGTAAAATAATATCCAGAACACATAATTCGAGTTGCGATTGCGATAGCGATAAGCGATAAATCGATTAAACATGCGATTAAATAGCGATTAAACCTCGATTATTAATATATACTCCACATAATACAATTAAAGAGATTAAATAAATAGATTAGATTACAAGTCAAAGAAGTCAAAACAGTAGCAGAGCAAGGAGTGACAGATCGCAATTAGCAATCTTTTCTTCCTTTGACTTCAATCTTGACTTTGACTTTGAGTTTCGAAACACGGGGTGTTACAATAATATCCTGTCAGTCCAAGAAAACTTCGTACTTCCGTTGGTGACTCAGGGACTTTCCATTTAGTAATCGCCTCGATTTTTGTGGGATCCACATGAATTCCTTCATGATTAACCAGATGTCCAAGGAATTGTACTTTTTGTAACCAAAATTCACATTTTGAGAATTTAGCATAAAGCTTTTCTTTTCTCAACAATGTGAGGAGAGTATGCAGATGGGCTGCATGGTCCTCTTTACTCTTAGAATTTGAGAATTTAGCATAAAGCTTTTCTTTTCTCAACAAAGTGAGGAGAGTATGCAGATGGGCTGCATGGTCCTCTTTCCTCTTAGAGTAAATGAGAATATCATCTATAAATACAATTATGAATTTATCCAAATATGGCTTACATATTCGGTTCATCATGTCCATAAATGCGGCTGGGGCATTGGTTAAACCAAATGGCATGATAGTAAATTCATAATGACCGTATCTCATTCTGAAAGCAGTTTTAGGAATATCATCTTCATGTACTTTCATTTGATGATATCCAGAGCGTAAATCGATCTTAGAAAAGAATCGAGCTCCTTGAAGTTGATCGAACAGATTATCGATTCTCGGTAGTGGGTACCGATTTTTAATCGTGACTTTGTTCAATTCTTGATAATCAATGCACATACGCATCGATCCATCTTTCTTCTTTACAAATAACACCGGTGCACCCCAAGGGGATGAACTTGGTTGTATAAAACCTTTGTTAAGAAGTTCGTCCAATTGCTTCTTCAGTTCCCGCATTTCCATTGGTGCTAATCGATATGGTGCTTTGGCAATCGGCGCCGTCCCTGGTATTAGGTGAATTCTAAATTCAACCTCTCTATTAGGCGGTAATCCAGGTAACTCTTCTGGAAATACGTCTGCGAATTTAGATATTACAGGAATATCTCTTAATTCTTTTCCTTTAGTATCAATGATTACAGAAATCATATATATACTATTCATCCTTTCCTTTCACGACTTACAGCTTTCATCACAGAGATGAATTTTGTCGATCTAGTTGGCTTATCTTCTTTAATTGTGATCTTTTCACCACTTGGTGTACTTACTTGTATTAACTTTTGATCACATAAAATGTTCGCATGATTGGCTACCAACCAATCCATTCCTAATACAACATCGAAACCGGCCAAATTCATTGGGTAAAGGTTAGCAAAGAAATGGTGGTTTAGGATTTCTATTCTTGCTCCGTGCAAGATTTCACTTATCTTAACAGATTCTCCATTAGTCGTTTCTACCAGACAGTCTTGTTGAAGTTTGACTAAGGGGTGGTCAAGAATTGGTAGAAAGAAGTATTGATAAACCTTTGGTTCACACCAGAATCAAACAATACTTTGGCAAATATGTCATTAACTAAAAACGTACCGGCGATCACATCCGGAATCATCTGGACTTCCTCAGCTGTCAGAACAAAGGCCTTGGCATTCTTCTTGGGTGCTTCTGCCGTGTTAGTCTTGTTGGACATGGCTAGAGCTAGTTTCAGACAGTTTGGTCTAATGTGTCCTTTTTCTCCACAATTGAAGCATACTCCATTGTTGGGTTTCCTCCTACAGTCTTCTTCCTTGTGCCCAAAGATTTTGCAAAAGTTGCAATAAGTAGAGCATTTTCCAAAATGCTTTCTGTAACACCCCAATCGTGTAATACAACAACACGCGGCGGAAATATCGGGGAGTCACGTTACAAATTGCTCACAACTACTGGTACTAAATTGTTTCAATATCGTTAACATCGTTTTACAAACATAGAATACATGAAATTGTTCTTTTGTTTTAGAAGTCTAAGGCCCATATGCAGTCCTATGCGTTGCATGCTTGAATAGTCGAAAACCTGAAACATATGTGAAAAACAGTCAGCATAAAAATGCCGGCGAATACATAGGTTTTATTAGCCAAGTAAATGGCAAAAAATTTGGTATTGCAATACTTTAACAGTTACGAGAGCTGTCAATCGAAAATAAATCTTGAAGCCAAAGAATGGCGAAAATTTAGCATTTGCAATACATAATCTTAATTGTGAAAACTCGTGACAAAATAGGTTTGTACATGGAAATATGATTATTACTAAGTCATTTTTATGCCTTACATTGAAATCTTGTTTAAATCATCGTAAAAACTCGTTAATATGTTATTAGAAATCCAATCGAGGATTAATAATAAATGTTTTGAAATAAATCAAAACTTCTGTAAGTATTATATAAATCAAATCAATGAGTCATGATAATACTTCAGATATCTTCTAAGAATCTAACATATGAAAATATGGGAAATTCTATGAAGATTTCGATAATCAAACATTGAAACAATCATACACAAAATCCTAAAGTGATCCAAATAACACTACAAGAATAATAAAATAAGAACACTTATATATAGGAAGTACCAGCGGCGTATCCCCCATGTTCTTATTTTATTACACCCGTTTCGTTATCTAAATCACATCTACCATATAAACACATAATCGTCAACTTGTTCCACCTCGTAAAACGCATTAAAGTACACAATGAATCCAAACAGGGACTCCAATATTAGTACTCTAAACCTCCCATATACGTCTAACTATGAAGATAGATAGATACTACAGGGATCGGGTTCTCGCCACATCGTCTCATCAAACTCGCATTAAAGTACACAATGAATCCAAACAGGGGCTCCAATATTAGTACTCTAAACCTCCCATATATGTCTAACTTTGAAGATAGATAGATACTACAGGGATCGGGTTCTCGTAACATCGAATCAAAACAATCCTAAATCCTAATGGTTTAGTTGATATATCTCACTAGCCATACATATCATTTTGGTTACACATTACATGATTTACATTTGACACATAAACATTACTGACATTGGTTATACATTACATGACTTACATCTTGACATAAACATTTTGACATATTATTCAATACGTTTGGCAATTGGTTTAAACATAGACATCTTACATTGTTGGTTTGGTTTAAGTAAGTGATTTAAGTAACGAGGCGTGTGTAATATGATACAAGCATGGAGGATACGCCGCTGGTACTTCCTATATATAAGTGATTGTATGGTATTACATATCGTAGCGTCATTTGAATCATTTAAATTTGGACATATAACATTTTATACAAATAACATACTTTTCACAATACATTGTTTTACAAACAACTTAATTTATACAAACTCATTTCACATGGTTATCCACTTAACCATGTGTTATTCTTTTATACATATATATCATTTGGTTTATTTATCACTTTTCAAATGATTTACAAGACAAAGCAAATTACAAGGTTCATGACTAAACATTTTCTCAAACATAAGTCATGAATTCTGTTTTCACAAAACCTATGTATCTCACAGGCATTTTTATGCTGACGTACCTATTTTCACATGTGTTTTCAGGAGATGATGCATAGGACTTATCAAGATACACATAGGCGGACTTGGGCCTTAGTGACAATAAAAGATGCAAGACTAGTTATTTATGTTATGTTTCTTTGATTGTCAAGACATTGTAACTCTTTTAATCAATAAAACAATATTTCAATTTCCATGTGTTATGAAACAATGATTCTGTTACAACACTCCCCGACGTTTCCGCCACGTTTTGTTGTTTTACGTGGTCGGGCTGTGACATCGATCGGATGGCAATCCGATCGGATGGCCACTCGATCGGTTGGCCACTCGATCCTAGTGTTTGGCGCGATGAGTTTTGTCGTTTCGATTCACGTGTTGAGCGTTGCGATGCGATTCGAGCGAGCGATGCGATAATATTACCCATTAGTTACACCAATATCATAACTACTATATCTAACATACAATCACTATAATTAACTTGCGTTTAGCGTTTTTGATTCGATTGCGATGCGATAGATTGCGATTAACACCTCAACATAAAAATAACATGCACAAGTAACACATAGGCATCACACACACGTAAAATAATATCCAGAACACATAATTCGAGTTGCGATTGCGATAGCGATAAGCGATAAATCGATTAAACATGCGATTAAATAGCGATTAAACCTCGATTATTAATATATACTCCACATAATACAATTAAAGAGATTAAATAAATAGATTAGATTACAAGTCAAAGAAGTCAAAACAGTAGCAGAGCAAGGAGTGACAGATCGCAATTAGCAATCTTTTCTTCCTTTGACTTCAATCTTGACTTTGACTTTGAGTTTCGAAACACGGGGTGTTACAATAATATCCTGTCAGTCCAAGAAAACTTCGTACTTCCGTTGGTGACTCAGGGACTTTCCATTTAGTAATCGCCTCGATTTTTGTGGGATCCACATGAATTCCTTCATGATTAACCAGATGTCCAAGGAATTGTACTTTTTGTAACCAAAATTCACATTTTGAGAATTTAGCATAAAGCTTTTCTTTTCTCAACAATGTGAGGAGAGTATGCAGATGGGCTGCATGGTCCTCTTTACTCTTAGAATTTGAGAATTTAGCATAAAGCTTTTCTTTTCTCAACAAAGTGAGGAGAGTATGCAGATGGGCTGCATGGTCCTCTTTACTCTTAGAGTAAATGAGAATATCATCTATAAATACAATTATGAATTTATCCAAATATGGCTTACATATTCGGTTCATCATGTCCATAAATGCGGCTGGGGCATTGGTTAAACCAAATGGCATGATAGTAAATTCATAATGACCGTATCTCATTCTGAAAGCAGTTTTAGGAATATCATCTTCATGTACTTTCATTTGATGATATCCAGAGCGTAAATCGATCTTAGAAAAGAATCGAGCTCCTTGAAGTTGATCGAACAGATTATCGATTCTCGGTAGTGGGTACCGATTTTTAATCGTGACTTTGTTCAATTCTTGATAATCAATGCACATACGCATCGATCCATCTTTCTTCTTTACAAATAACACCGGTGCACCCCAAGGGGATGAACTTGGTTGTATAAAACCTTTGTTAAGAAGTTCGTCCAATTGCTTCTTCAGTTCCCGCATTTCCATTGGTGCTAATCGATATGGTGCTTTGGCAATCGGCGCCGTCCCTGGTATTAGGTGAATTCTAAATTCAACCTCTCTATTAGGCGGTAATCCAGGTAACTCTTCTGGAAATACGTCTGCGAATTTAGATATTACAGGAATATCTCTTAATTCTTTTCCTTTAGTATCAATGATTACAGAAATCATATATATACTATTCATCCTTTCCTTTCACGACTTACAGCTTTCATCACAGAGATGAATTTTGTCGATCTAGTTGGCTTATCTTCTTTAATTGTGATCTTTTCACCACTTGGTGTACTTACTTGTATTAACTTTTGATCACATAAAATGTTCGCATGATTGGCTACCAACCAATCCATTCCTAATACAACATCGAAACCGGCCAAATTCATTGGGTAAAGGTTAGCAAAGAAATGGTGGTTTAGGATTTCTATTCTTGCTCCGTGCAAGATTTCACTTATCTTAACAGATTCTCCATTAGTCGTTTCTACCAGACAGTCTTGTTGAAGTTTGACTAAGGGGTGGTCAAGAATTGGTAGAAAGAAGTATTGATAAACCTTTGGTTCGCACCAGAATCAAACAATACTTTGGCAAATATGTCATTAACTAAAAACGTACCGGCGATCACATCCGGAATCATCTGGACTTCCTCAGCTGTCAGAACAAAGGCCCTGGCATTCTTCTTGGGTGCTTCTGCCGTGTTAGTCTTGTTGGACATGGCTAGAGCTAGTTTCAGACAGTTTGGTCTAATGTGTCCTTTTTCTCCACAATTGAAGCATACTCCATTGTTGGGTTTCCTCCTACAGTCTTCTTCCTTGTGCCCAAAGATTTTGCAAAAGTTGCAATAAGTAGAGCATTTTCCAAAATGCTTTCTGTAACACCCCAATCGTGTAATACAACAACACGCGGCGGAAATATCGGGGAGTCACGTTACAAATTGCTCACAACTACTGGTACTAAATTGTTTCAATATCGTTAACATCGTTTTACAAACATAGAATACATGAAATTGTTCTTTTGTTTTAGAAGTCTAAGGCCCATATGCAGTCCTATGCGTTGCATGCTTGAATAGTCGAAAACCTGAAACATATGTGAAAAACAGTCAGCATAAAAATGCCGGCGAATACATAGGTTTTATTAGCCAAGTAAATGGCAAAAAATTTGGTATTGCAATACTTTAACAGTTACGAGAGCTGTCAATCGAAAATAAATCTTGAAGCCAAAGAATGGCGAAAATTTAGCATTTGCAATACATAATCTTAATTGTGAAAACTCGTGACAAAATAGGTTTGTACATGGAAATATGATTATTACTAAGTCATTTTTATGCCTTACATTGAAATCTTGTTTAAATCATCGTAAAAACTCGTTAATATGTTATTAGAAATCCAATCGAGGATTAATAATAAATGTTTTGAAATAAATCAAAACTTCTGTAAGTATTATATAAATCAAATCAATGAGTCATGATAATACTTCAGATATCTTCTAAGAATCTAACATATGAAAATATGGGAAATTCTATGAAGATTTCGATAATCAAACATTGAAACAATCATACACAAAATCCTAAAGTGATCCAAATAACACTACAAGAATAATAAAATAAGAACACTTATATATAGGAAGTACCAGCGGCGTATCCCCCATGTTCTTATTTTATTACACCCGTTTCGTTATCTAAATCACATCTACCATATAAACACATAATCGTCAACTTGTTCCACCTCGTAAAACGCATTAAAGTACACAATGAATCCAAACAGGGACTCCAATATTAGTACTCTAAACCTCCCATATACGTCTAACTATGAAGATAGATAGATACTACAGGGATCGGGTTCTCGCCACATCGTCTCATCAAACTCGCATTAAAGTACACAATGAATCCAAACAGGGGCTCCAATATTAGTACTCTAAACCTCCCATATATGTCTAACTTTGAAGATAGATAGATACTACAGGGATCGGGTTCTCGTAACATCGAATCAAAACAATCCTAAATCCTAATGGTGATTCGGGATAACGCCACGAAGGGTAATACAATAAGCACCATTATATATAGGAAGTACCAGCGGCGTATCCACCATGTGCTTATTGTATCATCTAGTTTCGTTATCTAAATCACCAACAATCTACACACAATCAACCATCGAGTCGTAAAGTACTTCTTAAAAACCTTACTATGAAGATAGGAAGATCTAAGACTGTACTTTGAATATCCTATAAGAATCTAACTATGAAGATAGGCAGATCACATAAGGATAAAACATCGCATTTGCATAATCGGAATAATACACATAAAAGCACTTAGTGAACACATATATGCCATACATTTCGAAAACAAGTCGATTACGCATATGAATCACCCCAAAACATTTGAAAGTAGTAAAAGAGGGGAACTATGTACTCGCCTGGGATTGCGTACAGTTCGGGTTCAAAGGGTATAACAAAGCTCAAAATACCAAGAGTTCAAGTGTTGAAGCAGTTCCTAGGGTAACGGATACTATGTTAGAGAATTGACACCTAAATCGGAAGATCGGGTAGAATGACGTCTTGTAAACCAAACAATTATTGGAACTCATGTGATATGGTTTAACAAAGCCTATATTCTAAATCAGAACCTATCCTAAGTGCTTACGACCTATTACGACTCATTAAGGTAGCTTACGCCACTTTAACGCGTCGTTCGCGCGAAAGCGCGTTCGAGACGCCTAACTAGTCCTATGACAAGTATTATATGTCACACCCCGACCACGTAAAACAACAAAACATGGCGGAAACGTCAGGGAGTGTTGTAACAGAATCATTGTTTCACAACCATGGATTAAATAATTTCGTTTTATTGAATTATTGAACTCATTGTTTTAGTACAAATCAGATAATTACAATATTATCTTTCAAGTTTTAAAGTCTCTAAGGCACGGGTCCATCCTATGTATAGCATGTATCAACAATCATCACAAAGCTGTACCTGAAACATGTGTAAAAATAGGTACGTCAGGATAAAAATGCCTGTGAGATACATAGGTTTTATTTATGCATGATTCATGACTTATATGTTTAAAAGAATGTTTGAACAAAAAGTAGTCATGAACCTAAAAATGTTTTCTTTATAAATCATGCGAAAATTTATAAGAAATTTGATGATATAAAAGAATGATGCATAAATAAATAATTAAGTAAAATGAGTTTATAAAATAATGTTTTGAATAAAATGTTTGTAGTATATATAAAAATATACTTTGGTTTTAAGAAAGTCGTTTAGGTAATATATCAAAATATATTTCGGTTCCAAAATCGTTAAACAGATAGTATATTAAATATACTTTGGTTGTCAAAATAATCGTTTTTGATAGTATATCAAAAGTATACTTTGGATTTATGTATAACATATTAAACTATGTTTTGGTTGAATAAATAACATATTTAAAATATGTTTTGGTAGTTAACAAATTATATGTTGTTTTGTACAATATCACACATGAGAGTATATCAAACTATACCTTTGGGAGTATAATAAAATATACCATAAAAATGTGATTTAAGAATTCAATCAGACCTAGTGCATCAAAATACACCTTTGAGACTATAGGGATACCACAAAGGCAATCCCTATTTGGATGGAGAAACAAATTGGTTTCAGACATTCCATGACAACAGGAATGGGGTGTCAAATCCTATAGCGCTATATCATACTACCAATCGGTCTGGTGAACAAAATAAGTACAATTCAACAATTAATTTTATAATCTTTGAAAAATCGGTGTTTAAACCATAAATAATCATTCGGTTTGTCAAAAGATAAGTACTAATATGTATGATCAATTATACTTTGAAATCATGAATATAACAAATAGGTACACATGCTTCACCCCAAATATTTGAAAGCGGTAAAAGAGGGGAACTATGTACTCACTTGAGGGTGCTTAGAAGTCTTGAACAACAACCAAGCGAAGCTAGAGGGAGTACGGAATCAAACGGCACCTAATATAGGTAACTATGTTATTAAACGGCTCCTAAACCGGAAGATAGGATAGAATGATGTTCTATAAATCAAATGAGTAATTGAACCCATATGGTATGATTTAATAGAGCTAACATTCTGATTTGGAAGTCTACCTAAGTGCTCTTGACCCATTTCGACCCATTATGGTAGCATAAGCTACTATAATGCTTCGGTTGCGCAAAACTATGTTCGGATGGTTATCTATGAGCTGTGTCAAGTCTTACATGCCCAATTATGCCCTAACATGTTACTAATTCAGATTAGATGTCAAAAATTTGTTCACATATGCACATTACGGATTTATGCTATGAAAGGGTATTTTGGTCATTTCCTATGGGCATGTAAACCAATTAACGAATAGCTAACCAATCCTATGTGATCATAAGGTATAACCTCAGAGGTTATTCCTTATGCAACTATGATCACTAATCATGCTTGGTCGGATCCTAATGATCGACCAAATGGGTTGTTAGGATCGGAGGTTCTCATGATTGTGTTAGTTTGTATAAATTGAACAAATCAACAGAAATGAACAAAGTTTAAGTGCAACAGAAATGAATAACAAACTTTGTAAACACAATCAAAGGAGAATATAGTTTGATAAACATTTGCTTTTCATAGAGTCGAAAGATTACAATTCAAAGCAAAAGATTACAATGCAAGCTTACAAACTAAACTCCCCCTCAGCCTGATACTTCATGGTTGGTTGCACAAGATGAAAGGATTGATTTGAGGAGAAGAACTCACTCAAGACGATCAAATGTAACAGTACAGAGTACTGCTTCATTTATAGACAATCCAAACCACTGAGGCATCTCAGCTGACGTCACCATGAAAGCGACGTCTAACAGCCTAACAACCTATATCTACTTTTCTTATACAAACACTGCTAATCTTAACCACTGACTATACATAAAACAGATGACATACTAAACTACTGCTCTCTCTTTACATCAGTGCTTTCCTCAAGGTTGATCAGTCCTTGATTGGGCAGTGCTTTCTCATCAGTAGATTGTACCAGCAGTGCTTAGTTTTCAGCAGTCTTCTGGGCTTCATCAGTAGTTTTGAAGAACAGCAGCAGTTGTATCCGGGCAGTGGATATAAGACCATCAGCTGTTATAATCACTTTCAAGGGAGAAGACTTAGTGTAAACAGCTGCTTATTGTGAATCCACTGTAGTGAACCCGTTTTGGCTTTCATTATCTGTTCCTCTGGTAGGGTTCAATCCCAACAATCTCCCCCTGGAATAGATAATGCCAAAACACTTCATTATTTTGGATCTTTATTCCTCATCAGAAGTTCCCTTGCTTTTCTTTTAATTTCTTCTTCAAATTCTTTGGAACTTGTGTCATCCTCATCCCTGCACAATGAAAGTTCAAGGAGATCCTGCAAATCTTCAACACTAAGGCCTAGTGCTTCTTTCCTTGATATGTACTTCATTTCACCATTGGATCTGACAAGGGTCAATACATGGGTCTTTTGATCAGAGAGCCACTTTAGTACTTTTGAACCCAATGGGTTTCTTGGGAGAGATTTATTTTCTGATGAGCATGGAGATTTTGGCCTTGAGAAAAATTGTAAAGCAGTATCCTGAACTTCAGACATTCGTTTAAAAGCCTCTTCTATGACTTCATTTGCTGCAGCTATGTCTTCTGCAGCTTCTTGTTCAATCAGCTCTTGCCTTTTTCTTTGTTCAAGTTCAGTGTCTGAGATATCTGCTGCAGGTTTGGTTAATACCTTTTTGACAAGGTTTTGAAGGCTCACTGAGCTCTCTTCTTTTAGATCCATTTTCTTGATGGCTTCTGTGAAGTACTCAGCTTCCTTTTCTTTTTCTTCTTCACTTGTCAGCAGTTTTCCTTTTTCTTGGTTTTCCACCAGGATAGGGTTATCTGCTGATGTGATTAGTGACTTAAGAGCATCCAGCTGTTGTTCTATCTTGTTATAGTCTGGTTTGTTAGAAGTGTCTGAGACTGTTATCCTTATTTTCTTAAGCCTTTCATAAGCTTCATCGGTATATTGCTTTGTCCATTTTGCTATGGCTTCAGCAGTATCCACTTTAGCATCTATCAGTTCCTATTTTTTCCTTTTGTACTCGGATGTAAGATCAGCAATGAGCTTTTTATATTTGTTCCAATTTGGAGCTGTCTTCTTCTTTCTTGGATCATTTTTAATCCTTTCAATTCTGTTTGCTTCATGATTTAAGGCAACCATTGGCCATTCTTCAAATTGGTTTTCTTCAGCTTGATAGAATTTTTCTTTCATGATGTATGCAAGATAACTTTTTCTCATTTCTTTTCGTTGATCTGCTTTCTCTTTGCTCAGATCTTGTGCATAGTTTTCCATCATCTTGACTTTTGTGAGCAAAAATTCCAATTTTTCAGAAATGGCTTCATCACCATGATCTTTGCATTCGAGTTTAGCTCTAATCTTCGCTTGCCTTGCTTTCATCTCGAGATATTCATCCATGTCTTCTGGGACTATGAAGAGTATGAGAGAAGGAAATCTTCTTTTTGAAGGATCATCCTCGGTGTAAAATTGTTTCATCTCATTTTTCACAGCTTCTAGTTCCAGTGGATATTTAGTAGCAACATGATCATATTTTTCATCAGTTGCCTGAGTTGTTTCTCTTTTTCTTTTGTGAAGCTTTATGGATGGACGTACTTTTGGTTGTGAAGTATGAATGATGAGAGCAGTGGTGGATGGTTGACCAAGAGCTGTTGAAACAACTGGTGTTTCATCCTCTGTTGTCATTACAACTACTGATGTGTCAGTAGATGTCTTCTGCTTTTGAGCAGGGGTTGAAGGCGGTGAAGTTGTTTTTGGTGGTGGTGATGGAGAATCGTCATCAGGAATGAAAACCCTTCTCCTTTTTATTGTAGGAGAGGCAGATGATGTTTTGGGTGGATCAGTGATTTGACAAGCAGCTGTTGAAACAACTGGTGTTTCAACCACTGTTTTCATTACAGCAGATGTTGTAACATCTGCTGTCTTTTGCTTTATGGCAGGAGGTAATGATGGTGATGTTGGTGGTGGTAAGGCAGTGGTTATGGTGTGTGTTATAGTGGTGTGTGTTGATGAGATGACAGCTGTTTGGCTAGCAGTTTTTGAAACCACTGTTGTATCAGCTGTTTGGATGGAAGTATGAGATTTTGTGGTTTGAGGTTTGGAGCCTTTTGGAGGTGGTTTAGATGTCTGTTTTTCTTGTTCTGGTTCAATATACAGACCATCTTCTATTCCCTTCTTTTTCAACTTGATTTTCTCCCCCTTTTTGGCATTATCTGGAAGGGGGTTATCCATGAAAAGGATAGTGGAAGGAACTTTTCCAGTGGTGCTTTGGATATGAGCCTTGATAGCTTTGATGTCTGCTTGAGTATCTTTAAATCTTGACTGCACCATGTTTGTCAGCATTTTTACATGTATTTCATGCTGCTGATCAGTCGTTTGTTTTTGTTTTTCTAACATGGGATGGAATAAGTTCCATAACTCATTTGCAGCAGGTGCAGGTTGTGCGGGTGCTTGAGCTGGAACAGCAGTGGATTGTGCTTTTTGAGCTTTTAACAGCTGTTGCACCATATCCTTTATTTCAGCAACTGATGTTTCAAGTTTTTCAACTCTGCCCGTCAATTCTTGATATTTTAAATCATCACCCACTTTAATGGGATCATCTGATTTCCCACCAACAGTGGTTGTACCAATGTGTGACTTAGGAACTGAGTCCCAAAAATCACTCATTGATGCCCCTTGTTCTTGGTACTAGGGACTTCTTTCTTCAGCATTTGATAACCCTTTGATGGTACCAGTGGTTAGAACAAACTCACTGGTGGTTACCGAAGGTGCTATAGAAGAAATTGCCTTCAAGGGAGTCTTACTAATGAAACAACTATCCAACTGAAGATCTGTTGATCCATCCGTTGTAGTTGCTGCTCCACTTGAACTACCACCAAGAGTTACTTGTAACTCAAGGGGTGTAACCTCCTCAGTTGTTGCTGGGGTAGCAGAGGTAGTAGCATCAGACCCAGTCACTTGTGGGAGTATACTCTCAGTGATAGGTGATAGAGAGGAACTGGTTTGTGTCTGAGCTATAGCAACTGCATGCAACAAAGGTATTATTGATTGTGGTAATGTGATTGGTGAGGGTATGGGTGTTGAAAGAGACATGTCCTTGGGATCAAGACTGGGGAAGATGGATCCGATTGGGTCCAGAGCTTCATATTGTGGGGTCCCTGTGCTTACAACCTGATCCTTTTGTGAGGATGCGGGAGGAGTTTGAGGCAATGCTGGAGATCTTTCTACCAACTGCTGTGAGGAAGTAGCAGCAGTGGTTGTAAGTGACATTTGTGTTGTCAATGGCATTGGCTCTGGGATCTCATCTTCCAGAGTTGCCTTTGTTTTGGGTTTGGTGGGTTTTCTGAATGTTTTCTTTTTGGTCTTTTTGGTAATGGCAGGTGTGGGTTTCAAAGCAGTGGTTGTGCTGCTATGATCACCTGGAGCAGTGGGCTCAGCAGCAGATGTCTGAGGAGCAGTAGTAACTGCTAAAATCTGCTTAGGCACCTCTGCTTTTGTTTTTATTGGTGCCATCATTCTAGAAAATGTTTCAGTTGTTAACCCTTTTATTTGAAAATAGACACCTTGTTTAAGCAAATTTTCATTTTCTTTTCCAAATTTTTGTTTAAAATAGTAGCTTAAAAATCTTGGAAAAAGTAAAAATGCTTTGCTATCAACGTTTTTCACCAAATCATCAAAGATCTCCTGGGAATAGTTAAAATTTTCATTGTTTAAAATAGCATAACCCAGGCACTGAATCTTTGAAGGTATTTCGTTGAAAGCAGTTGTTTTATTCAAGACACACATCAAGAGAGTGTGAAATAAAAACCTAGTTGCAGAAGGAAAGAAACCCTTTTGTAAGGTATCCTTTTTTGGTTGTTCTGCATATCCCCTTTTTAAGAAATCAGTTTTCAACTCGGTTTTATCAAAGGAAGTTTTACCTTTCTGATCATCGAGTTTAAAGACTTCTGAGATTGATTGCGGAGTAATTTGAATCGCTTTACCCTGTATCGTGGAGTTGATGGCTACTACTTTATCGTCTTGTTTTTCAAGCATAGCATTTTTCCAGAACTCTCTCTGGGTTTGTTGGTAAATGGGAGCATCTGTTATCAAAAAAGTTTTGTACTTTGATTCAGATAATGTGTCGATGATGGAGTCAAAGGTGTGGTTGTTTGTGGGTTTTGTGAGCAGACCCAAATAGTTGTGAGGGGATTTGTATGGTATTTCAATGGATTCAGCGGCCATTTGTGTGGCTTCTTTGGGAGATGAAGATGAAGATGATTTTGATTTTGATTTTGATTTTGACTTTGATTTTGTCATTTTGATGAAGAAGGATCGGAGAGTGATTTGAGAAGAAAGGTTGGAAACTGCTTTGAGAAGAGAATTTTGGAATTCAATTCGACAGTGTAAAACCCTGTTTGGGGTTTTGATCAGGGTTTTATTAAGGGAAAAAGTGAGTGCTGATGTGGCAGCGGTTACAAAGATCTAAGGGCTAAAAACTGACCACGTGTCAATCTCTGATGGAATGGATGAAGAGTAGAGGACAGTTGTTTTGATAACCACTGATGAACCAAGCATCAGTAGTTACAACGGTAATAATGTGATAATAGTGGATGGTTTTTACTATCAGTGGATAGCATATCAGTGGATAAGACACTGATTTTGAGCATCAGTGCTTGCCAAGAAAATGAAGGATCAGTGGTTGACTTTCAGCAGTGGACAGTATTTAGGAAACAGATGTTTGAGCAAAATAGTGGTTAGGGGTAAGGAAATGGTAATGATTTGAAAGACAAGTATGTCAGCAACTGTTTTGAGAATTTTCATTCAAGGTTTTGCCACATGTCATTTACATATTTTGAAGCTTTTACAACTCCCTGACAATGGTTTAGTTCCCCAGATGATGTAAACTTTTTACCAAGGCTACTCATTCTTGCTATAATATTTAAATTAAAACAAGAGTACCCCAGTATTTCAAGGTCTTTTGGCAATCAATCTTTGATCAGTTTTAAGACAAACTTGAGTTAGATATGACCTTGATATTTGTACCAATTTCCTTTTGATCTGTTTTGAGGATAATATAACCAACAAAAATAAAGGTTATACATCCTGACAGGGGATTGAAACTTTTACTATCAAAAACTAGTAAAAGTTCAAAATATATCATTCTTAAAAGAAATAAAGAATAACATATCCTGCTTTATTTGAGAAAAAAACCTTTTAAAAAAAATAAAGGATTTACTGAAAACAGCACCAAAAGGATCTGGTATAATTTCCACTAACGCACCTAATCATATCAGTCTCAAGTTTATGAAAATGGTCAGTTGTTTGACAATAATGGTATGAAATTGTAAATACATTTTGACCACTGTTTGGTACCATTTTCTTGTTGATTGATTGACAACAGAAATGAGGACACATGTTCACATGAGTTTTTGAAAACCCTGTTATAGACTTTGTTACCATGTGAAGATTCTGAAAATTTGTCTAGTCCTCTTTTAAATTCATTTACTGGGAATACTATTGTTACCTGAACTTTCCTGAACCAATGGTTGCACATAGTTGCTTAATGACCACTGTTACCCCAAACTTTGACTCTTAAGTGTTTTATGTTTATACTCTTTTCTTCTGACTTCAAAAGTTTTGAGATAAACACACTTCTGAGTTTTTGTGAATTTTGTTCTTCCCTTTTTACCCTTCCCATTCATAAGTAATGAAATACTTACTAGGAGGTCTTTATTGAAGGAATACTTAATTCAGAATCATTTTGCAGTAATGCTTTAAGAGGATGGGCCATATTTGTACAAATTTTTGACCAATTTCACATTACATATGATATGGACTATCCTGTTTTCTTAATGTATTTTAACAGAGTTGATTTGTTCCTTTTGAGGATCTCAACCTGTTTTCAACACATAAGTTCTTATGACTAAAGTTTTAATTTCCCTCTTTTTACGTTAGCAAAAACACTAATGTTTTTATGAACATAGGCTTTTGTTAATCTGAGGTTCATACTTTAGCATCTAATATAGTGACATCACAAGTTTCATAAAAACAGTTGAAATCAATTTTGAAAATAAGAAATAATCCCATAGTTTAACATATATGTTTTCAGATCTAAAACCATGAGTGTTTTGTGCATGATATCACTTGTTGTGTGACATTTGTATGTCTTATGACCTCTTGGTTGTTTTACAGAGTATTTGAATAGCAACTTTAAGTGTTATCACTCGTTACTCTGTTTTTCAACTAAATACAACCAACCTTAGTATCAATGAATTTTGAGCCGAACTGTTATGTCAAATTGATTGTTAGATTGAATTTGACTGTCCAGGCTCTGATACCAATTGTTAGGATCGGAGGCTCTCATGATTGTGTTAGTTTGTATAAATTGAACAAATCAACAGAAATGAATAAAGTTTAAGTGCAGCGGAAATGAATAACAAACTTTGTAAACACAATCAAAGGAGAATATAGTTTGATAAACATTTGCTTTTCATAGAGTCAAAAGATTACAATTCAAAGCAAAAGATTAGAATGCAAGCTTACAAACTAAACTCCCCCTCAGCCTGATACTTCATGGTTGGTTGCACAAGATGAAAGGATTGAATTGAGGAGAAGAACTCACTCAAGACGATCAAATGTAACAGTACAGAGTACTGCTTCATTTATAGACAATCCAAACCACTGAGGCATCTCAGCTGACGTCACCATGAAAACGACGTCTAACAGCCTAACAACCTGTATCTACTGTTCTTATACAAACACTGCTAATCTTAACCACTGACTATACATAAAACAAATGACATACTAAACTACTGCTCTCTCTTTACATCAGTGCTTTCCTCAAGGTTGATCAGTCCTTGATTGGGCAGTGCTTTGTCATCAGTAGATTGTACCAGCAGTGCTTAGTTTTCAGCAGTCTTCTGGGCTTCATCAGTAGTTTTGAAGAACAGCAGCAGTTGTATCCGGGCAGTGGATATAAGACCATTAGCTGTTATAATCACTTTCAAGGGAGAAGACTTAGTGTAAACAGCTGCTTATTGTGAATCCACTGTAGTTAACCCGTTTTGGCTTTCATTATCTGTTCCTCTGGTAGGGTTCAATCCCAACATGGGTCGGGTTTGAAAGTCTAAGCGGTTGTTTAGACCGCTTAACTTACGACCCTAAACAATCACTAAACTATTAGTGATGAGCTAAACATGTCAAAACATGTTTAGCCTACTTAGAAAACTAATTTGGTATCAAAACAATGGGTTTTGATACCCGAAAATAGTTCCGTTGCAAAATGCGTGCTAAAACGCATTTTGACTGAAACTTTGACTCGTCACTACACCTAGCTAACATGGTAATCAGTAGGTATATTCGCTAAGGATTATAACCATCGTGATTACAATCACGTTGCAAAGTTCAACCGAACTTTGCGTTGACCATTTACTGGTCAAACCGAAAGTCAAACACTGTTTGACTTTTTAAACTAGTAAGCAATAAAAGAATGAAGGAATGCTCACTAAAGGTCCTTGCTATCTTTTCTACCAAGAACAAGTTTCCAATCACTTGAGAGAGCTCCCAATTCAGATTAGAAAGGAGATTGAGATGAAATGAGCAAGGAATGAATGAAAGGTGATGGCTATTTATACTTGTAGCAAGAACACAAGATCATGACATGTGTTTGTGTAGATTCCAAGCAAAAATCATGGCCATACACTTGTTGGATGCAGGTTCAAAGCCTTGGAGAAGGGATAACTTGGTTATCACATAAAGAATTTGCAAGAACAGCCCCTAAAGTATCAAACAGATTGCAAAATATGATTTCTGGTCGCTGGGCATGCCTTACGGACCGTAAGGACATGTGCATACGGTCCGTAAGCTACTTGCAGACCAGCAACTTTCAGAAATTGACAATTTAGTCCCTGCACTTGAGAAACTTAATTTTTGATACATTTTTGACATGTTTAAGCCCTGTTAACCCCATTTCAAAGCTCTAAAATGAAGTTAAAGTATAGGGAACTTAAAATATGCTCAAAAATATCTTGGATGTCGGTTCGTTTGGCTGTACGGTTACGTTGTTCGGCTAATTACGACGGAAATCGTAACGGACGCGAAAACGATCCAAATTGCGCAACGAATGGTATTTTTGCATGCCGATCACTAAAATAAAAATATTTTAGTGTGTACAAAAATTTTGGATGTCCAGATGTGGTCAGAACCTACGATATGTGCATAAATGCAAATTTACGCCGTTTTTTACACTTTTAGTCCCTGTAAGATCATATAAGCATGTTTTCGCACACCGAACCTATCAAAGCTTATTTCTAAGCTATGTTTAGGTTATATATGGTATGTTTAACGTTTGATCAAGTTCTGGACTGTACGTTGCCTTTACGAAACGGCATACTTTTGCGAATTGAGAGTCATGACGAAACAAGGAGTTTCGTCTAGTGGGTAAACTGCACAGTAAACTCAGTTAAGTCTGTTAAGGGTTAACTAGGTTAGTTATGTGCTGCCATGAAACAATTATGTGATGTATGATTTGCATGGACTTGTACAACTGCTATGGGCTATGATTGTATCTATGCGTGAACTTTGTGGATGCAAACTGATTGTGTACGTGCATATACTAGGCTTTGACTGATTTTATTGGAAACGAGTAACTAATCAAACCGAGCAAACCGAGGTGAGTTCACACACTTTCTAAGGCATGGGATTCCCGGTGGTTGGGAATGGGTTAAAGAATTAAAACGGAACCTACATATCCTCCTTGGGTAGGATATGTACGACCATCCTCCTTGGGTAGGATGCCAATATTAATCCTACGTATTCTCCATGGGTAGAATACGTACGTTCGTCCTCCTTGGGTAGGACAACAACCTTAAACTTACTAGACAAAACTCTATCATTAAGTCCCTCATTTTATATCGACTTAATCACCGAGGCCGATGGCGAGCGGGTCATTAGTTAATAGCGCTATTAGGTTTGACAAACCTCACACCGTATCGTTCGAACGAGCGTGTACTAATGGATCATGGAAAACTGTCAATGATGATAGACATTGACGTAGGGCACAACTATTGTTCGTCAGTTGTCGATATGGTAACGGTCTAGTGGTTGCCCCCACTGATTATGGATATGGTTTGGGAAATAAAGGAACTGGTTAACTCGTGGTTTACGAAACAACTTGTGGTTTTCAAAACAAACTGGTACAACTAAACAACCAACTGTGAACTCGCTCAACTTTGTTGTTGACTCGTTGTTACATGCCTTGCAGGTCGTTAGATGCTTACGGAGCTTGCACGAGGAGGAGGTCGTTGTGGGATATGGACTGTTATGTCCCGTACTTAACATTTGAACTTTAAAATTATGTTTTGGTTATTTAAACATTACTATGCTTCTGCTGATTGCTTAAACATGTTTGGTTTCTTTTAAACACCAATTATATTGGGTTTGGTTTTAATTACTTGATTGCATAGTTCAATATGATTGGTGGCTGGATCCTGGTCAGTCACGCCTCCAAGCGGTGATACTCCGCATGTGGATTTTGGGGGTGTGACAGATTGGTACCAGAGCCATTGGTTATAGTGAACTTGGTTTTAAAAAGGGGAAAAGCTATTTGATAATACCAGACTATAACCTGTACAGTGCTCAACGATCCACAACGACGCTTCGCTCCACGTGCAAGACTCAATATTCTAGGTGATATGGTTTATGTTTATATTACCTACTTGTTAGTTACATAGTACATTGTTCATGATATGCATAGATGAATGTAGCAACTATTGTTTGAAACACATATATGCTTACTCTCTTCTGTCATCGCACTTTCACGACACCTTTCTCACTCATGTTTCCTTTGATATGAAGATCATGATTGGACGTGTCAACCTAACTCAAGCCTAGCTGACGGCTTTAATCAATGAACAAGTTACTGCAGCACTCGTAGCCGCTCAGGCAGGAGGTATAACCTGCCATAGCAACTTACTCTAGGATCTTTAGATCTACTCTCGTAAACCAACACTTGTGCTTAACCTTGTCTCTTCTTACTCGCACGACAGGTCAACATGCTCAGCCTCATATTTGTACTTTCAAAACTTTTATGGACTACCGACCTACTACTTTCAACGGCACTGAGGGAGCTGTAGGCCTCCTTCACTGGTTTGAGAAGCTTGAGTCTGTCTTCGAGATGTGTGAATGCCCTGAGGCTCGTAGGGTGAAGTATGCTACTGGTACTCTTGAGGGTATAGCACTCATGTGGTGGAACGCTCAGGTCCAAATGCTGGGGTTGGTTGCTGCTAATGCCACCCCATGGAATGATTTCAAGGAATTAATCAAGGAAGAGTACTGTAATCGTGATGACATCCACAAGTTGGAGGTAGAGTTCTTCAACTTAAAGATGACGGGGTCGGAAATTGAAGCGTACACGAAAAGATCGAACAAGCTGGCTATCTTGTGTCCTGCTATGGTGGATCCTCCTATTAAACGTATCGAGTTGTACCTTAAAGGTTTAGTGCCAGAGATCTAGAGCCATGTGACTGCAGTGAACCTCGCCACCATCCAGCAAGTTATTCGTTTGGCTCATCGACTCACTGATCAGGCAGTCGAGCAGAACAGGCTACCCAAGCGTATTGGTACTACCACTGCTACTACTACTTCTGATGCCCCCAGCGACAACAAGCGCAAATGGGATGGAGTCTCAAGCAAGGGTTCAACATCAGCTCAGTCTCAGCAGCGAAAGACTGATGACTACCAGAGTCCTGGTCAGCAATCTTCTGGTAGTTAAGGGCAGGGTGAATACAGGGGAAACCACCCCAAGTGCAACCGCTGCAACAAGCATCATAGTGGGCAGTGTAACAAGGGTCGTTGTCTGAGGTGTAACAAGTTTGGTCATGAAGCAAAGGATTGCAGGGGTGCACGACTTGCAAATCAGAATCGTCAACAACAGCCACCAGCTCCACAGAATCAGCCGCAGCAACAGCAGGGTAACAGGGGATGCTTTCAATGTGGTACTGAAGGTCACTTCAAGAGGAACTGCCCCCAGTTGAACCAGAATCAGAACAACAATAATCAGGGGAACGGGAACAATAACGGGGGTAACAACAATGGCAATGGTGCCAGGGGACGTGCTTTTGTGCTGGGTCAGGGTGACGCGAGGAACGATCCCAACGTTGTGATGGGTAAGTTTCTTCTGGATGATTTCTTTGTTACTGTTTATTTGATTCGGGTGCCGATACTAGTTACGTGTCCTTAAAAGTTAGTCAAATGCTTAAGCGCACTCCAACACTTTTGAACACCAAACACACGGTAGAGCTAGCAAACGGTAAAAGTCTCGAGGCCACACACATAGTTAATGGTTGTAATCTTGTCTTAGCTGGTCAGACCTTCTCTATCGACCTCATTCCTATAGTTTTGGGTAGTTTCGACGTCGTTATTGGGATGGATTGGCTGTCTCAACAACAAGCGGAGATTATTTGCAAGGAGAAAATTGTCCGTATTCCTCGTTCTGGTGAAGAACCCCTCATGATTCATGGCGATAAGAGTGGTGCTGTTGTGGGCATCATCTCTTTCCTTAAGGCCCAGAAGTGTTTGCGAAAGGGCCACACTGCTATTTTAGCCCTCGTCACTGACACCTCAAAGAAAGAGAAGAAGATAGAAGATATTCCGATCGTACGTGATTTTCCTCAAGTGTTCCCTGAGGAATTACCTGGTCTACCACCTCATCGCCAGGTCGAATTTCAAATCGAGCTAGCTCCCGGAGCAGCGCCCATAGCTCGCGCACCATATCGTTTAGCTCCATCAGAATTGGAAGAACTATCTGTCACACCCCCAAAATCCACCTGCGGAGTACTACCGCTTGGAGGCGTGACTGACCAGGATCCAGCCACCAATCATATTGAACATACGAGTTAAAGGATGTAAAAGTTTAACCAATACAATTGGTGTCCAAACAAAACATAGTTAAGTTGCAAGCGGAAGCATAAGTCTTAAAACAAAACATAAGTTTAATTGTTTCGTAGTTTAACATGGCACACAGTTGTCCATGTCCCACAACGATCCTCCTCCATGCAAGCTCCAGCTAAGAACCTAAGGACCTGCAAAGCATGTAGTAACGAGTCAACAACTAGTTGAGTGAGTTCACGGTTGGGTGTTCGTTTTAAGTTGTTTCGAAAACAGTTTCCTTTAGCTGGCATCCTGCCGTGGGGGTTACCCCATAGTTAAAAACGTGACTTGTTTATTCCCGGTTACTCTGGCAATCCTGCCGTGGGGGCTACCCCGTGTTAGTTATCTGGCATTTCGGCCGTGGGGGCTACCCCATGTATACACTAGACTCGTTACCATATCGACTGCTGACTGTAGTCATGTTTATGTGCCCTGAACTGTCAATGTCTATCATCATTGACGTGCCAGTAGTCCATTAGTTCACGCCCGTCCTCTGCGGCACGGTGTGAGGTTTGTCAAACCTAAATAGCGCTATCTAACTAATGACCCGCTCGCCATTGGCCCGGCGATTAAGTCGATATAAAAAGGAGGGACTTCGTGATAGAGTTTTGGTCTAGTACGAGTTATCTGTCCATGAGGACGAGGAATTACATTCCTGAACCTTTGCTGTCCTACCCAAGGAGGACGAGGAACCCAGTTCCTTAACCCCAATTCCCGACCCCTGGGAATCCCATGCTTTGTAGAGGGTGTGAACTCACCTTGGTTTGCTCGGTAGTAACACAGAAAGGTCAATCAAGTCGCAAGTAGTCAATTACGTCCTAACATAGATACCATTTATAATCAGATTCAAACCAAGCAGTGCACGTACAAGTAACGATCATATAGTTCTATCGTGGCAGTTTCAACAACGGTGCACAGCATATTCAATTAACAACAGCACATTTGGCTCATAAGTTCGGTCCAACTTCTTAAGCCCAAAACACGTATTAAACAGTTAACACAGAAGCCCATAAGCCCGGCCCATTATCGTAGGCCCATAATTAAGCAAACCCAATAGGCTTGGTTTCGAGTCGCAACCGGACTCGCAAGCGTGGTTGCGGGTTATGCTGTTCGTGATGATCATGGATGGTTGCGAGTCGCAACCTATGTCGCAACCGTGGTTTCGGCTGATCATGCTAAGGTTTCGAGTCGCAACGGGACTCGCAACCTGTGTCGCAACTGGTGGTCTCGGCTTGTAAGGCTGTGATTGCGAGTCGCAACCAGGGGTTCCGACTCCCCAGCACCTGCTGATCCTTCACAGTTTGTACTATCCAATAAAAATCATGCAGAATTATGTACTATCCACTAAACATGTTTTGTTGTCTGATATTTACCCAAAATGGATCAAACAGTGCAGATTTCAAATATTCAGCACACTTTTATTGCATATTCAAGTTGTTCTTCACTTATTCATCATGTTCTTCATATATTCAAAAACATATTCATAACACATTCAACCCTTGTTCAAGCACATCATGCATTATCCTAATTACAACATGAACAACTATCAAAACACTTGAACTTAATACCACAATTCGGTCCTATATTAAGCCGATTACATGACATATGTAAACCGGTTTCATGAACATCAACAACTAGTAGTTTAAACTTCACTTAAACACAAGATATCATAACCCATCATGCAATATATCCGAAATCAAGGCATGTTAACCGATTTATCACAATCATGCATATAATATCATCACTTGACAACAAATAGCTATTTTCTATCAAGCAAACCTCTTAGCAAGCAAACATAATGTCATGACCATCAATCCAAACACCAAAACACAACATGAATCACTAACATTCAACAATAAACATCAAGAACACTAACCGGTTGATGGGTTTTGAGGATGTGTGTGCGCTTCCAACAATCCGAGAGTCCAAAAATCCGAGAGTGAGGGAGTGAAGGTGATGTTTGGTTTCAAGGGTTTTTAGAGAGGGAAAGAGTGAGAGTGTGGGTGTGTGTTGATCAAAAATGACAAGGTTAGCTAGTGTGATATATATATATTAGTTCAAGTGGTGCACCCTAAAGGGTTTCGGATGAGGGTTTACGGCCCAAATGGCCCAACCGGCCAAAGGCCCAAACCGGCCTAATGGCTACTGTTCACTCGAGACCACATGGTCTCGAGTCGGGTCCTTGTTGTTTCAGTTCACATACATACACGCATACGTATACACATAGCACATAGTCACATAGAATGTACATACATAGATCATATAATCTAACCGTTCAATTAGTCATATATGTTCAAACACGTTACATCGAGACACAACGAAAGGTTCTAAATTTCGAGTTGTCACATCATCCCCAAGTTGAAAGAAATTTCGTCCCGAAATTTGGTAGGCACTCACTGAGGAAGCTAGTTAAGTTGTTTGGTTTTCCTGGTTTTCCTGGGGTGTCACATCCACCCCCCGTTGATCTGGAATTTCGTCCCGAAATTCCGTAGCTTCAGCCTCAGTAGTGGGTGTACTGTCTGCGAACAGTTGGGGATACTTTTGTTTCATCTGATCTTCGCGCTCCCAGGTGAACTCTGGGCCGCGACGTGAGTTCCAACGAACTCGAACTAGAGGTATCCTAGTGCTCTTGAGGACCTTAACATCCCGGTCCGTGATCTCGACTGGTTCCTCGACGAATCGTAACTGTTCGTCGATCGTGAGTTCCTTCAAAGGAACTACGTGGGTCTCATCTGATGGACACTTCTTCAGATTCGACACGTGGAAAACGTTGTGAACTGCACCGAGTTCCGCTGGTAAGTTCAACCTGTAGGCCACCCTGCCTATTTTCTCAATGACCTCGAAAGGTCCAACGTATCGTGGGTTGAGTTTGCCGCGTTTACCAAAACGAACCACACCCTTCCAGGGTGAAACTTTGAGTAGTACCCGCTCCCCAACCTGGAGCTCAAGTGGTTTCCTGCCCATGTCGGCGTAAACTTTCTGACGTTCACGAGCGGCTGTCATGCGTTTTCGGATCTGAGCGATTTGCTCGGTTGTATCTACCACATATTCTGGACCAGTGATCTGACTATCTCCCACCTCTGCCCAGCAAAGAGGGGACCGGCATTTACGTCCGTACAATGCCTCAAACGGAGCAGCTCCAATGCTGGTGTGGTAGCTGTTATTGTACGAGAATTCCACAAGTGGCAGATGCTTTTCCCAGCGGTTGCCAAAGTCGATTACACATGCACGAAGCATGTCTTCTAAGGTTTGAATGGTGCGCTCGGACTGCCCGTCCGTCTGAGGATGGTACGCTGTGCTCATATCTAGTCGTGAGCCAAAGGATTTGTGCATTGCTTGCCACAGCTCTGAGGTAAATCGTGCATCTCGATCTGAGATGATGGAGGTGGGCACCCCGTGCCTCGAAACAACTTCCTTGAGGTAGATTTCTGCAAGAGTGGAGAACTTATCCGTTTCCTTAATGGCCAGGAAGTGTGCAGATTTTGTGAGTCGATCCACGATCACCCAAATAGTATCGTTCCCGCGCTGGGATCTAGGTAGGCCAGTAACAAAATCCATGGAAATTTGCTCCCATTTCCATTGAGGTATCTCTGGTTGTTGGAGCAGGCCTGATGGTTTCTGGTATTCCGACTTGACTCTCGCACAAGTCAAACATTTGTTGACGTAGGTTGCTATGTGGGCCTTCATGCTAGGCCACCAGTACGTAGTTTTGATGTCGTGGTACATCTTATCCGATCCAGGATGTACCGAGTAGCGAGACTTGTGTGCTTCGTCCATCACAAGCTCTCGTAGGTTGCCATAAAGTGGGACCCAAACGCGTCCCGTTACGTAGTAAGCACCGTCTTCCTTTTGCTCTAAGCGTTGCCTCGATCCGCGTAGGGCTTCAGCCCTGACGTTTTCCGGTTTCAGTGCTTCTATCTGAGCTGCTCGTATCTGGGAGGGAAGACTAGAATGGATCGTGAGTTGTAAAGCTCGTACGCGCTTAGGCGCAGTGTCCTTTCGACTGAGGGCGTCAGCCACAACATTGGCTTTGCCCGGGTGATATCTGATTGCGCACTCGTAATCATTTAGCAACTCGACCCATCGTCGTTGCCGCATATTCAGTTCCTTCTGCTTGAAGATGTGCTCGAGGCTCCTGTGGTCGGTGTAGATGGCGCACTTGGTACCATACAGGTAATGCCGCCATAACTTAAGTGCAAAAACGACAGCTCCCAGCTCTAGGTCGTGCGTCGTGTAGTTCTTTTCATGAACCTTGAGTTGGCGTGAAGCGTAGGCTATAACTTTATCTCGTTGCATCAACACGCAACCAAGACCTTGAATCGATGCGTCGCAGTAAACCACAAAGTCGTCTGTGCCTTCCGGCAAGGAAAGGATAGGGGCGCTACAAAGTCTATCCTTTAGATGCTGAAATGCCAACTCCTGTGCGTTTCCCCAGCGATAGATAACGCCCTTCTGCGTTAGTGAGGTGAGGGGCTGTGCAATCTTAGAAAAATCCTTTATGAATCTCCGGTAGTATCCCGCCAAACCCAAGAATTGGCGAATTTCCTTTGGTGTACGAGGTGCAGGCCAGTTCTTTATCGAGTCTACCTTGGATGGATCAACGTGAATCCCATCCTTGTTCACCACGTGGCCTAGGAAATGGACTTCTCGAAGCCAGAAGTCGCATTTCGAGAACTTTGCATAAAGCTGTTCTGTTCGAAGGAGTTCCAGAATAAGTCGCAGATGCTGCTCGTGTTCTTCTCGACTTTTGGAGTAGATCAGGATGTCGTCGATGAAGACTATAACAAACTTGTCCAAGTAAGGCTTGCACACTCGGTTCATCAAGTCCATGAAAACCGCAGGTGCGTTTGTCATCCCAAAAGGCATGACCAAAAATTCATAGTGCCCGTATCGAGTTCTGAAAGCTGTTTTGGAGACGTCCTCTTCCCGGACTCTCAGTTGGTGATAACCCGATCTCAAATCGATTTTTGAATAGTAACTCGATCCCTGCAGCTGGTCGAACAAGTCGTCGATACGCGGTAGAGGATAACGATTCTTCACCGTCACCTTGTTGAGTTCTCGGTAGTCGATGCACATCCTGAAGGTACCGTCTTTCTTCTTCACAAATAGCACTGGAGCTCCCCAGGGCGATGAGCTAGGACGAATAAAACCCTTATCCAAGAGTTCTTGTAGTTGCGTGGAGAGTTCTTTCAACTCTGATGGAGCCAATCGATAAGGTGCACGAGCTATGGGCGCAGCTCCAGGAGCTAGTTCGATCTGAAACTCGACTTGGCGATGAGGCGGAAGACCAGGTAATTCCTCAGGAAATACCTCTGGGTAATCGCGTACAACTGGAAAATCTTCTATCTTCTTCTCTTTCTCCGTGGTGTCAGTAATAAGAGCCAAAATGGCGGTGTGGCCCTTTCGCAAGTACTTTTGGGCCTTAAGGAGAGAAATGACGTTCTCAACAGCACTCCTCTTGTCGCCATGAATCATGAGAGGTTCACCACCGGGACCTGGAATACGGACAACCTTCTCGTTGCAAAGAATCTCTGCTCGGTGTTGGGATAGCCAATCCATCCCAATGACAACGTCGAAACTACCCAAGACGATAGGAATGAGGTCGATAGAGAAGGTCTGGTCAGCGAGAACGAGTTTACAACCCTTGACTACGTGTGTGGCTTCTAAACTCTTACCATTTGCTAGCTCTACGGTGTGCTTGTTGTTCAAAGGGGTTGGAATACGCTTAAGCATTCGACTAACTTCTAGTGACACGTAGCTAGTATCGGCACCCGAATCAAATAAAACTGAAACATAAAAGTCGTCGAGAAGGAACTTACCCGCCACAACATTGGGGTCATTCCTTGCTTCACCTTGGCCGATCACAAACATTCGCCCCCTAGCGCCATTGTTGTTGTTGTTCCCATTGTTACCATTCCCCTGATTGTTGTTATTGTTGTTGTTGTTGTTGTTGTTCTGGTTCCTGTTCAGTTGAGGACAGTCTCTCTTGAAGTGGCCCTCAGCTCCACACTGAAAGCACCCTTTGTTATCACCCTGTTGCTGTTGCTGGCGCTGGTTCTGTTGAGCTTGCTGACGATTCTGATTGGCGGGGTATAAGCTCCTGCAATCCTTTGCAGCATGACCAGGCTTGTTGCACCGATGACAGTTGCCCCTGGTGCATGGTCCGCTGTGGTGCAGGCTGCAGCGATTGCATTTGGGATGATTTCCTTTGTATCCACCACCAGACGATTGCTGATTAGGGCTCTTGTAGTCCTCAGTCTTTCTCTGCTGAGACTGGGATTGAACAGAAGTCGAACCCTTACTTGAAGTTCCATCCCACTTCCGTTTGTTGTCACTAGAGGTACCAGTAGTAGTTGCAGCGCCAATGCGTTTTGGTAACTTGTTCTGCTCCACCGCTTGATCCGTGAGGCGGTGAGCCAACTGAACGGTTTGCTGATAGGTGGCGAGGTTCGCTGAAGTCACATGACTTTGGATTTCCGGCACTAAGCCCTGAAGAAACAGTTCAATGCGTTTGATGGGAGGATCCACCATAGTAGGGCACAAAATTGCCAGTTCGTTCGACCTTTTCACATAAGCTTCAATTTCGGACCCCGTCATCTTGAGGTTGAAGAACTCCACCTCGAGTTTGTGAATCTCATCACGACTGCAGTATTCCTCCTTGATCATTTCCTTGAAAGTTTCCCATGGGGTGGCGTTGGCAGCAACCAACCCTAGCATCTGAACTTGAGCGTTCCACCATGTGAGGGCTAAACCCTCGAGAGTACCAGTAGCATACTTCACCCTGCGCGCCTCAGGGCATTCACACATTTCGAACACAGATTCTAGTTTCTCAAACCAGTGTAGGAGACCTACTGCTCCTTCAGTGCCGCTAAAAGTAGTTGGTCGGCAGTCCATGAAAGTCTTAAAAGTGCACACGGGTGGCTGAACATGCTGACCTATCGTAGGTGAAAGAAAAGACAGAGTTTAACACAAAGGTTGGTTCACGAGAGTAGGATCCTAAAGATCCTAGAATAAGTTCGGACTGCAGGATATACCTCCTGCGTGTGCAGCTGCGAGTGCTGCGGCAACTCGTTCGTTGATCAGAGCCGTCAACTGGGCTTGTGTCATGTTAACGCGTCCAGACATGATCTTCATACCAAGAAGAACGTGAGTGAGAGGGGTTTCGCGAAAGTACAATGATAGGATAGAGTAAGCACGCACGTGTTCAAGCAACAGTAGTTATACCAACTAAGCATACCATAAGCAATGTACTTTGTTACTAACAAGTAGGCAATATATACACAGATCATATTACCTAGAATGTCGAGCCTTGCATGTGGAGTGAAGCATCGTTGTGGACCGTTGAGCACTGTACAGGTTATAGTCTGGTTTTAACAAAAAACGTTTTCCCCTTTATTAAAACCAAGTTCTCTATAACCAATGGCTCTGATACCAATCTGTCACACCCCCAAAATCCACCTGCGGAGTACTACCGCTTGGAGGCGTGACTGACCAGGATCCAGCCACCAATCATATTGAACATACGAGTTAAAGGATGTAAAAGTTTAACCAATACAATTGGTGTCCAAACAAAACATAGTTAAGTTGCAAGCGGAAGCATAAGTCTTAAAACAAAACATAAGTTTAATTGTTTCGTAGTTTAACATGGCACACAGTTGTCCATGTCCCACAACGATCCTCCTCCATGCAAGCTCCAGCTAAGAACCTAAGGACCTGCAAAGCATGTAGTAACGAGTCAACAACTAGTTGAGTGAGTTCACGGTTGGGTGTTCGTTTTAAGTTGTTTCGAAAACAGTTTCCTTTAGCTGGCATCCTGCCGTGGGGGTTACCCCATAGTTAAAAACGTGACTTGTTTATTCCCGGTTACTCTGGCAATCCTGCCGTGGGGGCTACCCCGTGTTAGTTATCTGGCATTTCGGCCGTGGGGGCTACCCCATGTATACACTAGACTCGTTACCATATCGACTGCTGACTGTAGTCATGTTTATGTGCCCTGAACTGTCAATGTCTATCATCATTGACGTGCCAGTAGTCCATTAGTTCACGCCCGTCCTCTGCGGCACGGTGTGAGGTTTGTCAAACCTAAATAGCGCTATCTAACTAATGACCCGCTCGCCATTGGCCCGGCGATTAAGTCGATATAAAAAGGAGGGACTTCGTGATAGAGTTTTGGTCTAGTACGAGTTATCTGTCCATGAGGACGAGGAATTACATTCCTGAACCTTTGCTGTCCTACCCAAGGAGGACGAGGAACCCAGTTCCTTAACCCCAATTCCCGACCCCTGGGAATCCCATGCTTTGTAGAGGGTGTGAACTCACCTTGGTTTGCTCGGTAGTAACACAGAAAGGTCAATCAAGTCGCAAGTAGTCAATTACGTCCTAACATAGATACCATTTATAATCAGATTCAAACCAAGCAGTGCACGTACAAGTAACGATCATATAGTTCTATCGTGGCAGTTTCAACAACGGTGCACAGCATATTCAATTAACAACAGCACATTTGGCTCATAAGTTCGGTCCAACTTCTTAAGCCCAAAACACGTATTAAACAGTTAACACAGAAGCCCATAAGCCCGGCCCATTATCGTAGGCCCATAATTAAGCAAACCCAATAGGCTTGGTTTCGAGTCGCAACCGGACTCGCAAGCGTGGTTGCGGGTTATGTTGTTCGTGATGATCATGGATGGTTGCGAGTCGCAACCTATGTCGCAACCGTGGTTTCGGCTGATCATGCTAAGGTTTCGAGTCGCAACGGGACTCGCAACCTGTGTCGCAACTGGTGGTCTCGGCTTGTAAGGCTGTGATTGCGAGTCGCAACCAGGGGTTCCGACTCCCCAGCACCTGCTGATCCTTCACAGTTTGTACTATCCAATAAAAATCATGCAGAATTATGTACTATCCACTAAACATGTTTTGTTGTCTGATATTTACCCAAAATGGATCAAACAGTGCAGATTTCAAATATTCAGCACACTTTTATTGCATATTCAAGTTGTTCTTCACTTATTCATCATGTTCTTCATATATTCAAAAACATATTCATAACACATTCAACCCTTGTTCAAGCACATCATGCATTATCCTAATTACAACATGAACAACTATCAAAACACTTGAACTTAATACCACAATTCGGTCCTATATTAAGCCGATTACATGACATATGTAAACCGGTTTCATGAACATCAACAACTAGTAGTTTAAACTTCACTTAAACACAAGATATCATAACCCATCATGCAATATATCCGAAATCAAGGCATGTTAACCGATTTATCACAATCATGCATATAATATCATCACTTGACAACAAATAGCTATTTTCTATCAAGCAAACCTCTTAGCAAGCAAACATAATGTCATGACCATCAATCCAAACACCAAAACACAACATGAATCACTAACATTCAACAATAAACATCAAGAACACTAACCGGTTGATGGGTTTTGAGGATGTGTGTGCGCTTCCAACAATCCGAGAGTCCAAAAATCCGAGAGTGAGGGAGTGAAGGTGATGTTTGGTTTCAAGGGTTTTTAGAGAGGGAAAGAGTGAGAGTGTGGGTGTGTGTTGATCAAAAATGACAAGGTTAGCTAGTGTGATATATATATATTAGTTCAAGTGGTGCACCCTAAAGGGTTTCGGATGAGGGTTTACGGCCCAAATGGCCCAACCGGCCAAAGGCCCAAACCGGCCTAATGGCTACTGTTCACTCGAGACCACATGGTCTCGAGTCGGGTCCTTGTTGTTTCAGTTCACATACATACACGCATACGTATACACATAGCACATAGTCACATAGAATGTACATACATAGATCATATAATCTAACCGTTCAATTAGTCATATATGTTCAAACACGTTACATCGAGACACAACGAAAGGTTCTAAATTTCGAGTTGTCACACTATCCACGCAACTACAAGAACTCTTGGAAAAGGGTTTTATACGTCCTAGCTCTTCGCCTTGGGGAGCTCCAGTGTTATTTGTGAAAAAGAAAGACGGTACCTTCAGAATGTGTATTGACTACCGCGAACTCAACAAGGTGACTATGAAGAATCGTTATCCTCTACCACGCATTGATGACTTGTTCGACCAGTTGCAAGGGTCGAGTTTCTACTCCAAGATTGACCTGAGGTCAGGCTACCATCAACTGAGAGTCCGAGATGAGGATATCTCTAAGACAGCATTCAGGACTCGGTATGGGCATTACGAGTTTCTGGTTATGCCATTTGGATTGACGAATGCACCTGCGGTCTTTATGGATCTTATGAATAGAGTGTGTAAGCCTTACTTGGATAAGTTTGTCATAGTTTTCATCGACGACATCCTGATCTATTCGAAGAGTCAGGAGGAACACGAACATCATCTACGACTTATTTTGGAACTCCTTCGAACATAGCAGCTGTATGCCAAATTTTTGAAATGCAACTTCTGGCTTCGCGAAGTCCATTTTCTAGGCCACGTGGTAAACAAGGATGGGATTCATATTGATCCAATCAAGGTCAACTCGATCAAGAACTGGCCTGCAACCCGTACGCCAACAGAAATCCACCAATTCTTGGTTTTGGCGGGCTACTACAGAAGGTTCATCAAGGATTTCTCCACGATTGCGCAACCCCTCACCTCGCTAACTCATAAAGGTGTCACCTATCATTGGGGTGATGCACAGGAATCTACATTTCAGCACTTAAAGGATAGACTTTGTAGCGCACCAATTCTCTCATTGCCTGAAGGCACAGACGACTTTGTAGTTTATTGCGACGCGTCTATCCAAGGACTTGGTTGCGTGTTGATGCAACGTGACAAGGTCATTGCTTATGCATCGCGGCAACTTAAGGTTCATGAGAAGAATTACACTACACACGACTTGGAGTTGGGAGCAGTGGTTTTTGCTCTTAAGATACGGAGACATTACCTGTACGGTACCAAGTGCACCATTTACACCGATCACAGGAGTCTCAAGCATATCTTCAAGCAAAAGGAGTTAAACATGAGACAACGTCGTTGGGTCGAACTCTTGAATGATTAAGAATGCGCGATCAAGTACCATCCGGGCAAAGCCAATGTTGTGGCCGACGCCCTCAGTCGAAAGGATACTACACCTAAGCGCGTGCGAGCGTTACAACTTACCATCCAATCTAGTCTTCCTACTCAGATACGAGATGCTCAGGTTGAAGCATTGAAAGCAGAGAACATCAGGGCGGAGACCCTACGAGGATCGAGGAAACGGTTAGAACACAAGGAAGATGGCGCCTATTACGTAACAGGGCGTATTTGGGTCCCACTTTACGGAAACTTACGCGAGCTTGTGATGGATGAAGCGCATAAGTCTCGTTACTCAGTACATCCTGGTTCGGATAAGATGCACCACGACTTAAAGACTACATACTGGTGGCCTAGCATGAAAGCCAACATAGCAACTTACGTCAGTAAATGCTTGACTTGTGCGAGAGTCAACATTGAATATCAGAAACCATCAGGCCTACTCCAACAACCAGAGACCCCGACATGGAAATGGGAGCAAATTTCCATGGATTTCGTTACTGGCCTACCTAGATCTCAACGCGGGAATGACACTATTTGGGTGATCGTGGATCGACTCACAAAGTCTGCACACTTCTTGGCTATCAAGGAAACGGATAAGTTCTCCACTCTAGCAGATGTTTATCTTAAGGAAGTTGTTTCGAGGCACGGAGTGCCAACCTCTATTATTTTCGATCGTGATGCACGTTTTACTTCTGAACTGTGGCAGGCAATGCACAGGTCTTTTGGCTCTCGATTAGACATGAGCACAGCATATCACCCGCAAACGAATGGGCAGTCTGAACGCACCATCCAAACCCTTCAAGACATGCTTAGGGCATGTGTGATTGATTTTGGTAACGGCTGGGAACGACATCTTCCTGTAGTGGAATTTTCTTATAATAACAGCTACCACACCAGCATCCAGGCCGCTCCATTTGAGGCATTGTACGGGCGTAAATGCCGATCACCTCTTTGTTGGGCAGAGGTTGGCGACAGCCAAATCACTGGCCCAGAACTTGTGGTAGACACAACTGAGAAGATTGCTCAGATACGACAACGAATGGCGGCAACTCGTGACCGTCAGAAAAGCTACGCTGACAAGCGCAGGAAACCACTCGAGTTCCAGGTTGGGGATCGAGTGCTACTCAAAGTCTCACCTTGGAAGGGTGTTGTTCGTTTTGGCAAACGAGGCAAACTAAATCCGCGATATGTCGGACCGTTTGAAATCATTGAGAAAATTGGTAAAGTCGCTTACAAGTTGAACCTACCTGAAGAACTCAGTGGAGTTCACAACGTTTTCCACGTGTCAAATCTGAAGAAGTGTCTATCAGATGAGACCCTCATACTTCCTTTGAAGGAGCTCACAATCGACGATCAGTTGCGATTCGTCGAGGAACCAGTTGAAATCACAGACCGAGATGTTAAGATTCTCAAGCGCACCAGAATACCTCTTGTTCGAGTTCGTTGGAACTCCCGTCGTGGCCCAGAGTACACCTGGGAACGAGAAGACCAAATGAAACTCAAGTATCCCCAGTTGTTCGAGAACAGTGCAACCACTACTGAGGCTGAAGCTACTACAGAATTTCGAGACGAAATTCCAAACCAACGGGGGGATGATGTGACACCCCAGGAAAACCAGGAAACCACGCAAACCTAACTAGCTTCCTCAGTAACCACGTGCTAAATTTCGGGATGAAATTTCTTTCAAGTTGGGGATGATGTGACAACTCGATTTTTCCAAGGTCTTTTCTCTATGCAATACTTGTTTCATTCTCACTTGTATATGCTAATAAGTGATCAATGTGTTAATGTGTTTATGTGTTTAGTGTTATAAACTTATGATCTGTTAAGAACCCTAACTTAATGACACTTGGGTTTCACTCCTTGTAAGCTCGACAAAACCTTAGACGGTTTCGCCATTAGCCAGCTCGACGAAACCTTAGAGGGTTTCGCCATTTCCTCACTAGACGAAACCTGGGGTTTCGCCGGCCCAGGGATTCGGCGAAGCCCATTAAGCCCAGTACACTTATGTGCGTACAAATGACGTGAAACAGCTTCATTCGTCACACTTTTAGCAGAATTGAAAACCCTTGAGTTCCCCTCTTCTGTGTGACGACAGCTTTGTGTTCTCCAAGCCCTCTCTAGCGATCAATCCATTATTCCTCTATCTCGGTTAGCTACACTTTCATTTAATTGATTGCATGATTCTTTGACTGATTGATAAATGTTTATATATGTGTTTGATTGATGAAAAGTTTTGTGAATATAGGTTTTGCTATAGAAATTACGATCATATGTTACGTTGATTAGGGTTTCATGAATTATATATATAATCATTTGTGGTGCATGTTAATGAATGCTAGTGTAGAATCTGATCATACTATTTAGATCATAACCATATGATGATCCTTTATAATAGAGAACCAACAGATCTGAATGATTATCAATCGTATAAATGTAATGATTGTGTAGATCGTATGAATGTTTAGCAAACTGTTATGCATAGGGTACAGGTTACATATATGATGATCAATGATTACTGCGTTGTATGATAACTGTTTGTTCGGTGATAGTGTGAAACGGCTGTTAATGAGGATTAGGGTTTTTGTGTAATTAACTGATGTCAGACGTAACTTATGAATTCTGACGAAACCTGGATGGTGACGAAACTTGGGAGTTTCGTCAGCATAAATCATGACGAAAACCTGGGGGTTTCGCCAAGGGGTATACGACGAAACCTTAGGGTTTCGTCAAATGGGAGTCATGACGAAACAAGGAGTTTCGTCTAGTGGGTAAACTGCACAGTAAACTCAGTTAAGTCTGTTAAGGGTTAACTAGGTTAGTTATGTGCTACCATGAAACAATTATGTGATGTATGATTTGCATGGACTTGTACAACTGCTATGTGCTATGATTGTATCTATGCGTGAACTTTGTGGATGCAAACTGATTGTGTACGTGCATATACTAGGCTTTGACTGATTTTATTGGAAACGAGTAACTAATCAAACCGAGCAAACCGAGAGTTCACACACTTTCTAAGGCATGGGATTCCCGGTGGTTGGGAATGGGTTAAAGAATTAAAACGGAACCTACATATCCTCCTTGGGTAGGATATGTACGGCCATCCTCCTTGGGTAGTGTTAGTGCATTAATGTCTGTCAACTTCGTCTGGTATCGAGTCTTGTGTCTAGATAGGATTAACAAGCACACAGCAGGTTCAAACTAGGGTTTGTGTTTCTGTTTGTGTAATTTCGCTTGAAAGTGCCACTGGCAGTTTCAAACGAAATTAGAAAATGTAATTCCGCTTGAAATGGCCATGCCACTTTCAAGCGAAATCACAACACTATATATAGGTGTGTTGCTTGTTCATTTGTAACTTTTCCGATTCAGAGCCGAGGTGCTGCCGATTTGTCAAACGATCTGTAAAAGCTTTGAAATCGGTAATAAAAAGAAGATAATTAGCGGAATTCGAGCTGTTACACGTCTATTTCTCTGATTCCGCCTTTGAAATAGATGCTAAACTCTTCTGATTGACTCGTTAGGGTCACACAACGATCCAACAAGTGGTATCAGAGCTCAGGAAGAAGAGTTTATACCAATTCAGCTTGTTTTCATCACTTCTACTCCTACTTTTCAAAATTAAACGAGATTTAACGGACAAATTGGACTGATTTTCACATATATCATGTAAAACACTGTTTTAACGAATCCTTGAAAGAATTGGACCAAAATTCGATCAAAATCAGGGTCAATTTGACAAATTGGTGGCCGACAGGATGATGTCATCCTAATTCCGCTCGAAATAGCCCTTGTGTTTTCACACGGAATTAGCTTTTGTAGTTAATTCAACTCGAAATTGTCACTGTTGCTTCAAACGAAATTATTAATTTCGTTTGAAACTGCTGTTGAGTTCACACGGAATCACTTATTCCGTTTGAAAGTGACTAATTCCGTTTGAAAGTTCTGCCATTTCAAACGAAATCACTAATTCCGCCCCAAAGTGACTTGATTTCGCTTAGTGATTCCGTTTGAAAACCTTATTCCGCTTGAAGTGAATTTGTTTGAAGTAATTTCGCTTGAAAGGCTGTTATTTCGTTTAAGTGCATATTTCGTGTGAAGCTTATTCCATTTGAAAGTTGTTATTTCGTGTGAAAGTGTCAATTCACGTCAAATCAGTTTGTTTTAAAATTTGTTCAAGATGTTTGATGAAAAGGAAAATGTTAAACTTGAAAGATTAAATAATTGGTACTGTGGATATTGGGATAGTTGTTATAATGATGTGAAAAAGGAAGGTTGGGTTGAAAGATTTGAATGTTTCTTGTGTAAGAAAAATGAAACAGTTAATAAGTTGGAAAAACGGTTTGAAAGTTTAATTGACATTTTGAAAAATCAGAAGATAAGAATGTCAAATGATGAACAAATATCAATATTAGCAGATGCATTACCTGCAGAGTGGAATGATTTTTTGATTAAACTGAAAAATGATTCTAAATTTTTGGAGTTGAGTCCAAGAGATTTTTTCAGTAAGGCAAAAACATTCAAGTATGAAAATGATAAGAAAAAGGAGGAGTTAATGAATGAGATAGAAAAGAATTTAGAAAATATAAGTTTGGAGGTGATGTTTGAAATAAGAAAAAGAGTCAATATGTGTCTTGTAGCAAAAAATGTTATGAAATACGATATTAAGAGGGTTTGTTATATTGATGAAAATATGAATCCTCTTGATTTTGCTAAAAAAAATTGTGAAGGCACATACAAGACAGAGACAGAAGATATTTCAAAGAATGAAGAATCCAAGAAAGATGAAACTGCAAGATCTGAACTTGTGTGCTTAAAACGTGATAAATTTGAAACAGACAATGTCAAACTCTTGAAGGATGTGGAGAGTTTGACATTGGAAAACAAAAATCTGAAAGAAAATGAAAAAGAGTTTCAAAATAAAATAACAGTTTTGGAAAATGAAAAATTGAAAACTGAAAAAGATTTTGAAAACAAAATAAAAATTTCAGAAAAAGAAGATGTTTGGATAAAATTAGAAAATAAAGTTTTGAAAGAAAAAGAAACAGATTTTCAAAGTCAAATAAAAGTTTTAGAAAATGAAAAATCTGTTCTTGAAGAGAATAAAATTGAAAATGAAAAGGCAATAAATTCTCATCGTGAAAAAATTTCTCAACTTGAAAAAGAGGTTGAGAGTGCAAGAAATAAAATTGATGAGCTTGAAAAGAAATTGAAAGGTTTTGTGACCTCGTCAGAATTTCTGAATCATCCTTGTCCAAAACCAATCAATTCAGTTCTAATAAGTGACAATGTTACAAATTATGACAAATTCATAATTGAAGATTGTGACGATAAAACTGATGATGAAAATGAGAAAAATGAGAAAAGAAAAATATTTTTGGAATTAAAAGAAAAATTTAAAGATACTGTTTTACATTCTACTGAAATAGGTGAATGCTCAAAGCAAAAACCTGTTAAGAAGAATGTAGAACAAAAACAAAATGTTAAAAATTCGAAAAATTTTCAAAACAACAATAAAAGATCATCGGTTCAATCATCCAATCAATATAAAAAATCACAAAAAATTGAAAATCAAAACTCACAAAAAGTTGGTAATAAGTGGTGCAGGCTTGACCACAGTGCTCAAAAGTCAAATCAAGGATACAAGAGGAGACATGACTACCACAAAGCAAATCAATGTTTTGATCTGAGTGTTTGGTTTGAAAGAGAAGAATGGTATGATAACAGAGTGTGTTACAAATGTGGTTTTCAAGGACACATTGCTGTTAACTGCCAGAATCAGAGTTTTGAGACAAGAAGATGCTATGACTGTCAAATCAAAGGTCATATTGCCAAAGATTGCCCAATGAGGTCAAAGAGAAGATCGAGGGCTGAATATCAGAAAATGGTGAAGAACTCAGTCAAAATCGAGGAAAAACCCAAAAGAGAGAAAGTAAAGAAACAAAAGGTGAAGTTATCAAAAGGGCAGAAAGACAGACTGAGAAAGAAAAGAAAGAAAGCAAGAGAGTATCTCGAAAAGATTTTGTCCACGGGTACAAATGATAAATCGAGAAAAAGTTCTGATGAATCGATTTGCTCAACTAACAAGGATCAGTCAAAACAAACTCATCAGATACAAATCTGAGGACAAAAGGGTTGATAAAGAAAGAAAAATTAACTAATCAAACAAATGAAAAATCAAAAAAGTTAATTTTTTTAGATAAAGCCTTTATCAAAGTTTTTAAGTATAACAAATATTGTGAAAGGTCATGTACGTCACAGGTTGACAAATTTGGAAAGGTTAAACATTGTAAGGATTGGGTTCCAATTGAGAATAGCGATGAATTTCTTTCTGAGAAAACAAAAGAGCCATCTTCTAGCAATGATTTTGTTTCTACGGAAGCAAAAGAGCTATCTCCTGGCAATGAATCTGACTTATCAAAATCAGAGGAGCCACGATCAGGCAATGAATCTGACTTGACAAAGTCAGAGGAGCCAAGTATTGAGGTAAAAACTGTCAAACCCAAGAATGGTCAGGCTTGGGTAGATCTTTTCAAATAAATCCTGACTTGCCGTAGCTCCCAGGTTGGTAAGAGAGGAGCAGGAATCGGCATCTTTCTTGAGAAATTCACTTAGGTGATATTTCGAATTACAAAAGGTTAATCAAGGACATTAAGTTGTACTTGATTTATCTTTTCTACAAGTGTTTGTTGTTAATGAGACTCTAAAATTGTTAAATGTTTCAAATGGTTGAAGAAAACAAGGTGATGAAACCCCGAATTTGTGAAATGACACACAAAGCTTATTTTCCGGAAAAACCATTTTGATTAAAACAAACTTAAGTGTTTTGAAATCATAATGGGAAAATAGTTTGTTGTCAGGGGGAGTTCTGATTGTTTAAGCCAAGTGAATGGAGAATTGAAGTAATTCTCATCATGTTGTCACTTTTCTTGTACAGTTTTTTTTCAAATTTTCCCAGAAAATCAAAATTGAGACATATTTTGATTTTAGGGGGAGAAAAATTTAAAAAAAAAATTGAAAATTTGAAAATGTCAAAAACATTGAAAAAGCAAAAATGAGTTTTGTTGTGAATAAGAGGAAATAATAGTAAATCAGTGGACTATCACAACATGCTAAAGAAATGAAATGTCAAATGTGATAAACGGTTTCACTAAAGATGTGACGATAGGCTCAGCTAGACTAGTAGATTTGCGATAACGATACAAACTTAAATGAAAAAGCCTAGTTCTAGTGGGAAACATGGTTAAAAGCATAGTACTTAGTTTTGTCCTTCGTGATTGTGTACCTACTCAGTAATCGCTGAATGCTAAAAGAGCATAAAAACTGGTTAAGTTTGTGAGCTTTCACAACTTTGCTGAAAAGTCACTGTGGTTGTGCATTTCATTTTGCAAAGATTTAAACTTGTTTTATTTCTTTATTTTGTTTAAGCATTGGACATCCTCTGCGTATACGTGAGTATCGACCTGGATGTTATTGCCTAAACATTCTGCTTTATTTTCTTTGGTGTTTCGTTTAAGCTTTGGATCACCTCTGCGTATACGGAAGTATCGACCTGGTGGTTAAAGCCTAAACAATTTCAACTTGTTTTTATTTCTTATTTTGTTTAAACATTGGACTTTCTTTGCGTATATGGAAGTATCGACCTGATTGTTAATGTTTAAACATTCTGCTTTGTTTTTGCACAAATCACAGTTGATGAAAGTTTAAAAGGCATTACTTGAGCCAGTGTATTGCATGATGAGGGGATATGCTGAGATCGTGGGGTCCATAAGAATTTAGTGCAAAATTAATATACCTTAATGCATCGGTAAGCATTCCGAAAGTTTTAGATTGAGTTTAAGAGGACAACTATATCGTCAATCTACGTGAAACGTTTAGAACTTAAAATGATTAAAGCTTAACGGTGCTAGTGATTTGTCTCATGAACTGATATGATCCTCTTAAACAAACTCACAAAAATATTGTCTGTATATATTTCTTTACTGCATTTCTCTAAAAACAAAAACCCAAAAAGATTTTAGTGTGTTTTAGTATAGATATTTTGAAAGATACAAAAAGAATTTTGACAACTGATGTTGGAAAGCGAATTTTCAAAATTCCGAGTGCTAAACATGATGGACTATATTGGTTTGGGAAAGTTTGTTGAAAAACTTTGAATGTTATATACAAATGTTTTGAAAGATTGTATGATTAGTTAATCAAGATCATTTACTTGAACTTGATGTAACTATACTCATTGATGATTGAATGATTTCTACCAGTAAGTTTCTTAAGACTAAGTGTCATAAATTTGTGAAACTTATGTTGAGGTAGAGGATGTGCAGGTTAGACGGGTTTCGAATCCTGAACAGATACAGAAAAGAGCCAGGAATTGATCCTGAACCTGTAAACCTGTAAAGGCTATGATCCCAGAACAACTTAAGGGGGAGTCAACATGCAAAGAAAGATCTTCATGGCAAAGATAGTGTAAAGTTTGAACCAGAAAATAAATTCCAGCTTATCGAAAGGGGGAGTTTACATTCTGGATCAACAATCAAATGGAAGTTTGAAGATTGAGACGGATAGAGATTAAAGGTGCTTTACAGTGTTAGACATCTTGGATGAGCACAAAGACTGATGAAGACTGAAGACTTTGAAGACTTGACACTGCAGACTTCGTCGACATCCAAGGGGGAGTCTGTTAGTGCATTAATGTCTGTCAACTTCGTCTGGTATCGAGTCTTGTGTCTAGATAGGATTAACAAGCACACAGCAGGTTAAAACTAGGGTTTGTGTTTCTGTTTGTGTAATTTCGCTTGAAAGTGCCACTGGCAGTTTCAAACGAAATTAGACAATGTAATTCCGCTTGAAATGGCCATGCCACTTTCAAGCAAAATCACAACACTATATATAGGTGTGTTGCTTGTGCATTTGTAACTTTTCCGATTCAGAGCCGAGGTGCTGCCGATTTGTCAAACGATCTGTAAAAGCTTTGAAATCAGTAATAAAAAGAAGATAATTAGAGGAATTCGAGTTATTACACGTCTGTTTCTCGGATTCCGCCTTTGAAATAGATGCTAAACTCTTCTGATTGACTCGTTAGGGTCACACAACGATCCAACAGGTAGGATGCCAATATTAATCCTGTTTATTCTCCTTGGGTAGAATACGTACGTTCGTCCTCCTTGGGTAGGACAACAACCTTAAACTTACTAGACAAAACTCTATCATTAAGTCCCTCATTTTATATCGACTTAATCGCCGAGGCCGATGGCGAGCGGGTCATTAGTTAATAGCGCTATTAGGTTTGACAAACCTCACACCGTGTCGTTCGAACGGTCGTGTACTAATGGATCATGGCAAACTATCAATTATGATAGACATTGACGTAGGGCACAACTATTGTTTGTCAGTTGTCGATATGGTAACGGTCTAGTGGTTCACATGGGGAAGCCCCCACTGATTATGGATATGGTTTGGAAAATAAAGGAACTGGTTAACTCGTGGTTTACGAAACAACTTGTGGTTTTCAAAACAAACTGGTACAACTAAACAACCAACTGTGAACTCGCTCAACTTTGTTTTTGACTCGTTGTTACATGCCTTGCAGGTCATTAGATGCTTATGGAGCCTGCATGAGGAGGAGGTCGTTGTGGGATATGGACTGTTATGTCCCGTACTTAACATTTGAACTTTAAAATTATGTTTTGGTTATTTAAACATTACTATGCTTCCGCTGATTGCTTAAACATGTTTGGTTTCTTTTAAACACCAATTATATTGGGTTTGGTTTTATTTACTTAATTGCATAGTTCAATATGACTGGTGGCTGGATCCTGGTCAGTCACGCCTCCAAGCGGTGATACTCCGCATGTGGATTTTGGGGGTGTGACAGTTTTGATACCCAAGAATAGTTTGGTTGCAAAATACGCATAGGCACGTATTTTGACCGAAACTATGACTCGTCACTACGCCTAATCAACGTGGTAATCAGTAGGTATAGTCAGAAGGGACTATAACCATCGTGATTACGCTCACGTTGCAAAGTTCAAATGAACTTTGTGTTGACCATAGACTGGTCAAAGTAGAAAGTCAAACACTGTTTGACTTTCAGGCTTGAAAAACTATAACAAGCATGAAAGAAACTTACAAAGGGTCCAAGCTAGGAAGATTTGAACTCAAAATTTCTCAGGTATGAAGCTTCAAAAGGAGAGCTTCAACTTAGAGAAGAAATTGAGAACAAATGTGCAAGTGAAAGTGATGAAGATGGTGGGTTTATATAGGATTTGGACAATCGTTAGGATCGTTCCTCGATAATTGAGCTTCGATCTGGACCTTACAAGTGTGGCACATTGTTTTGGAATACTAGGGGTGTCCCAAAACCATCAAACGGTATTGCAAATGTTACAAAAAAGACCCTGAACTTCAAGTCGGTTGCTGAAAATTGCTGAAAGTTGCTGAAAATGAGTTTTCTGTCCAGATGAGGCCGTGGCATCGTGCCACGACAAAGCCATATAGTGGTGGCATGACGCCACCATATGCCAGATCCATAAACTTTCAAAAATTGTCAGTTTTGGTCCCTGCAACTCATTTAGGCCATTTTTGACGCATTTAAACCCCGTTAACCCATTTTCAAGGCTCAAAATTGAAGTTTAAGCCTAGGGAACATGAAATATGCTCAAAAACATCCTGGATGTTGGTTCGTTTGGTCGTACGACTGCGTTGTTCGGTTAATTACGACGAAACACAAACGGACGCAAAAAACGATCCAAATTACGCGACGAATGGAATTTTATCATGCCAATCACTAAAATAAAATATTTTAATGATTACATAAATTTTTGGATGTCCGGATATATTCAGAACGTAAGATATGCGCGAAAAAATGCAAACTTATGCACTTTTTGACGCTTTTAGTCCCTATTGATCAAATAAGTTTATTTTTGCGCACCAAACACCTCAAAGCCTATTTCTAAGCTATGTAAAGGACATTTAGGGCATGTTTAGCTTATGATCAAGTTCTAGAATGTTCGATACTATGTGAATCAGTAGACTTTCGTAGTTTGACGCAAATAGTCCCTGAGTGTGAATAAACTTGTTTTTGACACACCAAAGCTTTTAAAACCAATTTCTAAGTTATATAAAAGTTATTTAAGGTATGTTAAGCCTATGTCACTGTTCCGGAGTGTTTTCCACATTAAACTGATTACGTTTACGTATCAGTTTGCGTATAACTTTCCAGCAAGGGATTTAAAGCTTGAAATGAACTAGAATCAAAACGTGAAATTGTAAAACCAAAATAAACAAATTTTTGAGACCAAAACACATTTTTTATTTGATAAAAGATAGTGTCCTACATCGTGTGTGTTTACGTAGCACAAGTGTCACAGTCTCCCCTACTTCAGGAAATTTTGTCCCGAAATTTATTCGAAGGAGACCGTAGAGTCGAATTGAAACAATTAACGGATAAGCAGATTGCTAGATTCCAAAGATACTGAGCATCATTTGGTGTTGGAAATTTCAGGGAATTCAAAATGTGATTTGGGATATTCAAAGTGTCTCAAGGTATTCAACCCTTTGAAACTTGTGATAGTCGACTAGTGTTCAAAAATCATTTAAGTATGGCACTATGTTATACTAAGCTCCTAGTGTAATTCCTAGCAAACAATGGGGTGTACATTCAAGCCCTTCACGTACACGGTTTCTAACATCCCACGAGGTACCTCCAATGTACCATGAGCATCCCATGCATATGAGACGGGTCAACATACCTATGGCATCAAGATCGTCACCTTTAACACCATATTATACTCCCGGTCGGCTCGATTTGAGTTAATGAATATACTTGTTCTTGTCTATCGGAAATATCCACACAAATAACAATTAAACACATAATCACATAATAGTCCAAGATAACATAAAATCACCAAATGATCTCAGCAACGTTCTGAAGAATAACACAATAAGAACACTTATATATAGGAAGTACCATCGGCGTATCCACCATGTTCTTATCGCATTATACTCCTCCCGTTTCCTTGATCATTCTAGATTTTATACCACCATACTTAACAAGGCTTACTATGATTCTCACGCGTCGAATCTCATAATTAAGTGTGCACCCATAATTACTCGTTTCGTCGCATGGTCCACATAGCTCCTCTTGTTAAGCGAGGGTAAACAAATAATAAGGTCGAACTATCATCTAAATCAACTAAACATTGTCACAATAATATATCTGTCAAATCGAATCGTATTTCATACTAGCAATGATAATACTACTTATTTTGCATACAACAATTTCAGTAGTAGGTGTTTTATTCTAGTACGAATGTTTATATATATGTTTCATATTAACCAAACAGGTAGAATGCAACATATACTAATCATACATTACCATCATAATGTAAGCATATCAAGAAAATGTTCTTGAATCCTGTGCTAGGTACGCTAAGTTAACATACTAAGCAAAAATGTATTAAGTATGTTATATCAACATACGAAGCAATTTGTATTTACAACCATGTACTATACATATTAGATAAATAAATCATGTATGTACTGTCATGATCATAAAATAGTATTAACTTGTTCATAGTACTCGTATCGATCGTGTTACCACGTTCGTATGAATGCACCGGAGTGCAATTTATATTATGCTAACATTATAAGATTTAGTTCCTAAAGAACGGAATCCTCAAAATCAACATGAAATTTAAAATTACACATAGCGCAATCACATTAGAGTTTGAAATTGAAAATTGAATAACAAAGATAAAGATAAACTTCTTGGAATTTATATTGTCATTACAAACATAGTTAAAATATGTACAATGTTCTTGAAAATAACAGGAAATTTAGAGGTTCAAATGATCATAAGCGCTTGATCATTAGCTTGAGCCTCGTTGATGTTGAATACTCGTTCATTAGCATTGGCAAGCTTAGGGCAGTTTCACTTGAAATGATTTAAGTAACCACAATTGAAACTGTAGGTCCCCTTGATGTATGGATCTTTCACAGAATTGTCAATCCAATCAAGAGTGCGGAATCCTCTTGATCAGAATATAGCAGAATGAGTAGAAACAGAAATCAGCAATTCACTTTTAAATCGGGTTTCTATTGATTATCAATCTCACAAGAATTACAATCAATCTAAACCCTAACCACAAATTCGTCCAAGCTAAGCTCTCACGAAATTGCTCTCTCACAAAAACTGTTTTGGCTGATTAACCTAAACCCTAAAGCCTAACCTTGTTTATATAACACAAGGTTTGCTACCTGGGCTAGAGTTTCCTACATGGGCAAAGCCCAATTCGTCCACCCTTGACCCAACTGGGTTTTGTTTAGCCCAAACTCTATAATTTCACTAATACAAAGCTAAACCCGCTAACTGTTTATCGTTTAACTAATTACAAGATATCCAAAGACCAAATCTAAGCTGTTGTCACAAATATGCACCAACAAACTCCCCCTTGACAATAGCTTCATAAAATAACTTTGTCTTCAGTCATCTTGCAATCTTCATGTAGTCTTGCACTGTCTTTGGTCTTTGGATAGCTTCAGCTTCAATAGCTTCTGTCAGCAACAGACTCCCCCTAAGCTGATGCATCCAATCACCAAATCTTCAAAACGTTAGCACTTGAGTAAACTCCAGTTCAGTATTTGTAAAGCAATCTTCAAACTGTTCATCTTTGTCTGCAATATAGAAAGGAGGTTCTACCATGCATCCTATCAAACTCTCACCTCTTCACAGCAACTCATCACTTTAACTTCTCAGCAACACACTGCTTCAATCTGTATACTATAAAACAAACATCTCGAGAAACCATAAGAATTTTTCAACACAGTTAAATAAATTATTATTTTTTTCCAGAGATAGTTAAACTGTATCACAGATTAAGCATTTTCAATTTATCATCAACACGCAAAACTTTTTAATCACACACCCTATAACCCGCATGATTTTAAAATTTTGAACTCACTTTCCAACACCGCCTCCCCCTATCAGTAACAATTCCTCCAAGAATAACAGTTTTCCGTACGTTAAGAATTTTAAACAGAAATAGACACTATTTTTGGATTTTTATATTTTCTGAAAGCAAGTAAATAACAAAAGCAATAAACACTCTATTTTTGTGAGAATCACTGGTAAGAAGATCATATCAGCACAATCAAACTGTTTCACACAAGCAGTTAATTCTTTATTAAACCAGTCCAAGACGATTACCAGTATGTTTGTCCATTTAAACAAAATGCATGAACATTTCAAGTACCATTACCGTATGATACATTAAGGTAATTTTATTATACTGAAATACTAGTGTGTCCCACTTCAGGATATACCCCCGCGATCAAGGTATGCACAAAGATTCATCGTAGTAGGTGAGTATACTGAATTCATCCGTTTCGTTTTTCAACGTTTAGATAATTGGTGAACAGGTCAGTACTTCCGTACAGTAGAGAGACCAAAATATCTAACAAGGGCTATGACAAATACCATTTTTTGGTATGATTTATGCATTTTGCACATGTTGAATGACTCTCTATGAGAGCTTCTTCGTTTTTGGGGTTTTGGCCTTTTTAGCTCTTTTAAGATATCCTGGGTGTGTCTAGGTCAGTATATATCTGGATGCAGCAGAAGGACACCCCTGATATCCCCAGATGAAATAACAGTATAAAGACCCAAAACTTCAGATTTTGGCAATCTATCAACGCAAGATTTAAGGTCATTAAACCATACACCACTGATGTGTTCCCCACTCATACACAGTTTATTTAGGTTTATATCACATTGGTAAGTTGATTATTTCATGCTTTTTGCCTACTGGTACATCATATGATGAAGCTGCTATCACACTTAAGCATTTTAATTTCATTTTCAGTGTGACAGTCTAACTTGCTGATGTACTATCATTTCTTCTTTTTCACACAGTGATAACTCATTTTTTATTTTCTATTTTTTTTATATTTTTGATTTTTCAATGTTTGTGTATTTTTTGATTTTTAAGAAAAGCAGTAAACTATTTACAAAATTCTTATGAAAAACCAGTTATTCAGGATTCCTCATCCCGTTGAGTTCGACTAAATGTTCAAAGCGAGCCCTGTCAAATGCTTTAGTATAAATATCTGCCAGGTTATCTAGTGTGTCGACTTGATGTAATTCAATTAGTCTCTTTTCAGCACAATCCCATATAAAATGATGGCGTATGTCAATATGTTTTGTGCGACTGTGTTTCACGGGATTATTAGTTATAGAAATCGTGGCATTATTGTCTATCATAATAGGAGTACGAGTGAAATCCAAACCGTAATTGTGCATTTGCTGTTGTATCCAGAGAACCTAAGAGCAGCAGCTACCCACAGCAATATATTCAGCTTCACACGTAGATGTAGACACACAAGATTGCTTCTTGCATTGCCAAGACACAATCCTGCCTCCTAAGAACTGACAACCACCTGTTGTAAACTTTCTGTTTGACTTGCATCCTCCAAATCTGAGTCAGTGTAAGCGACAAAATTCAGATCACTATCAGCTGGATACCACAACCTAAGTTTAGGTTTCCCCTTCAAGTAACGAAGAATACGCTTCACTGCTTTCATGTGTGACTCTTTTGGATTCGCCTGATATCTGGCACACAAGCATACGGCAAACATGATGTCGGGTCTTGAAGCAGTCAAGTACATCAGAGAACCAATCATCGCCCTGTATTGAGTAGGATCAACATCTTCAGTACTTTCATGATCTGGGCCAAGATTGTGATTTTCACAAATGGGTGTGTTGAAAGTAGAGCAATCATTCATTTTGAACCGACTCAAAATGTCATACACATACTTTGTTTGATGAATAAACATCCCATCCTCCTTCTGTTCAACTTGTAATCCCAGAAAGTAAGACAGCTCACCCATAGCGCTCATTTTGAACTTGCTCTTCATTACCTGCTCGAACTCTTTACACATGTTTTCATCAGATGACCCAAAGATGATGTCATCCACGTACACCTGTACTAGCAGAAAATCTTCCTTCTTCCTCCTGATGAAAAGTGTACTGTCAATCTGACCTCTTTCAAAACCATTCTTGATCAGATGTGTAGACAATGTCTCGTACCACGCCCTGGGAGCTTGATGTAATCCATACAAAGCCTTATCAAGTTTGTACACCCGATCTGGATAATCTGGATCAACGAACCCATCTGGTTGTGAGACATACACCACTTCTTGGACTTTCCCGTAAAGAAATGCACTCTTCACGTCTAGTTGGTAAACTTTGAAGCCCTTGAATGTTGCAAAAGCTAGGAACAAACGAATTGCTTCCAACCTTGCCACTGGTGCAAACACTTCATTGTAATCAATCCCCTCTTGCTGATTGAAACCTTTGATAACCAATCGAGCCTTGTTTCGCGTGACTATCCCTCTTTCATCCTTCTTGCACCTAAATACCCATTTAGTGCCAATTTCTCTTTCACCTTTAGGAAGGTCCACTAACTCCCAAACCTTCAACTTTGCAAACTGTGCCAATTCCTCTTGCATAGCCTCAACCCATGAATTGTCTTTAAGAGCCATATGAATGTTCTTCGGCTCCTCTTGGGAAATAAAGCAACTATACAAGCACTCGTTTACAATCCCAGTCTTCTCAATCGACACAAATAATCCAGAATTCGCTGCTATACTTCTTCTCGTCTGAACACCTGCAGTAGGATCCCCAAGTATCATGTCAATTGGATAATCCCTATTTGCTCGTGTAGTAGCAACAGTATCCACTTCCAAATTATCACCCAAGTTTGATCCAACCTCCCCCTGAATATTCTGATTTGCAAACGGATTAATGAAATCCTCCCCCTAAATGGGTTCAGAGTCACTATCGCTTGAATCAGGATTAGCAGCACCTTGGGAAGTTTCCGGAGCATCTGTCATATCAACATTCGATCTAGGCATGAACTCTCCTTCATCCTCTTCACTAATTATTGTCTGAATCAGCTGAGAATCATCTGCATTGGAAAACTCAGGAATATTAAATGATTTAAAAACGCTTTCATAATCATATAATATAGCTGGACCGCTCGTTGATTGTTGAGGTTTGTATGTAGTAATTTCAACATTGTAAACAACCTCAATTTTACCAGTTTTTAGATTAAAAACCTTTTTATTCGGTGTGCCAGGCACGTAACCTAGAAAGTAGCCATCGTCAGCCACCTCACCGAATTTTTGTTTATCTTTATTTCGCACAATGGTGCAGGGTAATCCAAATGGTTCAAAGCCTTCCAAGTTTGGTTTCTTGTTAAACATCAATTCATGACAAGTTTTATTAAAACGTTTAACAATTAAAACTTTGTTTAGGACGTAGCAAGCTGTATTCACCGCTTCTCCTCAGAAAAGAACTGGTAGCTTTCAATCTGAAAGCATCGTCCTAGCGGCTTCAATCAACGTCCTGTTTTTCCTCTCAGCGACTCCATTTTGTTGAGGTGTATAAGGAGCAGAATATTGATGTTCAATTCCCTTTCGAAGACAGTAGAGATCCAGAATTTGATTCTTGAACTCCGTGCCATTATCACTCCTTATCCTCTTGATCCTAGCATCATGGACATTTTCCAATTTCGTAAAAAGATCTATTATCATCTCCGCCGTCTCATCTTTTGTACCTAAAAAGAAAACCCATGAATATCGTGAGTAATCATCAGTAACAACAAGACAATAGTATTTTCCACCTATGCTCCTCACGCTCACTGGACCGAATAAATCCATATGAAGTAATTCATAAGGGGCATCTATGGAATTTACTGTTTTTGACTTATGAGGTTTCTTGTGTTGTTTTCCCTTTTGACATGGAAGACATTTATCTTCCACTTGAAATCTCTGCATTGGAACCCCTTTCACTAGCTCATTTTTAACAAGGTAATTCATTTTTCGATAGTGAATATGGGCCAAGCGTCTGTGCCACAACATCGATTCAGCTTCAGATGTTTTTGATAGTAAACACGCCACCACAGCAGTTGGATCCTTAGCACCCATGTCCATGACATAAGTGACATTTCTCCTTGGCACTCGCATCACTATCCAATCGTCCAGAATCTTCAAGCCTGGTTTCAACACTAATGTTTCATTCTTGGTAAAATGGACTTGTGACTCGCATCACTGACCCTTGTCGCAGACTTGTGACACGCTCATCAGATTGTGTTTAAGCTGCTCCACATAGTTCACTTTGTCCAGTGTGATCTTCCCATTGGTCACTTTTCCTCGTCCAGTTATTCTACCACCTTTAGCACCCGCAAAATTCACATGTCCTCCATCAAAATCTTCAAACTTAGTCAACAATCCCGCATCCCCTGTCATGTGCCTGGAGCAGCCACTATCAACATACCATAAGTTGATAATCCTCCTTAGCAGCTCCTGCACACACCAACCAAGAAATTAGTTAGATTGGGGGACCCAAGCCTTAATGGTCTTGGGTCGTCCAAATTCACCAACTACTTGAACATCCATCCAATATCCATTACTCCTAACTGGAGTCTTGGATCTCAGACCTGTTGATGGAATTTAATTTTGATTTCCACTAGGTCTTTGGTCCTGAGGGTTCCTATATGTGTTTGGACTATTTGACCTTTGGAAATTTTGATTTTGGTACCTTGAATTTTGATTCCAAGAAGCTTGATTATCATAATTTCTAAAGCCATTGTTATAAAAAGTTCGACCACCATTATTTTGGTATCGATTTTGATATTGACCTTGACTTCTGAAATGATTTGGATTATTATTGTTCATTCTTGGTGAACTGCTTCTAGGTCTCTCGTATCTGCCTGGTGGAGATTTAGGCTGAAATCTTGGTTGATTTCTTTGAAAACGAGGAACTTGTGGAGTTCCTTTTTCAGCCTTATCTTCAGCAACAGCAACATTTTCTGGTTGCTTAGGAGCAGATTTCTTTGGAGAATTTGCAACTTTCTCCTCATTATCACCTTTCTTCTCAGGTGATTTCCCTCTCTTTTTCTCACTCACTTGTGCTTCACTCTTTTTGTTAGGACAAATTGTACACTGGCGACAAGGGGAATTTGACGCATGATGATAATTGCAATGATTGCATTGAGGTTGCCTTCCATGATAAAACCCCTTGAAGGGTACTGAGTTTAGTGGAACAGGTGTAGGAATTGCAAAATTATTTGAAGCCTTGCGCTTCCTAGAACTTTTAGAAGATTCGGCCTTTGTTCCTTTCGAATTCTCGTTAATAGATTCAGTGTCTTGTTTCTTGCCTCCTTGTCGAAATAATTTACCTTTTCTAACATGTGAGTCGGTTAAGATAGCGGCTAATTCCTTAGCCTCCCTAAGCGTTGTAGGTTGGCTGCCAGTGACAATGTCTTGGACAGGGTCAGGTAAACCATCGATATATTTCTCAATGGCCCGATCCAAAGGTGTGACCATAGTGGGGTAAAGTAGGCTTAACTGTTCAAATCGGTCAGTGTAGGCACGGTTTTCCCCACTATCCTGTTTTAGATAATAGAACTCATTTTCAAGTGCCCTTATTTCGCTTCGTGGGCAGAATTCTTTCTTCATAAGATCCTTAAATTCTTCCCATGTCAGTTCCATTGCTACATTGGAACATCGGTCTCTCATAATACCATTCCACCAAGTGAGTACTCTCCTTTGAAACACACTCGAGGCGAAATCCACCGTGCACCCGTTGGGACACTGAACATGGCGGAATGTGCTTTCTATACTTTCAAACCATTGTAGGAGTGCGGTTGCTCCTTCAGACCCAAAAAATTTTAGCGGTATGGCTGAATTGAAGGTCTTGAAACTACACTGGGCGCTGTTGTTGTTATTGTTGTTGTATATCTGATGAACCTGGGTTACTATGTTCGGAAGCATAGCAGCCATCTGCTGAGTGACAAGGGCTGCGATTTCTTCGTTAGTTTGAGGTTGTGCATCTCATCGAGGAGGCATTACGAAAGTTCAGCTATAGAGAAAACCAAATAAGTTAGATTTATCCAATTGTTATGAGTTTGTAACATTATTGTATTGTGAAAACTTTGATCTAGTAAAATCTTGTTCATTGGTCTTGTTCTTGTACTTTAGAATATATGGTGTTGTGGATATTGTTTTGAGACATGATTTGTTTGAAAATAAACTTTTGTAATTTTTTTTTATAAGAGAATACAAACCGAGTTAATTCTTGTATTATAAATTCTTTACCTGTTAAAAATTTATTGCTTTTAAGACAAAAAAAAAATTTAGGTTAAAATTTTAAAATAAAGGAACTTTGTGTTGAAATTTTGAAAATTCTCATCCAAATTGTAAAAATTTGAAATTTTAAAAGACAAAGGTAGTATTTCGAAAATAAAATAGGATCTCGTAGTGACGTGAAATGAAATGAGATTCATCTCAACTGTATCGAATCAAACATATCACCAAAGGTGATATGATGAAATAGTATTGGGAAAGGAAAGATGTTTCGATTGTCATGAAGAGCAAAAATATTACCGAGGGTAATATGAATGAGTAGTGTTACAAAGGTCGCTTAGAAATTGTTTGGTAGGGTCAAGATGGATGGGTTTTTATAATGCTTCACGAAGACATGCTTTAGCCTATAAGTGGACACTCACCCTAAGAGTTCCCAGGTAAGAGTTACTGGTCCGATAATGCGGATTTGTACGAACACTCTAGCCTTAGACAGAAAACTCGGGGTACAGGCATCCACCCTTCAGATTGCATGTGTTCACATTATTAAAACCCAAGATTTCGATGAAAAACGTTTGAGGAAAAACATTTTAAGAAATCTTTTGATACAAATCGTTTGAGATAAAACATGTTTGCGAAATATTTTGACAAAAACATTTTGAAAAATATTTCAATGAAAATGTTTTCTAGAAAACATTTTGAGGAATACCCCAAGGCATAAAGCCTAAGGTTTAGGATAAATCATCTAAGGCTAGACGATTTGTAAATCATAGAGTAGTTATGGCACGAATAAGAATGAGGATTTAGGAAAGAGTTCCTAAGTCTACTCACGTTTGGGTCCTAGGAAGGTTATAGACTAGGTTTAAGGCATGCTAATAACCAAATTCCCTATAACCAGTGCTCTGATACCAATCTGTAACACCCCAATCGCGTAATACAATAACACGGGGCGGAAATATCGGGGAGTCACGTTACAAATTGCTCACTACTACTGGTACTAAATTGTTTCAATATCGTCAACATCGTTTTACAAACATAGAATACATGAAATTGTTCTTTTGTTTTAGAAATCTAAGGCCCGTATGCAGTCCTATGCGTTGCATGCTTGAACAGTCGAAAACCTAAAACATATGTGAAAAACAGTCAGCATAAAAATGCCTGCGAATACATAGGTTTTATTAGCCAAGTAAATGGCAAAACATTTGGTATTGCAATATTTTAACAGCTACGAGAGCTGTCAATCGAAAATAAATCTTGAAGCCAAAGAATGGCAAAAATTTAGCATTTGCAATACATAATCTTAATTGTGAAAACTCGTGACAAAATAGGTTTGTACATGGCAATATGATTATTACTAAGTCATTTTTATGCCTTACATTGAAATCTTGTTTAAATCATCGTAAAAACTCGTTAATATGTTATTAGAAATCCAATCGAGGATTAATAATAACTGTTTTGAAATAAATCAAAACTTCTATAAGTATTATATAAATCAAATCAATGAGTCATGATAATACTTCAGATATCTTCTAAGAATCTAACATATGAAAATATGGGAAATTCTATGAAGATTTCAATAATCAAACATTGAAACAATCATACACAAAATCCTAAAGTGATCCAAATAACGCTACTAGAATAATAAAATAAGAACACTTATATATAGGAAGTACCAGTGGCGTATCCACCATGTTCTTATTTTAATACACCCGTTTCGTTATCTAAATCACATCTACCACATAAACACATAATCGTCAACTTGTTCCACCTCGTAAACACGCATTAAAGTACACAATGAATCCAAACAGGGACTCCAATATTAGTACTCTAAACCTCCCATATATGTCTAACTATGAAGATAGATAGATACTACAGGGATCGGGTTCTCGCCACATCGTCTCATCAAACTCGCATTAAAGTACACAATGAATCCAAACATGGGCTCCAATATTAGTGCTCTAAACCTCCCATATATGTCTAACTATGAAGATAGATAGATACTACAGGGATCGGGTTCTCGTAACATCGAATCAAAACAATCCTAAATCCTAATGGTGATTCGGGATAATGCCATGAAGGGTAATACAATAAGCTCACTTATATATAGGAAGTACCAGCGGCGTATCCACCATGTGCTTATTGTATTATCTAGTTTCATTATCTAAATTACCAACAATCTACACACAACCAACCATCGAGTCGTAAAGTACTTCTTAAAAACCTTACTATGAAGATAGGAAGATCTCAGACTGTACTGCGAATATCCTATAAGAATCTAACTATGAAGATAGGCAGATCACTTAAGGATAAAACATCGCATTTTCATAAGCGGAATAATACACATAAAAGCACTTAGTGAACACATATATGCCATACATTTCGAAAACAAGTCGATTACACATATGAATCACCCCAAAACATTTGAAAGCAGTAAAAGAGGGGAACTATGTACTCTCCTGGGATTGCGTAAAGTTCCGGTTCAAAGGGTATAACAAAGCTCAAAAGACCAAGAGTTCAAGTGTTGAAGCGGTTCCTAGGGTAACGGATACTATGTTAGAGAATCAACACCTAAATCGGAAGATCGGGTAGAATGACGTCTTCTAAACCAAACAAGTATTAGAACTCATGTAATATGGTTTAACAAAGCCTATATTCTAAATCGGAACCTATCCTAAGTGCTTACGACCCATTACGACTCATTAAGGTAGCTTACGCCACTTTAACGCGTCGTTCGCGTGAAAGCGCGTTCGAGACACCTAACTAGTCCTATGACAAGTATTATATGCCTTAATATATCTAATTATGTTATATAATTAGTTTAGATGTCAAAATATGTGTTACATATGCTTAAAATGAAATTATGCGCAAAAAGGGTATTTTGGTCATTTTCCTAAGGCATATAAACTACCTATCATATAACTAACTAAACAAAGTGACCATAAGGTATAACCTCGGAAGGTTATTCCCTATTCAACTATGGTCACAATATACGTTTGGTCGGATCCTAAAGATTGACCAAACGGGTCGGGTTCGGAAGTCTAAGCGGTTGTTTAGACCGCTTATCTTACGAGCCTATACAAGCACTAAACTAAAAGTGACGAGTTAAACATGTTAAAACATGTTTAACTAAGTTAGAAAACAGGTTTTGATATCAAAACAAACGGTTTTGATACCCAAGAATAGTTTGGTTGCAAAATACGCATAGGCACGTATTTTGACCGAAACTATGACTCGTCACTACGCCTAATCAACGTGGTAACCAGTAGGTATAGTCATAAGGGACTATAACCATCGTGATTACGCTCACGTTGCAAAGTTCAAACGAACTTTGTGTTGACCATAGACTGGTCAAAGCAGAAAGTCAAACACTGTTTGACTTTCACGCTTGAAAAACGATAACAAGCATGAAAGAAACTTACAAAGGGTCCAACCTAGGAAGATTTGAACTCAAAATTTCTCAGGTATGAAGCTTCACAAGGAGAGCTTCAACTTAGAGAAGAAATTGAGAACAAATGTGCAAGTGAAAGTGATGAAGATGGTGGGTTTATATAGGATTTGGACAACCGTTAGGATCGTTCCTATATAATTGAGCTTCGATCTGGACCTTACAAGTGTGGCACATTGTTTTGGAATATTAGGGGTGTCCCAAAACCATCAAACGGTATTGCAAATGTTACAAAAAGTACCCTGAACTTCAAGTCGGTTGCTGAAAATTGCTGAAAGTTGCTGAAAATGAGTTTTCTACCCAGATGAGGCCGTGGTGTCGCGCCACAGCAAAGCCATATAGTGGTGGCATGACGCCACCATATGCCAGATCCAGAAACTTTCAAAAATTGTCAGTTTTGGTCCCTGCAACTCATTTAGGCCATTTTTGACGCGTTTAAACCCCGTTAACCCATTTTAAAGGCTCAAAATTGAAGTTTAAGCCTAGGGAACATGAAACATGCTCAAAAACATCTTGGATGTTGGTTCGTTTGGTCGTACGATTGCGTTGTTCGGTTAATTACGACGAAACACGAACGGACGCGAAAAACGATCCAAATTACGCGACGAATGAAATTTTATCATGCCAATCACTAAAATAAAATATTTTAATGATTACATAAATTTTTGGATGTCCAGATATATTCAGAACCTAAGATATGCGCGAAAATGCAAACTTATGCACTTTTTGACGCTTTTAGTCCCTATTGATCAAATAAGTTTATTTTTGCGCACCAAACACCTCAAAGCCTATTTCTAAGCTATGTAAAGGACATTTAGGGCATGTGTTGGATCATCGTGTGACCCGAACGAGTCAATCAGAAGAGTTTATGATCCATATCAAAGGCGGAATCAGTGATATAGACGTGAAACAACTTGATTCCTCTTAATTATCCTTTTATTATTGATTTCAAAGCAATCCTTATCGTTTGACAAACTGGCAGCACCTCGGCTCTGAAATCTCGAACGTTACAAATGAATCAGCAGGTCCACTATATATAGGGGAGGTAATTTCGTACGAAATAGCACTTGCTATTTCATGAGAAATTGCTTTGTATTATTTCGTACGAAATAGCACTTGCTATTTCGTGCGAAATACCCTTTAACATGTAAAACCTAATTTCTAACCTGCTGTGCACTGGTTTATCCTATCTAGACACATGACTCGATACAAGACAAAGTTAATAAACATTTATGCACCAACAGACTCCCCCTTGGATGTTGACGAAGTCTTTGGAATCGAGTCTTCAGTCTTGATCAGCCTTGTCTTTCTTTTCAAATTGTTTGACACTGTAAGCATCCTCCAATCTCTTTCAGCATCAGCAGCTAGCACTCGAACTTAACTTTGACAATCTTTAAACTCCCCCTTGAATGTTGATCCAGAATCTGTTAGACTCCCCTTCTCAATAAGCTGGGATTATATTCTGGTTCAAGCTTTGTTTAGAATTAGCCACGGGGTTCTCGCTTTGCTGCTGTTACCTGCTTCTTAGAAATTTGACATTACAATGTATTCTCCTTTTTTACTACATTTTGAAGTTTTTATCAGTTTTTAGAAATCCACTTAAATAACTAGGTTCAAGTTAATGACCCTAGGCACTTAATTTGTCTACTAAGTCCAACTAAATGACCTTGATTGACTCGAGACAAAACAAAACTGACTTTTGTTCAACATTTTTCAAAACATTTTTCTGAAAATAACAAGTTTGAACTTAATGAACTTGCTTTGACTTTTCATTAACCGGTTTAACATGATAAGCTACCAACTCTTCTGCCCAGCTCCGAAACTTCATGCATCTTCTTCAAACTGCGAATCTGAAGATCAGCTTTCCACTTTGGTTTGTCGAAAAAAAATAAAGCAGAAATGTAAAATCTTTTGGGATTTTGAATAAAGTTTCTATAGTAGAATGCTAAACAGAAATGAAATGCAGTAAATGTAAACTATTTACAAACATATTTTTGGTGAGCGTGTTAGGGAATCATATCAGCTGTCGACAAGTCACAAGTACCGTTAAGCTTTGATTTCATACTCAGAATTAAACAATTCGCTTAGATTGTCGATATACTGATCCGCTTAAATTCTCGCACAAATTTCAATCTGTTCAGGATACGAATTAGGTGTATTAAGAACTTAAACTCATTTATTTGTCCCACCTCTTGAATATACTCCCGTATCCAGATCCCAATATTCAGTCTTACAGGTGAGTATACCACAAATGATATATGTAAGGGGTTAAATGCGAGGGCCATGAGAGCTCAGGCTATTACTTCCGTAAAATCAGAGGGATGACGACTTCGACTTTAAGTGGGTCCCCTTTAGAGGATCTTTTTTACAACAGCACATGATTAGCATTTTTCAATGTTTCATCATTTTTATGCTGAGGGCAGGATTTTATTTCAAGCAGCAGTAAAGTATTATACGGGGAGTAGGCCATTGCTTCCGCAAAATCAGAAGTCCCGGGATAATACCCCAGATATCACTGAGTATAAAGACCTAGTATTTCAGAAAGAGGGGTCCTTCAAACAAGATTTCAGGGGTTACCTATATATCCAAGTAGTGTTCCCCACGAAATAAGCAAGTAATGATTTTAGGTTTATATCCCGAACAAACCTACTAAATGTGTAAAAACCTATCGGCATATCATCAGTAAGACTGTTTAACACATTTAAACTTTACATTTCTTTAGCATACCGTAACTGTCAAGCTGATATACTATCATTTTCCCTTTTTACACAAGCTCTTTCCGGTTTTCTATTGTTTTTGGATTTTGAAATTTTTTTACTGTTTTTGTATTTTCTGAAAATATTACCTTATACTCCCCCTAAATACCAAAACAAGTAAAAAATTGACAAACCATTGCAGATTGCTTTTCAATAACATCTACAGTGGTACCTTCATCTACGCCAAGAATCTCCTCCAACACCGATAAAAGCTTCATACCATTCAATTTCAAAAGATATTGAAAACGAGTTTTATCAAACGCTTTGGTATGTAAATCAGCTTTTTGTTCGTCAGTGTGGATTTTCTCAATTCGTATCAACTTCTTCTAGAAACAGTCTCGAATGAAGTGATGACGAATTTCAATGTGTTTCGTTTTAGCGTGATGAACAAGATTTTTAGTTATGTTTATAGCTGCCTCATTATCAACAAAGATAGGGGTTTTAAGAAATTGCAAACCGTAGTCTCGCATCTGTTGCTGGATCCACAAGATCTGAGAGCAGCAACTGCTGGCAGATACATACTCGGCTTCACATGTGGATAAAACTACAGAGGTCTGCTTCTTGCATTGCTAGGTGACCAAACGTGGTCCGAAAAACTGGCACCCCGCTGTTGTTGACTTAGCGTTAACTTTGCAGCAACCGAAATCAGAATCAGAATACCCTTCGAGCGTGAAATCGCCTTCTCTTGGATACCACAACCCCAGTGATGGAGTTCCTTTGAGGTAGCGTAATATCCGTTTCACAATCACCATATGCGAAGCTCTGGGGCTTGACTGAAACCCCGCTGCGAGGCAGGTTGGATACATGATATCAGGTCTTGAAGCTGTCAAGTATATCAGCGATCCGATCATGGAACGATATAACGTTTCATCTACCCTCTCTCCGGTGAGATCAGGATTTATCCCATGGTTCGTCGCTAATGGGGTGGAAGCTGGAGTAGTCCCGGACATCCCAAATTTCTCTAAGATATCATGAACAAACTTCATCTGATGTATGAAAATTCCTTTGGGTAGTTGATCAACCTGGAGTCCCAAGAAGAATTTCATCTCACCCATCGATGACATTTCAAATTTTTGCTTCATAACTCTTTCAAAATCTTTGCACAGATTTTCATTTGTTGACCCAAATATGATGTCGTCCACGTATATTTAAACTATCAGAAGATGTCCGTCGACTTCTTTGGTGAAGAGAGTGGCATCCACTTTTCCACGGATGAAGCTGTTGGCAAGCAGATGTTGAGACAATGTCTCGTACCAAGCTCTCGGGGCCTGGTGTAAACCATACAGTGCTTTATCCAGTAGATAGACCTTGTCTTTGTGGATTGGGTTGGTGAAGCCCGGTGGCTGTCTGACATATACCTCCTCTTTTACCTTCCCATAGAGAAAAGCGGATTTAACATCTAGCTGATAAACTTTAAATCTTTTCCAAGATGCAAATGCTAGGAAGATTCTGATCACTTCAAGTCTAGCAACTGGAGCATACACTTCAGTGAAATCTACACCCACCTGCTGACTAAAGCCCTGGACTACGAGTCGAGCTTTGTTACGAATAATAACTCCTCGATTATCCCTCTTGCACTTGAACACCCACTTGGTGTTTATCTTCCTGTGACCATCAGCAAAAGTCTACTAATTTCCACACTCCCAACTTCTCAAACTGACTCATCTCCTCTTGCATCATGTTGACCCAAGAATCTTCAGTTAGTGCTTCCTTATATGTTCGCGGCTCAATCTGTGAAATAAAACAACTAAGTGAAAACTCAGTTTGTAACGGAGCAACTGTAGAATAAAAACAAGTAAGGCCTTGGTCAATTTGACGTCTAGTGCGAACGCCTGATTGTAATTCTCAAATAATCAGCTCTTCTAGATGGTACGAAAGAGTTCTCGGCATCACCTCGCCTGGAACATCTACCTCGCCTTCCAAATTTGTGACATTCTGATTTGCACCTTGTTCACTGACTGGAATTGTTTGACTTGAAATTTGGATCTGCTCCCCCTCAGAATCTGAATCACCATGATCAAATACAGGCCTATCATCAGATTCTTGATTATCATTGACTGCCTTCTGATTGTCAAGAGTTTGCTGAATATCATCATGTTCTCCAGCATTACTAGGACCAGCTTCATCGTCATTGGAAGCTCGATATTGACGTCTAGAAGGCTCAGCTGGGAATCTTTTTTGTGATTCTTCATATTCTCTTAGAATATCCAACTCGTCAAAGAAATATGGTTCTTCTTCTATCTCAAACGAATCCCACAGAGTATCGCAATTAAAACGCCATGAGTCGCCGGGATTCTGAGGTGGCATGGTATAACTTTGACACTCAACATTATGTGCTTCGATAATCCGCTTCAAGCTTGGAACAAAGACTCGTTTTAATGGACTTGCATAACCCACGAAAATTCCTTCAATGCTCTATGCACCAAATTTTCCATAAGGTTCTAGAACTGTGCAGGGAGACCCAAACGGTTCCAGATACTTCAGGTTAGTTTTGCGGTTGTTGATTAGCTCGAAACATGTCTTGTTGAATTTCTTCACTGTAAGAACCCGGTTGAGTGTATAGCAAGCGGCTGACACTTCTTCTGCCAAAAAAATGACTGGTAATTTCGAATCAGCAAGCATCGTCCTGGCCGTTTCAATTAGCGTCCTGTTCTTTCTTTCAGCTACTCCATTTTGTTGTGGAGTGTAAGGAGCACTAAATTCTTGCAATATACCTCTCTCATCACAATACTCTTCCATCTTGTTGTTCTTAAACTCAGTACCATTGTCACTCCTGATTCTTCTGATTCGGGTTTGGTACAAGTTTTCAATTTTTCTGAACAACATCATCAAACTTTCAAATATCTCATCCTTTGTCTTCAGAAATGATACCCATGAAAATATCGAGTAGTCATCTGTTACTACTAGACAGTATAGATCACCAGTTATGCTTTTGACGTTCACTGGACCAAAAAGATCCATATGAAGTCTCTCTAACGGTCTCGAGATTGAGTTTTCCTTCTTCCCAGGGTGAGATTTCTTCTTTTGTTTGCCTTTGACACAGCTAATGCACTCTCCCTCAAGATGGTAACCTTTCACATGAACACCAGTTACTAAGTCGTTATGCACCAGGTGATTCATTTTTCGCAGGTGAATGTGGCCCATCTTTCGATGCCACAATTGTGATTCTTTTTCTGTTGCTCTTGACATAAAACAGTGAGCCTAACCCATGGTAGTAGTTGCTACACTCATGTCCAACACGTACAGGTCATTGACTCTAGGTGCTCTCATGATAACCCACTCTTCGGGAACAACAAATCTTGGTTTTAATATCAAACATTCCTTATCTGTAAAGTGCGTTGTATACATACGATCACAGATCTGAGAGATGCTCAGAAGATTGTTTTCAAGCTCGGCGATGTAGTTTACTCTTTCAAACGTGATGATACCATTCGATAAAGTTCCTTCACCAACTATTCGACCACCTTGATTGCCTGCAAATCCCACATATCCTCCATTAAACCCTCTAACATCGTACAGTAGGGTTTTCTTCCCCGTCATGTGCCGAGAAGCTCCACTATCCATAATCCAACGTGAAACAGATCTTGGAAGCTCCTGCACATATCACAAATACTTAGTTAGATTTTGATGCCACCCAAGCCTCTTTCGACTAGGGTAACTTGACATTGAGGTGAGTTGTTGCAGTGTATAATGGCGGAAAATTTTTGTCGTTCATCGTTAAGCTCTCTTCAGACCCAATCTCAACCTCTTTATATAAAAAGAAATCTTTTTTCGGAGGTTGACCAGATGATTGGTCTTTCTTTGGTACATACTTCTTTTTAGAAGCAGTAGACTTTTGTTTCTCAATTTTTTCATAGAAATCCAAAGGAACATTCATCTTTACTGGAGTGGTAGAAGATGATTGTTTTTCCATCTCAGAAACCTTTGGTTTTGGAAAACTTGATTTCTTTTCAACTGATTTTGGCTTCCATGCTTGTCGAGGCGAAGCAACCCGTTTGTAAAATTTTTCAGTTTTAGTTACCACATTCTTTACGGATTCAGTTTTGAATTTGGTGTTTTCATTTTTCAAAACTTTCTTCTCAACAACCATTGGAGCTTTGCCTTTTGCATCAGCTTTCCTTTTCTGATTCTCAACAACTTCAGACTTAGGCTTTAAGTTGGTGCACTTTCGTGCAATATGTCCAACTTTGTTGCATTTAAAGCATGTACGAGTATCAACTACCCGACTTGTGCCTTCGGTCTGAGGCTGTGAGGCCTTTTCTTCAAAAAACTCTTCATTTGATTTTGAAAAAATTTCAGATTCTTGCTCGGAATGAGAACTTGAGCTTTTTACAAACACCTTTTTCTCAACAAACTTCTTGTTTTGAAGGTTCCTTCTTTGATAATTTTTACCACCCTGATATCCACCCGACCATTTGTTTTGATTGTTTTTAGAAAAACGTGGTGGTACAGCAGGTTTTTTGTAGTAAGCTTTATCTTTTTCAAAGTTTAATTTCCGTTTGGAACATTTCAAACCTTCGATTTCAGACACATCAATCTCAATCAACTTGAACACATTTCTCAATTTACCAACATTCACATTTTCCAAAGGAAAATCACGATCCGAATACAACTTATCAGATCCCGCCATCTTGTACATCACAAGATTAGGTTCTTCATTTAAGTTGTTTTTGGATTTTGATATCGGAATATATTTGTCCAAAAAGCATTCATCATCCTCAGTAGTGTCACTTTCAGACTTTAAAACATTTTCAACCATGCTTTTCACAACTTCAGATTGGCCACTATCTTCATCGGAAGATGAAGTGAATGTGACATCAATTGTGTCTGGAAGCTTAACTTCACTTTCTTCTTCATCGGTTACTAACCCTGATTTTTTCTTTGAAAAATTGTTTAAAACCGGTGGTAGAACCTGATGATACCCAACCCCGGTTCTATCAGAGTATACATCTTCGCCTGCTTTGTTCTTCCCAATTGGTTTAGGAACGATATGTTGAAGAACAAAACTTGCGGAGTTGTAACTGTTCAGTTTCAACTGGATGGGTTCATTTTCAATTTTAGCTTCTTGAAACTGAAGCTTCAACCTAGCAATTTCATCCAGTTGTTGGTTGATTTGTTCTTCTTTTACCCTAAGAACTCCTGACAATTGAACATTTTCTTTGTTTGTCTTACCATTTCTCTCATCAGAATCTTTTACCGTTCGTTTTAGCTTCTCAAAATTTTCTTAAAATTGACGAATTTCATGAATTAATTTTTCGTTTTCTTTCCTAATTCTTTCTACGTCATTTTTATCATTTTTAATTTTCTCAGTTAATTCTTTTAATCATTCATTTGAAGCTTTTAACATTTTGTCACGGTTTAAGATCTGATCTTCAACGTCTCTGACCCTTCCTGTCAGTTCTTCGGTCTTTTTACCGCTGAGGTAAGCAAGTGTACTACAAACCTTGCAGTCTTTCATGCAATTTTTGCAGTCGCTCTCAGTTTTAGTTTTCTTACCTGACTCATTGATAGCATCATTCTAACTGACCTTGCTTTTAGACTCAGATCCAGAACCAGAAACTACCTCTAGCTCTTTCGCAGCAAGCACTTTGTCAGCCATCTTCTTCAAATTTTCAGCTGTGAATTCTTGTGACGTGTCAATAATCCCGTTATCCACTTTCTTCGGCTGAGGCTCCTTCTCTTTTTCCTTTTCCTTTTCTTTAGCTTCTCCTCCTCCCCACCATTCTCTCTATTTGGCTTCTTCTTCTTCAGCAATTTGTTTTGTGAGGGTTTCAACATCAACAGTATCTGGATCAACAACAATGTTTCCCTTGGGATCTAGGTAACATTCTCTATCAGCATCCCATCTTTTTGCATTTTTAGCTTCTTTGTATGTATGATAGATTCTACTAATCCTGAATTGGGCTGACATCTTCCTGTTGATATATTTCTCTTCTTCTGTTCTGGAATCTTTGAAAGGAACAATTTTTGTCATAAACGCATAGCCCACTGTATCCTCTTCTGGTAGCAGTTCACTCCAATCAAAACCTTCATCATCATGAATAACAGCAAGAGCTCTTGATTTTTCTTTGGGGGTATCTTCTAGCTGCTTCATTCTGGGAGGTTCAGATTTGTTCTGATGATAGATTGCTCTTTTGTAGTAATCTTCACGGAATGGATTTGCAGTATCATCAACAGGTGCGTTTCGACATTCACGTTTAAAATGTCCCTTTTGTTTACATCTGAAGCACGTGACCTTTGATTTATCAAAACCAAGTTTTGTGGAAGGTCCGCCGATAGAATGTCTGCATGTAATCTCCATGAACCTTTGTGCTCGTCTGACTGCACTAGCCATACACCACCTGATATCGATCAACTCCATCTCTTCTGGATCGATCTGGTCATAATCCTCCTTGGTGAGGTTAGTGTTTCCAATCTTGCCTGCAACAAGGCTCTCGTAAGATTCTAGGACAGAAGCTAAAAACACCATTTGCTGCTTTGCGGATTCTTCACAGAAATTTTGAGCATTCTTTAGATCCATAGCAATGTTACATTGAAATAAATTCTTTGGAACTGATTGACTTGAAGTAGTTGTCGATGAACCACTATGAAAACCACTGCTTAAACTTTCTTGATTTGATGTGTTAGAACTTTCAGCTGAGAAAGCTGTCTTGGGGGACACAGTCTTCGGGATCATACTTCCACAATAATACAGTTCAACATTCTGCTGATATGAAGAGTTGTTCACTTTGTTAGATTTCTTATTCTCCAACTCATGACTCTCCAATCTTTCGATTAACAGATCAACCGTCAGATCTTCCGACTTTATTGTGTTCTTCAGCATCAAGGCAAAGTATTGCCAGTCTTTCTCATCCGGCAACGAGTCAAACAGTTTGTCAACCAATTCTTCATAAGTTTAAATGATTCCATGTCTAGCAAGTTCCATATTTAAATGCCCAAATCTTTGGATCATCTTTAACACAGATTCATTTTTCAAACATCTAAACAAATCAAATTCTTTTCTTAACAATTTCTTTTTGTTTTTAACTATCTCGGCACTACCCACAAATTTCACTCTCAGTTTCTCCCATAGATCTTTCGAATTTGTGTATTCAATAAACGATATTATGTCATCTCTCACAGACTGATGAAGCAAAGCAATGCACTTTTGTTCAGCAACAAATCTGTCTATTTCACTCTCTTCTATATTTTCATAATCCGTTCTTCCCATATTGAAACCATTCTTCATGCTCTTCCAGCTTGGATATGCAAAAGCTTTTAACCATTCTTCAAACCTTTTAGCCCATCTATTGTATTCTTCAATTGCCATCAGTTTGGGAGGTTTGTTGTATGTGCCATATGCACTCTCCACACTCAAAGCATCAGAAAGAGTTTTCTTCGCACTCGGAGCATTTTCATTTGTGTTGTTTGATGTATCATCTCCGGTGTTTCCCGTGAAAGCAAAAATATCACTGAATGGATTCATAAACTCATCCATCTTCACGTATCTGAAACAATCAACAAACACTTAGAAAATTTTTTGATTTTAACAAAGACAGTTTCAAACGAAATCAGTTCAAACGAAATTAGAACTCAAACGAAATGAACAACCTTCAAATGAAAACAGATTTCAAGCGAAATAAGCTTTCACACAAAATACCAACTCAAATGAAAACAGAATTTTCAAACGAAATAGTGATTTCGTTTGAACAGACCAAACGAAATATGATTTCATGCGAAATTAGCTTGGATTCAAACGAAAACAGCCTCTTTGGAACGAAATAGTGATTTCGTATGAAATATCTCAAACGAAATCTGATTTCGTGTGAAATCAATCAGCAATTTCAAACAAAATTAATCACAAAATGTAATTTCGTGCGAAATCAAGAGGCTATTTCATGCGAAATATTGCTGATGTCATCATGTCGGCCACCATTTTGTCAAATTAATCCAGATTTTGTTCGAATTTTGGTCCAATTCTTTCAAGGATTCACTAAAACGGTGTTTTACGTGATATATGTGAAATTCAATCCATTTTGTCTGTTAAATCTCGTTTAATTTTGAAAAGAATGAGTAGAAGTGATGAAAACAAGCTGAATTGGTATAAACTCTTCTTCCTGAGCTCTGATACCACTTGTTGGATCATCGTGTGACCCGAACGAGTCAATCAGAAGAGTTTATGATCCATATCAAAGGCGGAACCAGTGATATAGACGTGAAACAGCTTGATTCCTCTTAATTATCCTTTTATTATTGATTTCAAAGCAATCCTGATCGTTTGACAAACTGGCAGCACCTCGGCTCTGAAATCTCGAAAGTTACAAATGAATCAGCAGGTCCACTATATATAGGGGAGGTAATTTCGTACGAAATAGCACTTGCTATTTCATGCGAAATTACTTTGTGTTATTTCGTGCGAAATACCCTTTAACATGTAAAACCTAATTTCTAACCTACTGTGCACTGGTTTATCCTATCTAGACACATGACTCGATACAAGACGAAGTTAACAAACATTTATGCACCAACAGTATGTTTAACTTATGATCAAGTTCCAGAATGTTCGATACTATGTGAATCAGTAGACTTTCGCAGTTTGATGTAAATAGTCCCTGAGTGTGAATAAACTTGTTTTTGACACACCAAAGCTTTTAAAACCTATTTCTAAGTTATATAAAAGTTATTTAAGGAATGTTAAGCCTATGTCACTGTTCCGGAGTGTTTGCCGCATTAAACTGATTACGTTTACGTATCAGTTCACGTATAACTTTCCAGCATGCGATTTAAAGCTTGAAAATGAACTAGAATCAAAACGTGAAATTGTAAAACCAAAATTAACAAATTTTTTAGACCAAAACACATTTTTTCTTTGATAAAAGATAGTGTCCTACGTCGTGTGTGTTTACGGAGCATAAGTGTCACACTTTCTTTTGCAATTCTTACAATTGGGTGCAGAAGAACCTGTTCCCTTTCCACGGTAGGAATTACTAGAACGAAATTCCTGTGTAAGCTTTTGAGCTAGGTTCTTTCTCTGGTTTTCTTCTTCTGTACGTACCAGTTCGTCAGTCAAGGTATTGGCTAATTCTACTGTTTCTTCTATGGTTTGCGGTCTAGCTGCCTTGACTACATGTCTAATCTCACCAATTAATCCCCAAATATAACGGGAGTTTAATACTGGTTCAGGTGAGGCTAGGGATGGTACTATCCTAGCATATTCGAAGAATATGGTAGTATAACCTTTGCAGTCTATTCTAGTCATTCTGTGATTTAGGAACTTATTGGCTATTTGTTCCTTCTCATTAGGAGGACATAATTTTCTTTCAACTTTTTCCTTAAAGTCGATACATTCCATATTATAAACTTTGTCACTTCCTCTAGACTGGAGAATAGTATTCCACCATTCTAAGGCTGCATTTTTGAAGAGATTAGAAGCAAACATAATCTTATCTTCATCTGCGCATTTACTTATTTTTATGACTGCTTCTGTCTTTTCTATCCAACGTAAGGTAGCAATAGCTCCTTCATTGCCTGAGAATTCTATAGGTTTGCAGGCCAAGAATTCTTTAAAAGAACAACCGTATGGAGCGGTTCTTCTTCTTTTAGGGATTGGAACTTGGATAATAGGTCCATTGTCATTATTCACACTGTGACTGGGTTCAGTGTGTTGACGTTTACTGCCATTTGCAGATTTATCTGCTTCCTTAACAGTCTTGATAATATAAGGCATGGTATCTATAATTCCTTGTGCCACTATATGCTGAATGGCACTGTTATCTATTTGATTTTCGTTATTCTCATTATCTCGTTTTCTTGATTTACTTTGTTGTCCATCTGGATTGTAGACATTTACCAGATATTAATTATCACATAATAGAATTGAATACAATCATTTATACACAATCACATGAACAAGTTGGTCAAAAACGTCGATCATTACGACCTTTACTCTTTTTCATATATATATATATATATATATATATATATATGCATCTATTACAAATTACAACTGGAAAGGAAAATACTATGCATCCCTACTTATATATATATATATATATATATATATTTATAGTACAAAATTACACGTATATCTGATTATGGATCCAATCATGTATGTCATGCACGACCTGTTTCCACATAAGTTTCTCTCCTATTATTCGTATTCTATCTCCTTCTTCTACTAATTCACCACCTAATGAGCGAAGTTCTTCCAAATTTTGCTGCCTGATAGGTGGCATGGGTGCTAGTACAGGATCAGGATGTTGAGGGATAGGTTGACCGTAGGGGTATGGGTTTCTTATTACACTCTGTGTCCACCATTCACTACTCTAAAAGGGATCTAAAGGGTTAAGGTCAGTGTATTGGGCTATGGGGTTTGGTGGGGGAATCTTGGGGATCTCATAAGAGTCTACATCAGGGAATGGATCTTCTTGGTCTGGTTCTTGCATTTGTTGGTCTGGGAATAAAGGTAACAGTGGAGGTTCGACTACTTGGTTTTGGTCATTGTCTACGGCTGTAGTGGCTAACATATGGAAATTGGCCAACTGTCTATCTAATTCTTCCTCCCAAGGTGGTCTACTAGTTACTTCCTGGATTTATGCATCCACCTCCCTATTGGCTCTGGCTATGGCTCTCTGTTGCTATAACTTTTTCATTTTTTTTCTCCTTTCATGGGCTCCTCTATTAAACCAACCTATTTTCTTAGTTGTAAAAGGTTCCTCCGATTGTGCCTTAAAAATATATTCCCTCTTCTGTATCTGATGAATATCCTGAGGGATCAGGTTGGAATGATGTTCCCTAATTTTTTTGTGAACTATCTAAATGCCGATAAGCGCCCGCTGTTCCTTGATCACTCATACTGTAAACTAATAAATAGTCAAATAACACATAACACATAATCACATAATTTATTTCCTAACACATAATTTGGAATTTCAATGTCAGCAGAACACTTCTTTGGCTTAAATTAGTGGTTGTACCTCTGATACCACCTTCTGTCGCAACCCCCGACCCCTGCCCAGGCAAGGGCGGCCGTGAGCTACTAAGAGCGGGTGGTATCGGTGTTTATTAATTGGCAGCAGAATAAATCAGGACCGTAGTTAGGAAATACTTTTATCAGAGTAAAACACCAAACTTTTAAAATAATATTCATGGGAATAAAACCCAAGTTCATTTGGCAATACATTGATATGGATAAACCCTAATTATTGAAAACAAAATGTCTTGTTTATTTTAGGTAACCTTTATAGCCACTACCCCAAGCCTTCAGTGCTCTCCAGCTGGCTTCTATTGGGCTTTCATATTATGTTACCTGAAACACGTTTTAAAACATTTTGTCAGCAAGAAAAACTGGTGAGTAAATCCCAATTTAATCAAAACAGGTTTTATCATTTTACAGCATTGAGGGCGATCTCGCAATAATTTTTTTTTCCATTCTACCTTAATTACCACACACGGTACTGTCAATCCATGACTGGTGGTAATGTTACTACTCACAATGTAGTAACAAATTTTGTATACAAAACCCCAACATACCGACGATAATTGTAGAATACAAATACTCAATCACTGTTGAATATAACTTAAAACAATTGAGGTTTTGTAAAAACAGTTTGCAAAAGGTTTACAAAAAGAGGATTACTCACATTGCAAGTTTGGATAATACTAAGGCTTCCTGAGAATCTCCTGGTTATTATCTATTAAGTCAAATAATGCACACATGTTAGTAAAATAATCCAATTTAAATTAACCGTACAACCTGAGACAAAATTCCAATGACTGAGTCGGGCAGAGCCGACATGCATTACGGAAGTTCTAAATCGATCGGGTGTACACACGAGACAGAATTCCAATGACTGAGTCGGGTAGAGCCGACATGCATTACGGAATCCTAACTCGATCGTGTAGGGTAATATCAGGGTTATAGTACTTACAACGAGGCAGAGTTAAACTCGAGCATACTTTTTACTATCAGAGAATTTGAGAGAGAAAAGAAAACTAAACGGATTGAAATGAGCCCTGACCCCCCCCCCCTTATATAGGCTGGCCGAGGGTCTGTTGCGCTCCGTGAAAGCCAAGGCCTAAGCCTTCGCTGCCCGCGAGAGCCCCTAGGGCGGCCATAGGCTTGCCGAGTAAGCTCGTAGCTTTGCTGAGTCAGGTGCCACGTGGCACGCCACGTGTCTGGATCAGAACGAGGACGTCGCGCCCTGCGACAGACCAATAGGTCTCCGTCGCGGCCCACGAGGGACTATAATATTTCGTTTTTTGTTGATTTTTACAAGTGTATGGCTATAACGGGTCCGGTTTTCATGTATGGGGTACATCTAGGGACATTTAGGGTGTCCAAAAATATTTTTAGGAGGGCTGTGATACCTGTGTGCACCAATACCAATGCCATACACGCTACATTTTGTAGGGTTCACTTTTAACCCGGAAGCTAAGTAGAAACATCTAAGTGGTATCCTCTGAAGATTTACGAAGTTTGGCATGGACCATTCGCCAATGAAGACTACGTCATCGGCGTACATGAAATGCGATAAGAGAGGGCCATCACTAGTGCACCGGATGCCTTTCAACAACTCCAAAGAAACGGCCTTCTTCATAATACTGGAGAGAGCTTCCATAACGATAACGAACAAGAACGAGGATAAAGGATCCCGTTTCCTAAGGTCACGTGAAAAATTAAACTCCAATGTCGGGGAACCATTTACCAGGACCAAGGCCCTCGCCGAATAAAGTGTTGCCATAACCCACCCTCTCCATCTATCCGGAAATCGCATTTTGGCCATGATTGAATTTAGGAATTTCCAATTAACGAAATCATAAGCTTTGTTTATGTCAACCTTAAAGAACATCCCTTTCTTCTTAGTATTTTTAAGCCATGCCATTAGTTTGTTAGGCATTAGAGGGCCATCCATAATGCTTCTACCCTTAATAAAGGCCGATTGTTCTTCTAAAATGAGACTCCCAATTACCTTTTTTAGCCGATTCACCAAAACTTTTGAAATCACTTTATTAATAACCCCAATCAAGCTAATGGGATGGAAATTTGACGGGCTAGTCGGGTCTTTATACTTAGGGACCAACGCAATGAAAGATGATGTGCAACATTTGTATAGAGACCCCTCCAAGTAGAACCTGTTAAAAAGGCGATCAAAGTCGTGTTGGAGATCCGGCCAAAACTTCCTATGAATTTAAAATTAAATCCATCGGGTCCGGGTGCACGATCCCCATCAAAATCCCAGATTGCCTCCTTTATCTCATCTGATGTGAATCGGGCCTCCAGCATTTCGGCATCCAAATCCGATATGGTAGCAAATTGGGACACACAATTTGTGGCTGGTCCATTAGTGGTTCAGTAAATTACTTTCGAAAGAACTCCAAGAAACTTTCCTTAATAGCCATCGGGTACGTAACCCATACTCCATCCACCAAAAGCCCATTAACTCTATTCGTGCTAATATTGGAGTTTATAATTTGGTGAAAGAATGATGAGTTGTCATTACCATCTAAAGCCCATCTGGCCCTAGAGTTTTGTCGCATATCCAAGTTCTTTATCCGATCAAATTCAGTCATATAACTTCTACACTTAATTCGTTCAGCCAGTTCGTTTTCCGTAAGTACTCGTTCTTCGGCTATTAGTTCCAACCTGGTAACCCTGTTTTTTTAACCCTATAAATACTTTCCCTCTTGTCCTTTTCTGATTTCATCCAAGTCTTTATGTTGTTCTTCAGCCATCTTAGCTTGATAGCAAAGGCCAAATCTTCCAGACCTGCGAAAGTAAAGGAACCATACATTTGCCCAATGAACTTCGTAAATCCGGTTAGCTCGAACCAAGAGTTAAAGAATCTTAGCAGAATGTGCCCAAAGTCCTATTACACTGTAGATACGATAATTAGGCGATGATCAGAGGCAACCCTGTCTAAAGCCATAACACTCGCAGCTGGCCATTTTTTCCAAAAAGGCTAGACAGACCAAGAACCGGTCCAATTTACTCAGTTTTTTCCATTATCCGAAATATAAGTGAATCTTCCACCCCCATATTATATTCAAGAAGACAGGGGGTAGCCTTCAAAGGATTCTCCACCATATAGGCGTCCACGTAAGCGGGTGTGAGGATGAGCCTAAAGGGGATGGACTTAGGGTGTGGAGGATGGGCCTAAATATATATATATATATATAGGTAAAGTGTAAAATAAAAATGCGCTTATCGTACGATACGTACGCGATCATCCCAGCCGTTCGATCAGGTGCGGATCTGGTGCGAATTCAATACATATCGCATGTGAAAATGGTTAGCATGGGGTAGTGTGAAAAATGGCATGGGGTGTGTAGATGGACAAAATCGCATGTGGAAGATTGAATATCGTATGTGAAAAAATGGTAGCATGGGGTAATGTGAAAAATGGCATGGGGTGTTGATGTGTGCAAAATGTAACATATAAATTACATCAATTGTGGCATAAAACTAACCCTTTTTTAGTACTAATGTTGGAAAAAGTGTGCTTTTGTCTTCCTTTTGTATTTTCAGGATTAAATGAGCTCAAATTAACAAAAGAAGCAAAAAGGCAGCTAAATCTAAAATAAATACAAGAAAAGGAACAAACGTGGCATGCCCAACCTCCCCGAAAGCATCTTCCCAAGCAAAACAAGAGAGCAGAAGGCTGAACATGCCCCGTGTTCAGTGAACACGGGGGCGTGCCCAAGTGTCAGTATAAAAGACAAAGTTGTAGAAGCTTCCATCGCCCACCACGGGGCCGTGCTCAGCGGACACGGGGCCGTGGTCAACTATAAGATTCGCAGAATCTAGGCAAATCTCGATAGTATAGATACGCTTCTGCACACGGGGTCGTGCCCAGCGGACACGGGGCCGTGGTCAACTAATGCAGACAAAAGCAATTAATGAAGACAGAAAAGAGGATGGACACGGGGCCATGCCCAGCGGACACGGGGTAGTGCCTGTGCTTCTGTTCAGCCTATAAATAGGAGTGCTTGGTTCAAGCTCAAACCATCCCTTGGCACACCACCTCTCTCACACTTCACCCACCACCCACCACCACCATAACACCATCATCCACCACCATCATCCACCACCATCATCCATTGTCCATCATAGAGTGTGTGAGTCGTCTCGGGATCCAAGATTGATCGTAAGAGTTCTTGACAATCAAGGCCATGTTTTCCTAAGTCTCTTACATCACTTGGTGAAGACAAAGTGTCTAGTGTAATACTTTTTATTTTTAATCTTTTCGCACTTTTTAATTGGTTATGTATTAATGACTTTAATTACTAGTATCTTATGTTGAAGGTGATTCTTCCTTATCGTTTGTCCGTTGTGTCTTGGCATTATTTTACTGTCTATATAAAATAAAAGATTTTCACCATTCATATCTCCACGGTCTATATGGAGGTATGTTGGCTACCTGGTCGGGGGTTAAGGGAACGGTTTGGTAAGAGTCTTACCATTGTTCAGTGTATAGATCCTGCAAAGGACCTGGGTCAAATTTAGTAGGACTTCCTTCAATACTTAACGGTATTGGATGGCGGGGGTCCAAACTCTTTGATCCCCTCATAAGTTAAACTACTATTAAAACTTTAACCCGGCTACTTAGGACTGTATCCCTACTGACTCAGACTACTTAGCCGAGGGTAACGTCGCCTTCAAAAGAGGGGCCTACCACATTATGCATTAATAACTTAATTAATTATCTTTCAATAATCCAACCCTTTAGGATTGTATCCTTGCTGACTCAAACTACTGGGTTGAGGGTAACGTCACCTCCAAAAGAGGGGCCTACTACAATAACTAAGATAATCTCTTAAATAGTGCGGAAATAATCAAAGGTTACACTAAACACGAGTCGGAGCCAAGTGATTCATCTTGTCTATCTGTTTTTGTTTTTGTTTTTATTTTTATTTTTATTTTTATTTTTATTTTTCAGCATTTTAGTTAGTTTTTATTTTCTTAGTTTAAAACCTTTTTCTAAACTTTTTTATTTGATTAGACGTTGAGGATAAACCGGTACTAAAAGCTCTTGTGTCCTTGGACGACCTCGGTATCTTACCAACACTATACTACGCTCACGATGGGTGCACTTGCCCATATGTGTGTCTAGTGTTAGTAAATATCGTGTTTTATAAATTTAAAACTTGGCTAAAGAAAGTGTAAAAGGGCTTAAAATATACTTAAACTTATATACACACTTCACACGCATCAGGTGTGTAGAATCGCATGTGGAAGATTGAATATCGCATGTGAAAAAATGGCGGCATGGGGTAATGTGAAAAATGGCATGGAGTGTGTAGAATCGCATGTGGAAGATTGAATATCGCATGTGAAAAAATGGCGGCATGGGGTAATGTGAAAAATGGCATGGAGTGTGTAGAATCGCACGTGGAAGATTGAATATCACATGTGAAAAAATGGCTAGCATGAGGTAATGTGAAAAATGGCATAGGGCGTGTAGAATCGCATGTGGAAGATTGAATATCGCATGTGAAAAAATGGTTAGCATGGGGTCATGTGAAAATTGGCATGGGGTGTGTAGATGGAGAAAATCGCATGTGGAAGATTGAATTCGCACAGCTCGTACAGTTCGCATGGAGGTATGAAATCGCATGGGAGATGAAGATCTGACGACTGGGGTTATCGCGTACGTAATGTACGATAAGCTCTATTGTATGTTAACTGTCACACCCCAACCACGTAAAACATCAAATCGTGGCGGAAACGTCGGGGAGTGTTGTAACAAAATTATTGTTTCACAACCATGGCATTTAAAAGTTATGTTTTATTCATCAAACAAAGAGTTACATTGTCTTAAAATAACTGAAACAAAGAGTACATCACATAATTAAACTAGTTCCATCTTTATTTTAAGTCTCTAAGGCACAGGTCCACCTTAGTGTATCACGAACATCCTAAGCAACAGCTCCTGAAAACACATGTGAAAATAGGTACGTCAGCATAAAAATGCCTGTGAGATACATAGGTTTTAGGAAAATAGGATTCATGACTTGAGTTTAAAGAAATGTTTGATGAAAATCAGTCATGAACCTTGTTAATTGTTTTGTTTTATAAATCATTTGAAAAACGATAGCAAAATCAGATGATATGTATATATAAAAGAATAATGTATGGTTAAAAGAATAACCAAGTAAAAAGAGTTTGTATAAACCAAGTTATTTGTAAAACAATGTTTAAGTAAAAATGTGTTGTAAATGTAATATGTCTAAACTGAAGTGGTTTAAATGACGCTACGATATGTAATATCATACAAGCACTTATATATAGGAAGTACCAGAGGCGTATCCACCGTGCTTGTATCATATTACACACGCCTCGTTATTTAAGTCACTCAAGCCAACCAATATTTTAAAATATCCATGTTTAATCCAATAGTCAAATGTCATAGTATAACCAAAGTTGAATATAAATCATGTAAGGTGTAAACAAAAGTTATGTATGGTAAGTAAAATGAGACTACTTAAACCACAAGTAAGAATGTACAAAACAAAGTATTTTGAATAAATCAAAAGTTATGTTTTGTAAAATAACTAAATAAATACATGCTTTACTGATACAAACACTTATGCGGTAAGTTAACGCATACATTCAAGCCTTGAGACAGCAGGATAACCTTAGAGTAAAGATTATCAAAGTAAAATGTTTTTGGATTCAGTCATTCCTTACACCCAAACAAACCTAGGATGTCAGGAACGGGATTTGTCAAGTCCTATGGTACCATTACTTACTACCGAGCAGCGTAGCTAATGTTAATGAATGTAGTTTAGACCCGTTGAACAAACCAAATGTCATATCAAATGTAAACATGAAATGAAAGTAATGTACTAAGTATGCTAAGTTAACATACAAAGCAGAAAAAGTCATATAAATCAATGTGCTATCATGCCAAGTAAACATACATAGCAAAAGAAGATGTAATGTAAATCAATGTGCCAAGTATGCTAAGTAAACATACATCGCAAATCAAAATGAAATTTATGTACTAATAGTGTACTAATGAACATAGCAAGTATATAATATGAAAGCATGGAAAGCATGAAAATAACAAGTAGGCACATGTGTTTCACCCCAAAACATTTGGAAAACAGTAAAAGAGGGGTCTATGTACTCACTTGAGATTGCTCAGAAGTCCTAAGATAACCACGAAGCAAAGCTAGAAGATCGCGAAATCAAACGGCAACTAATATAGGTAACTACATTAATAAAGGACCTATTCGGAGGATTGGGTAGCATGAGGGTTCGTAAACCAAATGAGTGTAGGAACTCATGTAATATGGTTTGACAAAGCCTACATACTAAAACGAAACCTATTCTATGTGCTTTTGACCCGTTACGACCCGTTTAGGTAGCTTACGCTACTTTAACGCGTCGTTCGCGTAAAACGCGTTTGGACCGCCTAACTAGTCCTATGACAAGTAAAATATGCCTTAACATGTCTAATATTGTTGCTAAATCATTTTAGATGTCAAAAGTTACGTTACATTGGCTTAAAATGAATTTTGGAGTAAAAAGGGCATTTTGGTAATTTACCTAAGGCATATATATTACCTATCATACAACTAACTAAACGTCGTGACCATAAGGTATAACCTCGGAAGGTTATTCCCTATACAACTATGGTCACCTAAAGTGTTTGGTCGGATCCTAATGATCGACCAAATGGGTCGGGTTCGAAAGTATAAGCGATTGATTAGATCGCTTACCTTTACGACCCTAGACAAGCACAAATCTAAAAGTGACGAGCTAAACATGTCAAAACATGTTTAACGAGGTTTTTTAAAAAAAACAGGTTTGGTATCAAAACAAACGGTTTTGATACCCACAAGTAGTTTGGTTACAAAATACGCAAGAATACGCATTTTGGCCGAAACTACGACTCGTTACTAAGCCTAGATAACGTGGTAATCAGTAGGTATCGTCACTAGGACTATAACCATCGTGGTTACGCTCACGTTATGAAGTTCAAACGAACTTCGCATTGACCATAAATCGGTTAATGAAGAAAGTCAAACGCAGTTTGACTTTAACGCTAAAATGAATGAAAAGAACGAAAGAATACTTACAAAGGGTCCCCGCAAGATTGATTTTCCAAGTATTTCTCAGGTATGAAGTGTTTCACACTTCAACTTAGAGAAAATCTCAGAAATCAAGTGAGTTGCAACAAGAACAAGGGAGGGGTATTTATAGATTTGGTAGGGCCATTAAGATCGTTCCTCGTAATCCGAGATTCAATCACAGCCGTACACCTCGAGCCCATGGTTTTATAAAACCATTGGAGCTCCTAGAAATGACCCATAGTTTGCTAGAAACCAGTTGCAAGTGGATTACATGAGTATAACAGCTATTATCAGCTGGAAAAACAGATTTTGCATATCTGGGCCCGCGTAAGAGAAAAAAGAGAGTCTACGCGCCCCGCCTGGGCTTCAGATCAGCAAAACAACTTTGCAGAAATGACAGTTTCAGTCACTCTTGGTGTTTAAAGCCATTTCCGACATGTTTAAGGCCCGTTAAGCCAACCTTAAGGCCCTAAAATGATGCCTAAACATTGTGGACATGAAACATGCTCAAAAATATGCCGGATGTCGGTTCGTTTGGTCGTACGATCGTGATATTTGCTTAATTACGACGAAATGCGCACAAGCGCGAAAAACGATCCAAATTGCGCGACGAATGGATTTTTCTCATGCCAAACACTAAAATAAAATATTTTAGTGCTTACATAAATTTTTGGATGTCCGGATGTATTCAGAACGTAAGTTATGCGCGAAAATGCAAACTTATGCATTTTTTGACGCTTTTAGTCCCTGAATGAGCATAAAGTTTATTTTAGCACACCGAACCCCTCAAAGCCTATTTCTAAGCTATGTAAAGGATATTTAGGGTGTTTTTAACTTATGATCAAGTTCCGGAATGTCCGTTACAGTTCAAATCGACATACTTTCACAGTTTGTCAAATTTAGTCCCTGTAAGTGAATAGACTTGATTTTGCCATACCCAAGCCTTCAAAACTTATTTCTACGTTATGTAAAGGTTATTTAAGGTATGTTAAGCATATGTTGATGTTCCGGAGTATTTGTCGCATTAAACTGACTATGTTTACGGACCAGTTTGCGTATAATTCTCCAGAAAGCGATATAGGGTTTGAAATTGAATAAAAATCAGAACATGAAAAATGTCAAACATAAACAAACAAATATTGGGATCAAATAAATTTATTTCATTGATAACTGAACTGTTTACAATGATTACAAGCACAGATGTCACAGTCTCCCCTACTTGTGGAAATTTCGTCCCGAAATTTATTTAGAGGAAACTCGTGAGAATAGATGCGGATACTTCTCCTTCATTTGATCTTCACATTCCCAAGTAAACTCAGGTCCACGTTTAGATTCCCAGCAAACTTTGACCAAAGGAATGCGCTTGCGTTTAAGCCATTTGACTATACGGTCCATGATTTCCACAGGTTTCTCAACGAAATGCATTGTGTTATCAACACGAATCTCATCGAGTGGTATGTGGAGGTTCTCATCAGCTAAACACTTCTTGAGATTGGACACGTGGAAGGTTGGATGAACATTACCAAGTTCAGGAGGTAACTCAAGTCTGTAGGCTACCTTACCGATTCTTTCGACGATCCTGAATGGTCCAACATATCTAGGTGCAAGTTTTCCTTTCTTTCCAAATCTGATCACACCTTTCCAAGGTGAGACCTTAAGTAATACACGATCACCGACTTGAAATTCCAAGGGCTTGCGTCGTTGGTCCGCGTAACTCTTTTGACGGCTTCGAGCTGTCTGGAGGTTATCACGAACTTTCTTAACCTTATCAGTTGTCTCTAGAATGAGGTCATGTCCAGTAAGTTGAGCCTCACCGATCTCATTCCAGTAGACTGGTGAACGACATTTTCGACCATAGAGAGCCTCGAAAGGAGCCATGTTGATGCTGGAGTGATAATTGTTGTTGTAGGAGAATTCAATCAATGGAAGATGTGAATCCCAACTACCACCAAATCGATCACATAAGCTCTAAGCATATCCTCCAAAGTCTGGATTGTTCTTTCAGATTGATCATCAGATTGCGGATGATAAGCAGTGCTCAGATTAAGTTGGGTCCCCATAGCAGGTTGCATGGTTCTCCAAAAAACGAGAAGAGAAGCGAGCATCTCTATCAGAAATAATGTTCAAAGGAACACCATGTCGAGATATGATTTCATCCACATAGATTTTAGCAAGCTTTTCAGCAGATAGATCCTCACGGATCGGCAGGAAATGCGCTGATTTAGTAAGACGATCAACAACTACCCAGATGGCGTCATGACCTTTCTTAGTGCGCGGAAGTTTAGTAATGAGATCCATAGCAATGTTTTCCCATTTCCAAACTGGAATCTCTGGTTGCTCCAAAAGGCCAGAGGGATGTTGATGTTCAGCCTTAACCTTAAGACACGTAAGGCATTTTGAAACGTATAAGGCAATGTCTTTCTTCATACCAAGCCACCAATACCGAGTACGAAGATCCTTATACATCTTATCTGAGCCAGGATGAATAGAATAACGAGACTTATGAGCTTCATCCATAAGCAAAGTGCGGAGATCATCTAGGCTTGGGACCCACAAACGGTCCATGAAATAATACGATCCATTGTCCTTCCGTTCAAGATCAGGCTTAATGTGATAGGGTAATTCCTTACCCATCAAGTCTTGTGAAACACAAGCATGTTGAGCCTGAGAGATGCGGGCTTGAATATCAGATCGAGCTTGAATATCAGATTGAACATGAACACAATGAAGCTTGACACGTTCTTTACGACTCAAAGCGTCAGCCACGACATTCGCCTTACCAGGATGGTAGCGAATTTCGCAGTCATAGTCGTTTAGAAGCTCAACCCAACTTCATTGCCTCATGTTGAGTTTATTTTGATTAAAGATATGCTGAAGACTTTTGTGGTCAGTGAAAACCACACATTTTGTACCATACAAATAGTGTCTCCAGATCTTAAGAGCGAACACAACTGCACCCAACTCAAGATAATGAGTGGTGTAGTTTTTCTCATGCACCTTTAACTGCCTCGATGCATATGCTATGACTTTGTTCCTTTGCATCAGAACACAGCCAAGTCCCAAATTGGATGCATCGCAGTACACGACAAAATCATCATTGCCTTCGGGCAAAGACAAGATAGGCGCATCACAAAGCTTCCGCTTCAAGGTCTGAAACGCTTCATCTTGTTTAGAACCCCATTCAAAGGGTTTATTCTTCTGAGTCAGAGCAGTTAGGGGAACTGCAATCTTCGAGAAATTTTTGATGAAGCAGCGGTAATAACCCGCGAGATCAAGAAAAGAACGAACTTAGGTAGGAGTAGTAGGCGTGTCCCAATCCTTAATCGCACTGATCTTGGAGGGATCTACATGAATACCTTGTTCGTTGACGATATGATCCAAAAATTGAACTTCCTTAAGCCAAAATTCACACTTGGAGAACTTGGCGAAAAGTTGCTCTTTCTTTAGGAGTTCCAGAGTAAGACGAAGATGTTGCTCATGATCAGCTTGCGTCTTAGAGTATATCAAAATGTCATCAATAAAAACGATGATGAACTTATCTAAATAAGGCTTGCAAACCCTATTCATCAAGTCCATGAAAACAGCAGGAGCATTAGTCAAACCGAATGGCATAACTGTGAACTCATAATGCCCATAACAAGTGTGGAACGCTGTCTTGGGAATATGTTCTTCATGCACACGAAGTTGATGATACCCAGATCGAAGATCAATCTTCGAAAAATAAGAAGCGCCCTGTAACTGATCAAAGTGATCATCAATGCGAGGTAGGGGATATTGATTCTTGATGGTAAGCTTGTTAAGCTCACGGTAATCGATGGACATCCTGAAAGATCCATCCTTCTTTTTGACAAAAAGAACGGGAGCACCCCAAGGTGAAAAGCTAGGACGAATAAAACCTTTGTCAGAAAGCTCTTGAAGCTGCTTAGACAACTCTTGCATCTCGGACGGTGCAAGACGATATGGAGATCTGGCAATAGGATTTGCACCTGGTACGAGATCAATATGGAACTCGACTTGGCGTGCTGGGGGTAATCCAGGTAACTCCTCAGGAAATAGCTCCGGATAATCCCAAACGACAGGGATACCTTGAATAGACTTACCTTTGCCTTTATCTGCTACAACATGTGCCAAGAAGGCCACATAGTTCTTTTGCAGATACTTCCGAGCTTGAAAACAAGACATGAGCTTGAGGCTACTAACAGGTTTCTCACCACGAACCTGTAGGATCTCACCTGACGAAAGCGGCACACGAACGATCGTCTCAAAACATACTACCTCTGCGTGATGCTTGGCTAACCAATCCATGCCCACAATAATGTCGAAACTCCCAAGTTGCATTGGCGTGAGGTCAATGGGAAAAAGATGGTCGTTAAGGTTTAACTGGCAGTTGTGAAGAACAGAATCAAGAACAACAGGTTCACCACTGGCAACTTCTACTATCAAAGGCTTACCTAGTTTCGTTCTAGACACGCGAAGTAATGGCTCAAAAGATAATGACACAAAACTATTATCGGCACCAGAATCAAAAAGAACAGATGCAGGTTGATTATTAACAAAGAAAGTACCGTTAACCACTTCGTTTTCTGCTTGCGCCTCTTACGCATTCATGTTGAAGACTCGACCTCGAGCCTGAGCCTGAGCTGGATTCGCATTTACCAATCTTGGACATTGATTGCGGTAGTGGGTCAGATCCCCACAGTTATAACAAGAACCTGGTGGGTAGTGAGGTCGTGCAGCTTGACCTTGTTGCTGAGCAGGAGGCTGAGCAACTCGTTGAGCCAGGTTCTGAACTGCCCGATTCTGATTGGCAGGAATGCGGCATGTGTCAGCAAGATGACCAGATCTTCCGCAGTTGGTGCAATGACGCTGGAGGTGCGGCTGATGATGACCGTTACATCTGTTGTACAAAGGTGCATTGCCAAGATAAGGTTTCTTGGCGAGTGGTTGCGCAGGCTAATTTGGTGCAGCTTGATTTGCCTGTGCAGTAACGGCATATTTTTGGGAATCCTTACGCTTCCTTGAACCCTTCTAGGAACTAGAATCCTTACCCTTGTTGCTTTTACCTTTCTTGCTTTCACTTTTATCAGACGCCTGCTTCTTACCCTTGTCACCCTTTCTATGCAGCTTACCCTTCCGAACCTGCGACTCAGTCAATGTTGCAGATAGCTCGATTGCCTGACGGACTGTGGTAGGGTTACTACCAGTAACGATGTCTTGTATGGAGTCAGGTAGGCCATTGATATACCTCTCGATAGCCTTGTCGAGTGGGGTAACCATTGTTGGGCATAACAAACTCAACTCCTCATACCTATCCTGCTTCAAGTCATCAAATTCTCTTTCTAAAGCTCGCAGTTCATGACGAGGACAAAACTCCCTCATCATAAGCGCCCTAAGTTTAGCCCATGTTTGTGCTAGAGTAACCTCAGCACCATGGTCTCTCATAACCCTGTTCCACCATGTGAGAGCCCTCTTCTGAAACACTCTTGATGCAAACTCGACTTTGCGATTATCAAGACACTGAACGTGACGAAACGTACTCTCGATGCTCTCGAACCACTGTAGGAGCCCAGTTGCTCCCTCAGAACCACTAAACTTGAGCGGTTTTGCCGAATTGAAGTTTTTGAAGTTGCCTGGAGCATTATTGTTATTGTTGGCTTGGTTCAATTGAGCAATAAGATTTGGGAACGCAGCAGCCATTTGTTGTGCGATGATTTCTGCCAGTTCGGCATTTGGTAGCGGATTTTCGCGTCGAGGAGGCATTCTAAAAGAGGAAACATGAAAGGAACGAGTGAGATGATTAGATGAAAAAGGATGAGATGAAACAAAATCGAAAAAAGCAAAGATGGTGGTCATTCGTCTGTATCACAAATGTATCACCCGTTCTTATAAATTAAGGTTTAACGTATCATTTACGAAAAACAATCATGTAATTAAGATTACATATGCATTGGAAATTACGAGTTTATTAAAACTTTTTACAATTTAAAAGTATACAACATAACATGTGTACGTTCGTCGTTTAACATAATAACGATACATAGTGCGGAAGCTTATTTCGTGATCGTGTTCGGTTCTTGCTCGTCGCTTGATCTTCATCCGTGCACTCTTGGCATTCACCTATGATCAAAACCAACTTAAAAGTTAGTTTTGATAGTCAAACATTAAGTTCAAACAAGTACAGGGGTTAAAATGACAAAATTTTAAAAATTTTCGGAGTTAAGGGGCTTCGCGTGACGCCAAGGGCCTAGGCGTCACGCCTAGCCCTGTTTTTCACAGCCTGTTGCCTTCAGCTGATGCTGTACATACCCAGCACGACCTGATTTCACGGAAACGGCTATAACTTCTTCGTTATTGATCCGTTTTACCCGATTCTTTTTCCTACGCGTCCGTAATTTAATCCTCCATCTTATGGAGTTAAAATCCTACATCCAACATAAGAAATTTTGAGACTTCTAAGCCTTTGACTCGTTACCTTTTTACCAAATTTTAGCCCGTATATGCATTTTATCAAACAAACATGTTTATTAGACCTTTAAACTCATGAAATTCATTATTTCAATATCTCCTATCATTTTAATCTCAAATCATGGGTTTCTTACATAATAAAATCCCGTCTATGCTTAAATACTTATTTTGACCCATTAAGGGTATTTACGCAATTTAGTCTAGAACTTGTGTTTTACTTTTGATGCTACAAAATTTCAAGTCTAATTTACTACAAATATTCCACCACAACTATTTTGTGGTGGCTTTAACATAATAATCCCCTTTTTCCCTATTTTACTCATCGGTTGGTCATTTTGCGCAAAAGACCATTTTGGAGCATTTGACCCACGAATGTGTATTCCTATGAATTTTGTTCATACTTAACAATTCCATAATCTTATTGCAAGTTCCTAAACAACCCTTATGGGTCGTTTGCCCAATATACCCTTCAAGGGTGTTTTGGTCAACTTTAGTCCCTCACTATACGACGAAGGACTTTCGCTAAATATTTGACCAAACTTGTATGTTTAACTAAAAGCTTATTTATACGTACCTGGCTCGGGTCAAAGTATTGACCCGTTTACATAACTTTTGCTTTAAATCTTTCTAGTTAAAGCAACGCAAGCTTATGATATTTCCTGTGATTGCAAAACTCAACAAGCGATTGTCAAATGTTATTGTCAAATAGTGTTAACAACACCATTTGACCTATTTAGTCTAAATGACCATTTTTCCGTATGAGATGGTATTTAATTACCATTTCATCCCTTTAAACCTATCCCGGTTTTTCCCTTGAACTCGTTTTACTAAAACCGTTTTTATTTGTTCGTCATTACATGACTAATTTACCATTTTACCCCTTTTTCCATAACTCATGATTTCTTACCAATTTCCCTCGTTCCGACTCTTATTGAATCGTGTCGAACATTCTATACCAACCATTTAGTAGCATTCTTATACAATACTTGAAATTATGTAATTTGTACATAATGTAAAGGGGCGTAAGCTTTACTTACCTCGCATCCAAATTATGCTTTTCCTTTCCTTCTTGATTCGTTTGACCCGCTCACTCATCAAGCTTCCACCTAGCTCGTTAGGCGTCAAACTATCATTATAATTCATAAGATGGTTAGATTAGTCATTATCAATTATGACTACTCCATCAAACGGGTCTTATGTCAACTTTATCACTCGATTAAATCATTGGTTAGTTTGACTTCCTAAAAGTCAATAGATCTATCAACACATTCAATTGCACACTTCACATGGAATTTCAACATTTTAGCTTCGTTTAGGCATTTTAACAAACACCTAGTGGGCATAATTTTTACATAACCATTACTAGGTTCTTGACATGTTACTTTCATCTACTTTCACTTCAATTAACAAATCTATACTAATTTTTTTAACATCAATAATCTCAGATTCGCCACACGAATTCAGATTTCACTAGAATAAGAACCATAATTCTAGTGTTTATTTGGTTTCTACAAACTCACTAATCACCTACAATGGTGACTATAAACCCCACAAGTATAATGCTAGGTTTTAACAAGAAATCATCTAGGGTTTATCCCTAGATGCCATATTACTTCTAATTTCATCCATGCAAGAGATAATCAAGCTCAATTTCAGTTTTTCACAATTAACCTATAATTCAAGATGAATCAAAACATCAAATTTTTGCATACCTTATGATCCCCTCAACAAGGTGATCACTAATTCGTGCATGAAAATCGATTTGGAGCTGGTTTGAACCCTCAATTTGATCAAGTTTGACATGCACTAGGGTTTGGTGGGGAGCATGTGTCGCCTCCTGTGTTCTTGTTCGACCAGACATCCCAAATGGGGTGTTTGGTTTTTGTTTTAATTAGAATTAGCAACATAAGTTTCAATTTTAACATCTTTGGTCCCTCCATTTTCCTTAGTTCATAATTTAAGTGTTTTAACCCACTCATAAGTCACTATCTAACTAGGTTAGAATTATTCCTAGCTAGCTTAGTAGGTTCGGGAAGTCGTAACCCGTTTTACTTTAAGTCCCGTTAAATCGGGCCTTTTATCTTCCTATTTTCTTGAAAGCTCTTATTCACTTTAAATAAATATTAGGATTATTCAATTAATTCCTAATACTTGCCAGTTTACTTTTACCACTAACGGTACTTTCCCCGTCTTTAGTATTAACGGGGTTTAATTACCAACCCGTTTTCGGGGTGTTACAACAAAGCAAACAAACGACTCACAGTGACTAATCAAAGTAAATGGGTCAAAAATAATGTATCGCGAAGACATGCTCGCTGATGACGGGGGTAGCCCAAGATCAAATAAAATGACTTAAATACATACATGCTTGAAAGGTTAAATGGTTCGAAGGTTAAAAAGCTGGAGGTGGGGAAAAGCAATACGGAAACAGTAAGTAGTCACATCTCTGGATTGCTTCACCAACCCACCAGCCGCAAAAGCAATGCTGGTCCACAGAGCACACTCTATTACCCAGGGGTCAAAAGGCTTTAACCCCCGAAAGGGTAAGCCCCTCACTACAAGCATGGTCACTAGTCAAATGCATTCCTCTTCGGGAGATGTCTTCTCCTATATATTAGACACTTCATTCATTGAGTTCAGAGATTCCTGGCCAGCCCTGATTCCTTAAATCTCTGGTCATTCACTCCGAGTACTTGCTTCATGCGAGTTACTCCCTTTCACATCCAACACACACATTCTGTTTGCTCCTTCATCCGAATCTGAATACACTTCAGAAGAGGATCTTCAGCAAACAATAAAAATAAACTAGTGGGGGACCCCACGACCTGCGTTAGGCAAAGTTGAACCCTTCAACCCTTTTGCCTAACCAGCCCAGCTACCATCTTTGGTCTATTATTTGTTGCATCAACAAGTTGGCGCCATCCATGGGGCTACGACGCTATTTCTCCTCAAAAAGACCTAGTAGTGTAGCTCTTTTCTCTTGAACCCACCATGTCCGAAAGTGGATCCCCGATTGAAGTAAATCAGGTTCCAAACACCTCAACCCCGGGTAGTAGCCAAGCTCATGTGGCTATACCAACTTCTTTCTCAACTCCGGGGAGCACTCCCGAGTTTCTCACCTTCAACACTCCAACTCCGTCCAGATCCGGAGTTCCTTCCCCCAATGGCGGTGTCTCTGACACCTCAGCACGTGTTGAACTTACCCATGAGGGGGTTGCCAACAATTTCCTTGAGTTGAGTTCTCTCCTCAACCAATATGTGAGTAGAGAAAGAGACAAGGGAGTGAGGATTCGTCTAGACTATGACGAGCCGGAACCAACGTTATCTCCCGGACCTCCTATCCCTCCTTTCACAACTAGGAATGAGGCTGGTCCCAGTAATCCTCCAAACCCTAATCCATATCTATCCACAATGGCGAATCCTACAGTACATCCTATATTCTCTTCCCAACCAATTACGAGTGGTGCTCCTTTGGGGCATGAGCTAACCCTCGACCAGCTCCTACAGTCCCCAGTACCAAGCCTTCCAGCATCTACAACAACTTCGTGGGAACAAGCTCTGTCCGTGCTCCCCTTGCCACGAAGTGCTGTTATGAGCACCCCCCCCCCCTTGGAGTGAGCTGCTCAGTTGCACCCGGAAGCCTTCAAGGCTTCAACCTCGTGCCCTCGATGATGGCCCAGATGATGGCCAGCTTCCCGTGGCAGCACTTTATTAATCAAGTGCTGGCCACTCAGGGAAACAACAGCAATGGCAATAACATGGGTGCAAGGGCTGAAGAAGATTTGGCTAAACCGTATAAGCCAAGTAACCTTTCATGCTTTTCACAGCAAATAGCTGATTATGATTTTCAAATAAAGATCAAGATGCCTCCTCACATCAAAACATATGATGGGACTGAAGATCCTGAGGACCATCTTCAGATCTTTACCGGTGCAGCAAGGATAGAAAAATGGTCAAACGCTGAATGTTGCCTTATGTTCATGCAAACCCTTGTTGGATCAGCCAGGATCTGGTTCAACGACTTACCTGCTCGAAGCATTCGAAGCTTCGACGACCTCAGCAAGGGTTTTCTGGCCAATTTCTCCCAACAAAGGTGATATGTCAAAGACGCAACAATAATCTTTCAGATAAAACAACGTGATGATGAAAGTCTTCGAGTGTTTATCGAACGATATAAGAAGGAAGGTCTAACTTATGTGGGGGCAGACGAGAAAATGAGAGTGGCTGGTTTTATAAATGCCATCACATCCAAATATCTCACAAGAGATTTCAACAAATCCCTGCCCAAGACCTTGGAAGAAGCTCTCGAAAGGGCTGAAGCCCACATTCGGGGAGAGGAGGCAGTAGACATTAAAGAGCAAAGGAAAAGAGGATCCAGCTGGCGAAGCAATAGTCCAGCTAGAAAAAGGGGAAACTTCAACTCTTATGACAGATGACCAAAGGGTTCAGACCATCGAAGGTCTGAAGGCCGGAACCCTTCCAACAGGGAGAAAGGCATGAGTTTCACACCCCTCACAAAGACTCCTCAAGAAATCCTCGCAACGAAAGAAGTCAAGCAAAACTTTCGGCCTCCTAGGCCTCTCCCCAAAAGCAGAAAAAATGAGAACTCCACATAGTATTGTGAGTTTCATGAAGAAAAGGGTCACCACACCAATGATTGCTTCCAGCTCAAGAAAAGAATTGAAGAAGTTGTTAAGTCCGGAGAACTCGCTCATTTGGTGAAGGGGGTACGGGACAAAATGGCTGAAGGAAAGGGCAAGGAAGTCAATATGGTGGATTTCGATGGAAGGGTTCCCCACAAAAGGCAGCGGTTGGAAGCTTGGGAGCTTCAGTGTGTTTGCTTCCCCCCAACAAAAAAAGACCCTCTTTCAAGCCCTCTTGTGGTAGAAGCTACTGTGGGAACGTTGCAAACAAATAGAGCATACATAGACACTGGGGCAGCCACTGAAATCATGTTTGAGAAATTCTTCAACCGCTTGAGCAATGAAGAACGTTCAAGGCTTCAACCCTCTGGAACCTCCATAAAAGGTATTGCCGATATACCCCTTAAGCCTTTAAGGCAACTGACACTTAATGTTCGTTTCAGTGAAGGTCAAAAGGAAAGAATCCAACCACTCACCTTTGTGGTTATCAACATACCTTCAAACTATGATGTGATCATTGGAAGGCCAGGGCAGTGTGCATTCTACAAGGCCGTGTCTGTTGGCCATGGCACAGTCAAATTTCCCACCGAGAGGGGGATTGCAACCCTTCAACCCTCTCAAGAGGCCTACCTGGTTGAGGGTGAAAGTTCCAGAAGTGAAGAAGACAAGCAAAGGCTGATCATAAATCCTAACTACCCTGAATAGAGAATAAGGGTCAACCCAAGCCTTTCACAAGAAACCCTCTTGTATCTTGAAAAGTTGCTAACACATTACAGCGATGTCTTCGCTTGGTGTCCAGTGGATATGACGGGGATCCCTCGGAACATTGCTAAACATGAGTTAAGAATACCACCGGATGTCAATCCTGTGGTCCAAAAGAAAAGAAGTCTAGCACCTGAGAGAAGCCTGGCTGCTTGCCAAGAAGTTGAAAAGCTTGTGTCGGCCGGCATTCTCCGAGAAGTCAAGTACCAATCATGGGTTGCAAACCCGGTTATGGTCAAGAAACCAGACAACTCTTGGAGGATGTGCATAGATTTCAAGGATCTTAACAAGGCTTGTCCTAAGGATTGCTATCCACTACCGAAAATTGATCTCAAGGTTGACTCCCTCACCGGTTACCCTTTCAAGTGCTTTCTTGATGCTTATAAAGGGTATCATCAAATACTCATGAAAGAAGAAGATGAAGAAAAGACAGTGTTCCACACTGATAAGGGAATCTTTTGTTACCAAAAGATACCTTTTGGCCTCAAAAACGTTGGAGCAACCTACCAAGGTCTAGTGGACAAAGCCTTTGCAAGCCAAATTGGTAAAAACATGGAGGCATATGTCGATGACTTGGTGATCAAAAGCAAGACGGAGTATCAAATGCTCGATGACATTCAAGAAACTTTCAAGAACCTCAGAAAGGTTAACATGAAGCTCAACCCTGAAAAATGTTCATTTAGGTTTGAGGAAGGAAAGTTCTTGGGTCATATTGTTGGGAAACAAAGCATCAAGGCTAACCCAAACAAGGTGAAAGCTGTTCTTGAAACCAAACCACCAAAAACCAAGAAGGAGGTTGAAAGCTTAAACGGGAAGCTTGCAGCCTTGAAGCATTTTACCTCCAAGTTGGCTGAAAGATCTCTGCCCTTCTACAAAATGCTCAAGAATTGCTCTAATAAGAAGGACTTCAAATGGACTGATGAGGCTGAAGGAGCCTTCAACCAGATGAAACAACATCTTGCTTCCTTACCTGACATTGCAGCTCCAGAAACGGGGGAGTTAATACCTTTCAGTCGCTGAGGAAGCCATAAGCGCGGTCCACACCATCGAGCGAGAAAAGGACCAGGTACCCGTGTATTTCTTCAGCAAAACTCTAAAATTGGCTAAAACCAAATATTCTCCTCTTGAAAAACTTGCCCTAGCCCTAGTTCAAACAGCTAGAAGGCTTCGAAGGTATTTTCAAGCACACCCTATACAAGTGGTCACCGACCAACCTATTAAGAGTGTGCTTGAAAAACCAGAGAACTCGGGAAGGTTGGCCAAATGGGCAATGGAACTAGGTGAACATAACATCACCTACGTCCCACGAAAAGTTATCAAAGCCCAAGTCTTGGCTGATTTCATTGTAGAAGTCCCAAACCAAGCAATCACTGAAGTGAACACTGCCACCATGAACCCTCCAACCCTGAAGCCTGGAAGCTTTTTACCGATGGGGCTTCAAGCGTTAAAGGGTCAGGGGCTGGACTAATTTTGATCAACCCAGAAGGGTTGGGATTCACATATGCTCTCCGTTTTGATTTTCAGACCACCAATAACGAGGCTGAATACGAGGCACTGATCGCCGGCTTAAGGCTGGCCAAAGAAATGAAGGTCCAGAAGCTTGAAGTGTTCACAGATTCATTACTAGTCTCCAGTCAAGTAAACGATAGTTATGTTGCCAAAGAGCCCAACATGAAAAGATAAAAAGAAAAATCCAAGGAGCTGATGAATACCTTTCAAACGTGCAACATCAAACAAATTCCCAGATCTCAAAACAAAAAGGCTGATGCCTTAAGTAAGCTGGCATCTCTCACTTTTTCCCACCTCACCAAGAAGGTGTTGGTGGAAGTGTTAAAGGCTCCATCAATCGATGAATTGGAAGTTCAAGACATAGTCACCGAGGAAGATCCAAACTGGATGACTACTATCAAAAAGTTCCTAAAAAATGGTGAACTACCCAATGATCAAGTAGAAGCTGAAAGGGGTAAAATCAAGGCAAGGCAGTACGTACTACAAGGAGAAACCCTTTACAAAAAGGGTTACCTTGCCCCCTTGCTAAGATGTGTTGGTCCTGAGCAAAGTAAGTACTTGATCAAAGAGATTCACGAAGGCATATGCAGAGCTCATTTTGGAGCTAGGTCGGTGGTTGCAAAACTCATGAACCTTGGGTATTTCTGGCCCTCAATGCATCGTGATACCGCTGAGCAATTGAGGAAATGTGATGCTTGCCAAATTTATGCACCAGTCCCAAAAAGTCCCAAGCATGATCTGGTCCCAATAACCTCTGCATGGCCGTTCTATAAATGGGGAATGGACATCGTTGGTCCGTTTCCCCCAAGCAAAGGTGGGGTGAAGTTCTTGTTGGTAGCAATAGATTATTTCACCAAGTGGCAAGAGGTTAAACCACTCGCAAAGATCACAGGCAAACAGGTCATTGACTTTGTTTGGGAGAACATTATCTGCCGCTAAGGATTGCCGGGGGTACTTATCACTGACAATGGAAAGCAATTTGCTGAGAAGCCTTTCAGCGTTTGGTGCAAAGAGTACAGAATCAACCAGGTTTTTAGCTCAGTGGCTTACCCGCAATTGAACAGTCAGGATGAAAGGACGAATAGAAGCATAGTGGAAGGTATCAAAACAAGACTGGGAAGGTACGAAAGCAACTGGCTTGAAGAACTGCCTAGTGTTCTATGGGCCATAAGAACGACCGAAAAAACAAGCCATAAGAGAACACCCTATAGCTTGGTATTTGGATCCGAGGCTGTGATCCCCGCTGAGATAGGAGTTGTAACACAACAAATTGTCAACATGGATCCCGAAACAAACCAAAAAGAGACCATGTTGAACTTACAACTCCTAGAGGAGGCACGAGACCAAGCTGCAATTCAAGAAGCCAAATACAAGCAACAAATGGAAGCCTACTACAACAAGAGAGTTAAGAACGAACGCTTCAAGCCAGGGGATTTGGTCCTTAGAAACAATGAAGCTAGCAAAAAAGAGAATCAAGGAAAGCTTGGCCCAAAATGGGAAGTCCCGTATACCATCCTTGAAGCACATAAGGGTGGATCTTACAAGCTAGCAGACTCAGAGGGTAAAAGGCTTCCAAGACATTGGAACGGAAAAACCTTGAAAAGGTTCCATGTTTAAACAAGAAAGATTGGTTTGTATTTCACGAGTTGTATTTCGAAAATGACACTACGAAAACCTTTTGTAAGAACAAGTATCTATTGAATGAATGAAATTTTTTTATCAAACTTGTCTTTCTATCCTAAGATCAGGTTGAGAACCTAGCAAAAAACTCCATGGCAAGGGCCATGTAAGGGGATGAGCTCCCAGGCCACATCGCTCAATAGGTTCAAGGGTTGAATGAACCTATATAAGGGGTGAGTTCCTAAATCAATACAACTCCATGAGACTTATTAAGTAAAAGCAAAATTGTCTCATAGACGGGTTTGAACAGCCTACACCAAATGTTCCTTAAGCCTTAGAAAAATAACCAACAAACAAGCTTACGAAATCAAACAAAACAAGAAAATAAAAAGGATAGGTGCTATGTCTTCTTGTCAAAAATACCAAGGCTAAGTGACTGCAGCACTGAACCCTTTAAGGTATAAAACACATAAAGACAACACAAACTGGACAAAGACAAAGTTACAAGAAGAAAAAAATAATCTAAAGGATGATATAACTTAAACGAAAAATTAAAGATACAAACCAAGTCAAGTCACAAAACTAAGAAGCCTTCAAGGCTTCAAGCCACCTAGGTCACAACTCGAAACCTCAACGGCCATACAGGCCTAAAACACAACCAACAGGAACCTTAAGGGTCCCTGGAAACCTAACATTGTTCGAAGTTAACATTACAAACCACAAATTGTTTTTGAGTGCTAAGAAAGCTACGAATTAAGCATCAGCAGAAGACTTGGAGACCCCGGAACCTTCACCCTTGACCTTCTTTTCTTTCTTGGACTTCTTAGCTTTTGCACCTCCATCATCACCTACCGCTGAAGCCTCCAAGCTTGCATCCTTCGGAGCACCCTGTTCACCTGAAAAGGTGTCATCACTATCTCCCGAATAGGACCTCTTCCTTGAAAGAGAACCCAAGATTTCAGCACAGACTTTTTCATTAAGGCCCTCCGGCTTTAAGTCCTGTAACACAGCAAGGGGCTTACCAAAACAAGCAGAAACTTGATGGATATAAGGGTAGGTCAGCTTCTCCATTTGTTCAACGGAGCCTTTGAAAATATCGAAAGCCTCGGGATGAAACAGGGGAGACTTCTCCAAACGATGGCCGGATTCATGAAGCTTATAACCAGCGATGAGGCCTTGGTGTTTCCCCAGGTTGAGCAACTTAGTATAAACTTCACCAAGGGAAGAGTTAAACTCCTTGGAGTGAAGAAGGTAAGTAACAATCTGGTGAAAACCCTGCTCAATTAACCACTGATTGTCAATGGTGGATCGAGCTACCGAAGCTTTCAACCCTTCCTTTTCCTCATCAAAAGCCCGCTGCTGAACAAATAAAGCTTCCCTGTCAGCTTTAAGCTTCAACCGATCAGCCTCAAAGCTCTTCTTCAAATCACTCATTTCAATGTCATGCATCCTAGTCAGCTCACTAACCTTTATGTCCCACGCTTCTTCTTTCTCAGCAAACCCAGCTATCTCCTTCTTCATCGCAGCTATTGAAGATTTCATCTTATCTTTCTTCTTAGAAAATTCTTCATATTCCTGCATCCTCTTACGAAAACGAGCAATCCCTTGAGGAAGCATAGCAGCAAGGTTGCAGGTGCTCAAAACCATGCGAGATAACATCAAGTCATCATCTATCTCAGCAATGGTATTGTGAACTGAAGGAGGAGCAATGTGACTCAGAGCATCTTCACAAACAGCAGCATCCTTAAAGCTGTCATCATTTTTCACCGACCAACTAGGCACATAAACTTCATCCGGATCCAACCCTTCAACATCCCTGCTTGAAGAACCCTAAACAGGGGTAGCAATAACCTTCTTGGCTGAAGCCTTCTTACCATGAACAACCTGTTTTTTCTCCTTTTCAGCACCCGCTTCAACACCTTGATCTTCAGAAGCTTCAATATCATCACTCAACTCCACTAGTTCAGTAGAAGTGGATTGAGGAGCAGCCTTCAACAAACGGCAGGTAGATCGGTGGGTTGAAGACTAAGGAACATGAGACTTAGAAAAACCTTTGACATTGGAAGTACTAATATAACCCGAACCCTCGAACCTTTGCTCAGCAGTTCTAACTACAACGTTTTCACCAGGAACAGATGGGACATCCTCAAACACAACATCAGAAGTGTCGTCACTATTAATGAAATCCAGGGCAGACATGACTGCAAATAACAAAACAAAAACACATAAGGCATAAGTCAAGAAAAATGCAAAGAGGGCAAAAAAGGAAAACGCATACCCGTGCCACTCCTCATTAGAACCGGATCCCGATCGGCATTTTCCCACAATTTACTAACCCCTAATAGAACTAGCAAATGTTCAGGGAAGGGACGAACCCTCGAAGGGCACTCCCGGATGGCTTTGAGAAAAGCATCATTTAACTCATATTCAGAGGGCTCTGGTTCATTGAGAACGGCATACGGGTGCCTCCACACCATTTTAAATGGAACAATTGAATCAGAAACCCAGAAAAAGCGATCCTTCCAAGTACCAAGTGTTGTAACCATAGACGAACTAAGACAAGAATCAACCTTGGATGTTTCAAAGGTGAACCAATCACCATTTTTGGCCAAACGAAAAAACCGGCGAAAAAGCAACAAGGAAGGATCATATCCAAGGGCACGGCACAAAACCTCAAAATGCAAAACCCTAGCCATGCCCTTCGGATGAACTTGCCCAAAGGAAACTCGATAATATTGCAACAGATTCAAAACAAAGAGAGAAAAGGGATAACGAACGTTCGAAAACTCAAAATGACGACAATAAAGAGCAATCGAACCAGGGGTCAGTTTATCAATAGGAACATCACAAGAAGGAGCGGTCGGTTTAAACATTTTATCAATACCATATTCCACACAAAAAAATTCTACCTCTTCTTGGGTTAATCGGAAAAAGGATTTTGCTAAATCCTTACGAGCACCCAGTTTGCAAGAAAATATGAAGAATGTAAGGAAATACAAAGGAAACCAGGACTAACCTTAAAGAAGAGGAAAGGAATCGCAGAGAAAAAACTTGACAAGATAATAAGGAAAGTGAATGAAAAATTCAAATATAAAAAGAAAATAAAACTCAAAATAGGGGTGATAATTGCGAACAGTTACTTCTGCAAAACCGCCACCCTATGAACTGCCATACATCAATCAAATCAGTTGTCAGTTATTTAAAATTCAAAAATTAACTGACTTCAACCCTTTAAGCCTTCAAGCGTTGAACCCTTGAAACCTTCAGGCACTAAAATACATGTATAAAAGTCAGAAGTCTTTGAGCTCATTCCCCAAAAACCTCTGACTTGGGGGGCTGATGACGGGGGTAGCCCAAGATCAAATAAAATGACTTAAATACATACATGCTTGAAAGGTTAAATGGTTCGAAGGTTAAAAAGCTGGAGGTGGGGAAAAGCAATACGGAAACAGTAAGTAGTCACATCTCTGGATTGCTTCACCAACCCACCAGCCGCAAAAGCAATGCAGGTCCACAGAGCACACTTTATTACCCAGGGGTCAAAAGGCTTTAACCCCCGAAAGGGTAAGCCCCTCACTGCAAGCATGGTCACTAGTCAAATGCATTCCTCTTCGGGAGATGTCTTCTCCTATATATTAGACACTTCATTCACTGAGTTCAGAGATTCCTGGCTAACCCTGATTCCTTAAATCTCTGGTCATTCACTCCGAGTACTTGCTTCATGTGAGTTACTCCCTTTCACATCCAACACACACATTCTGTTTGCTCCTTCATCTGAATCTGAATACACTTCAGAAGAGGATCTTCAGCAAACAATAAAAATAAACTAGTGAACCTCCTTCCACGTCTTGCAAACGTGGGGGACCCCACGACCTACGTTAGGCAAAGTTGAATCCTTCAACCCTTTTGCCTAACCAGCCCAGCTACCATCTTTGGTCTATTATTTTTTGCATCAACACTCGCCTATAAGTGAACACTCACCCCAAGAGTTCCCAGGTAAGAGTGACTGGTCTGATTATGTGGATTTGTACGAACACTCTAGCCTTAGACAGAAAACCCAGGGTACAGGCATTCACCCTTCCAGCTTGCACGTGTTCACACTATTTAGAACCCAAAACTTTGACGAGATTTTGAAAACTTGGAAGGCACAAGGCCAAAAGAATCATTCAAAAATGGATGGTAAATTTTCAAAATCATTAAGAAAAATTGAAGGGTTCAAAACCTTACAATAAATTATTTAAAAACAGATGATTGATTTTCAAAAAGCGTTTCGAAAAATTGGGTTCTTGTTTTGGTGATCACCTAAGGATAGGTGAAGTGCATGTTTTAAAGTCTAAACACAAGAAAACTTGTGTTGGGGTCCTAGAAAGGTTATAGTCTAGGTCAAAGCATTACTAATAACCTAATTCCCTATAACAATTGGCTTTGATACCAACTCTTCTGTCACACCCCGACCACGTAAAACATCAAATCGTGGCGGAAAGGTCGGGGAGTGTTGTAACAGAATTATTGTTTCACAACCATGGCATTTAAAAGTTATGTTTTATTCATCAAACAAAGAGTTACATTGTCTTAAAATAACTGAAACAAAGAGTACATCACATAATTAAACTAGTTCCATCTTTATTTTAAGTCTCTAAGGCACAGGTCCGCCCTAGTGTGTCACGAACATCCTAAGCAACAGCTCCTGAAAACACATGTGAAAATAGGTACGTCAGCATAAAAATGCCTGTGAGATACATAGGTTTTAGGAAAATAGGATTCATGACTTGAGTTTAAAGAAATGTTTAATGAAAATCAGTCATGAACCTTGTTAATTGTTTTGTTTTATAAATCATTTGAAAAACGATAGCAAAATCAGATGATATGTATATATAAAAGAATAATGTATGGTTAAAAGAATAACCAATTAAAAAGAGTTTGTATAAACCAAGTTATTTGTAAAACAATTTTTAAGTAAAAATGTGTTGTAAATGTAATATGTCTAAACTGAAGTGGTTTAAATGACGCAACGATATGTAATATCATACAAGCACTTATATATAGGAAGTACCAGCGGCGTATCCACCGTGCTTGTATCATATTACACACGCCTCGTTATTTAAGTCACTCAAGCCAACCAATATTTTAAAATATCCATGTTTAATCCAATAGTCAAATGTCATAGTATAACCCAAGTTGAATATAAATCATGTAAGGTGTAAACAAAAGTTATATATGGTAAGTAAAATGAGACTACTTAAACCACAAGTAAGAATGTACAAAACAAAGTATTTTGAATAAATCAAAAGTTATGTTTTGTAAAATAACTAAATAAATACATGCTTTACTGATACAAACACTTATGCGGTAAGTTAACGCATACATTCAAGCCTTGAGACAGCAGGATAACCTTAGAGTAAAGATTATCAAAGTAAAATGTTTTCGGATTCAGTCATTCCTTACACCCAAACAAACCTAGGATGTCAGGAACGGGATTTGTCAAGTCCTATGGTACCATTACTTACTACCGAGCGGCGTAGCTAATGTTAATGAATGTAGTTTAGACCCGTTGAACAAACCAAATGTCATATCAAATGTAAACATGAAATGAAAGTAATGTACTAAGTATGCTAATTTAACATACAAAGCAGAAAAAGTCATTTAAATCAATGTGCTATCATGCCAAGTAAACATACATAGCAAAAGAAGATGTAATGTAAATCAATGTGCTAAGTATGCTAAGTAAACATACATCGCAAAACAAAATGAAATTTATGTACTAATAGTGTACTAATGAACATAGCAAGTATATAATATGAAAGCATGGAAAGCATGAAAATAACAAGTAGGCACATGTGTTTCACCCCAAAACGTTTGGAAAACACTAAAAGAGGGGTCTATGTACTCACTTGAGAATGCTCAGAAGTCCTAAGATAACCACCAAGCAAAGCTAGAAGATCGCGGAATCAAACGGCACCTAATATAGGTAACTACATTAATAAACGGACCTATTCGGAGGATTGGGTAGCATGAGGGTTCGAAAACCAAATGAGTATAGGAACTCATGTAATATGGTTTGACAAAGCCTACATACTAAAACGAAACATATTCTATGTGCTTTTGACCCGTTACGACCCGTTTAGGTAGCTTATGCTACTTTAACGCGTCGTTCGCCTAAAACGCGTTTGGACCGCCTAGCTAGTCCTATGACAAGTAAAATATGCCTTAACATGTCTAATATTGTTGCTAAATCAGTTTAGATGTCAAAAGTTACGTTACATAGGCTTAAAATGAATTTTGGCGTAAAAAGGGCATTTTGGTAATTTACCTAAGGCATATATATTACCTATCATACAACTAACTAAACGTCGTGACTATAAGGTATAACCTCGGAAGGTTATTCCCTATACAACTATGGTCACCTAAAGTGTTTGGTCGGATCCAAATGATCGACCAAATGGGTCGGGTTCGAAAGTATAAGCGATTGATTAGATCGCTTACCATTACGACCCTAGACAAGCACAAATCTAAAAGTGACGAGCTAAACATGTCAAAACATGTTTAACGAGGTTTTTTAAAAAAACAGGTTTGGTATCAAAACAAACGGTTTTGATACCCACAAGTAGTTTGGTTACAAAATACGCAAGAATATGCATTTTGGCCGAAACTACGACTCGTCACTGAGCCTAGATAACGTGGTAATCAGTAGGTATAGTCACTAGGGACTATAACCATCGTGGTTACGCTCACGTTATGAAGTTCAAACGAACTTCGCATTGACCATAAATCAGTTAATGCAGAAAGTCAAACGCAGTTTGACTTTAACGCTAAAATGAATGAAAAGAACGAAAGAATGATTTTCCAAGATTGATTTTCCAAGTATTTCTCAGGTATGAAGTGTTTCACACTTCAACTTAGAGAAAATCTCATAAATCAAGTGAGTTGCAACAAGAACAAGGGAGGGGTATTTATAGATTTGGTAGGGCTGTTAAGATCGTTCCTCGTAATCCGAGATTCAATCACAGTCGTACACCTCGAGCCCATGGTTTTATAAAACCATTGGAGCCCCTAGAAATGACCCATAGTTTGGTAGAAACCAGTTGCAAGTGGATTACATGAGTATAACAGCTGTTATCAGCTGGAAAAACAGATTTTGCATATCTAGGAGGGGCACGCGGCCCGCGTAAGAGACAAAGAGAGTCTACGCGCCCCGCCTGGGCTTCAGATCAGCAAAACAACTTTGCAGAAATGACAGTTTCAGTCCCTGTTGGTGTTTAAAGCCATTTCTGACATGTTTAAGGCCCGTTAAGCCAACCTTAAGGCCCTAAAATGATGCCTAAACATTGTGGACATGAAACATGCTCAAAAATATGCCAGATGTCGGTTCGTTTGGTCGTACGATCGCGATATTTGCTTAATTACGACGAAATGCGCACAAGCACGAAAAACGATCCAAATTGCGCGACGAATGGATTTTTCTCATGCCAAACACTAAAATAAAATATTTTAGTGCTTACATAAATTTTTGGATGTCCGGATGTATTCAGAACGTAAGTTATGCGCGAAAATGCAAACTTATGCATTTTTTGACGCTTTTAGTCCCTGAATGAGCATAAAGTTTATTTTAGCACACCGAACCCCTCAAAGCCTATTTCTAAGCTATGTAAAGGATATTTAGGGTGTTTTTAACTTATGATCAAGTTCCGGAATGTCCGTTACAGTTCAAATCGACATACTTTCACAGTTTGTCAAATTTAGTCCCTGTAAGTGAATAGACTTGATTTTGCCATACCCAAGCCTTCAAAACTTATTTCTACGTTATGTAAAGGTTATTTAAGGTATGTTAAGCATATGTTGATGTTCCGGAGTATTTGTCGCATTAAACTGACTATGTTTACAGACCAGTTTGCGTATAATTCTCCAGAAAGCGATATAGGGTTTGAAATTGAATAAAAATCAGAACATGAAAAATGTCAAACATAAACAAACAAATATTGGGATCAAATAAATTTATTTCATTGATAACTGAACTGTTTACAATGATTACAAGCACAGATGTCACATTAACCGGCCTCTATATATATATATATATATATATATATATATATATATATATATATATGTGTGTGTGTGTGTGTGTGTGTGTGTATGTATATGTGTGTGTATAAGAAGAAGAGAGAGAGAGATAAGAGGCACGACAAGCAGACGGCGTTGAGGATGGGGCCGCCCTAGGGGGCGGTGTGCCAGGGCGTCGCCGACCCTCGCCGGCCTAGGCCGCTCCCCACACCGAGTAGCCTAATTTAATATATACGTCTACAAACTTTCAAAATCTTATATATATAGGGTAGGGTTTATGCGAGAACCACCTTTATTACGAGAACCGCGAGAACCAATGTGAACACAACAAAATAAACCCACTACACCACCAAACAACCTAAAAAAACCTAACCCCCCACCCCCCAAAAACCTACCCCCCCCCCCCCCCCCCCCTCTCAAGCTAAATGCTAAAAACTAAACCCCCCAAAAAATCTAAAAACACACACAAATTTTTTTTGAGTAAATTACAAAAATCGTCATTTATATATGTCACTTATTGCAAACTGTGTCCTTTGTCTTCAATAATTACAGAAAACGTACTTGATGTTTGCAAATCCTTGCAAGTTATGTATTTTAGCCCTAACTCGGTTATTTTTTTGTGGTTATATAATCCGGCCAAGCTACATAAAAAATTTTTGGCTACTAAAAGTTAAAAAAAATAACAAAATTTTTCTTTTTATTTTTTTAATAACGAAATCCAGCGATTTTTTATTAAAAAATATTAAATAAAAAAATTTGTGTGTTTTTTAGCTATTTTTAGATATTTTTTGTTGTGTTCACATTGGTTCTCGTGGTTCTCGCAATAAAGGGTGGTTCCTAAATGATCTTTCTCCTATATATATATATATATATAGGGTCGGGATTTAGAGAAAACGGTAGAAAGTGTGAGAACGGTGAGAATGCTTATGGATCGTCCGATCAAAACAATCTATGGACTACATTGGCGCGGTGGCGTTTTCGTAAATAACATCAAATTTATTACGTGGACGCGCTTCATTAAGGGTAAAAGGGTCTTTTGACTTCTCCACACAAAACGCCATCTCATGAAATAAAACGCCAAAAACAAAAATCACACACCATTCTAAGTAAAACGCCATTAGATATAAAACGCCAAACTTAATTATAGTAAAATCCCGCCTAAAAAACTGCCAAAAATCCTATATATACAACATCTCAGACCTTCAATTAAAAACACACACAAAAACCAAACGCCATATTTAATATATCCCATTCGCCTTAGAAACGCCAAAAACCCAAACATCAAATATCTTCTAACCCAAAACGTTTTTTTGAAATTCAGTTTGGTTGTCTGTAAGATTTCGCTCAATGAAATGGACAAAATCCTTAAGTGAGGATATTGTCCATTTCATTGAGTAAAATCTTATTAACTTATCCTCAACTTTCATCCAATTTATAACACCAAAACATACAAAAACATTATTGAGTTTTGTTGTCAATAAAGTTTAACTGTATGGGGTGGACAACAATGTCAGTTATCTTTCTTAACCGAGGATTAACAATGTTGTCCATCTCAAACAGCAAAACACTATTGATTTTAGCATGATCAAATTTTGAGGTTTAAGGTGCTTTTATTTGGTGGCGTTCTTTTTATCGGTAAAACGCCAAAAAAGTTAAAAAAATCAAACATCGTTCATTGGAAAATTCAAGATTGTTTGCTGAAGGGTCTAAACTCAATAACATTTTGCTACATGAGATGGACAAATCTTCAAGAAAAAAGGCTGATGTCACACTTTATTCTTCTAAACGGCGACAAAAAAAAACTACTTGAAAAACAAAAAAACAAAATAAATCATACGAAAGTCGAACTAGCCAGTTAAGATGATTCAAAAAAGAAGAAAGAGACTGGTGACAGTGAAGATTTGGAAGATCAATTGTTTATATATTCTTTTTTTATTTTCTTTTTCAGTTGATTGTTACATAATAAAAACGCCATACATAATAAAAACGCCAAAACAGCCAAAATGCTTGTTTAAACGCTATCATCCCGTAAAACGCCCCCAAAAACTCCCAAACTATAATAAAATTACTTTGAAAAAGTATTATAAAAAACCCAAAAAAAAAAAAAAAAAAAAACAAACTTGAAAATGTAACTAGAAACAGTAATTACAAAACAGTAAAAATGAAGAGACGGAAAATTTATTATATTAGAATCTAAAACGCCAAACTTGAAAGACGGGACGTGTTACAGACTTCAGAGAAAAAAGCTTAACAAAAACAATAATTACAAACAGTAACTGAAACGACGAATACTTTATTATAATAATGCACCGCCTAACCTACGCCACCAAAAGAAATCCTTTAAAATAATAACTCTCAGCAACTTCCATTTACTCAAACCAAAAAAACAAACGCCAAAATACTACTAAATACCACTCACTGCAAAACGCCAAAAAATCAAAAAAATCAAAGATGGCTAATATGCTATCTTGGATATTCAACATTGTTCTTCGGGAAGTTTCACTGAATGGATTGTTAGCTGAGAGGAATAACTCAGAAAGATTTTGCTGCATGAGATGGACAATTCTACAAGAAAAAGATACTGATGACAATCGAATGTCATTTTGTGTTCTTTGTTCTTGAATAAGGCTTGGATGAGTAAAAGAGATCAATGACACTGAAGAGTGCCATGATTATAAAGATAAAGATGACGATGAAGAAAAAGCGAAAAACCCACCCACACGTCATAGATCTATGTACCTAAACATCCACAAAAAGCCACTTCAACAGACGAGCAGGCAAAATAATCAAACCGATGGGTTTGTTAAGTTTTACATAAAACGCCATATATTTAGTGACAGTTCTTGTACTATTAAAGAAGAGAGAGACTGATGACAGTGAAGATTGTGAAGAGAGATCCCATTATTATTTTTAATTTATTTTCTTCGCTTCTATTTTTTTCCCTGTGGTTGTGATATAATCTTACAATTGTAAAACGCCAAGTTACCACAAACGCCAAAATGTATATAAAAATAATAGAACAATAGGCCATCTTGTTTAAAACGCCTTGAAAAAACGCCATTCAGATAGATTCCTGGCCACCCTAGGGTTCCAATGGCATACGATTTGAAAAACGCCATAAACGCCAAAATGTTAATACGATGAAACCATTAAATGTCATTAATTATTGAATTTGGTTAACGCCAAAAATCTTAAACCCCAAAAAATAAAACAATATTGGGAAAAGCGGAACTAGAAAAGCAGAAGATAAAAGGACAAAAAAGCCCCTCCGCCCTTCTCTAAGCCACGTGACACGTGTTGGGCCAGGATGCGTTCTCACCGTTCTCACACTTTTGAGCGTTTTCTCCTGATCTCGTTTCTATATATATATATATATATATATATATATATATATATATATATATAGGGAGAAGATCATGCGAGAACCGCGAGAACCAATGTGAACACAACCAAAAATGCCTAAAAATAGCTAAAAATCACACAAAAAAAAAAATTTTAATATTTTTTATATAAAAATCGCTACTTTTCGAAGCCAAAAAAAATTAAAAAAAAATCTTTTTTTTTTTGCCACTAAAAGTAGCGATTTGAGCATAAATAATGTTAAAAAAAATTTATATTTTTTTTAGATTTTTTGGGGGTTTAGTTTTTAGCATTTTAGCTTTGGGGGGGGGGGGTTAGGTTTTTGGGGGGTGGGGGAGGGGAGTTTAGGTTTTTTTTTTTTGGGGGGGGGGGGGGTTAGGTTTTTTTGGGGTTTTAGTTTTTAGCATTTAGCTTGGGGGGGGGGGGTTGGGTTTTTTTTTGGGGGGGGGGGGGGGTTAGGTTTTTTTAGCTATTTTAGGTTGTGTTCACATTGGTTCTCGCGGTTATCGCAATAAGGGTGGTTCTCGCATGAACTCCTCCCTATATATATATATATATAGGGGAGAGTTATCTTGAGAACGCTAAATATTGCGAGAACCGTGAGAACGAATGAAAAAAACCAACCAAAACCAAATTTTTAATACAAACCTCAATGTAATTAGAGAAAAATGCCCGGATAGTCCCTGTGGTTTCACCTTTTTTCACCTATAGTCCCTATCTTTCTAAAACTACTTGAATAGTCCCCAAGTTTTCCATTTTTGTTCTCGGATAGTCCCTGGGTCAAACTTCAGTTTGTTTTCTCTGTTAAAATGATGTGAAATGACAAAAATACCCTTTCCTTAAAAGGCCAAACCACAGGGACTATCCGGGCATCTTCTTCATTTTTATTTATAAAACCCCACCACCACACTTCATCTTCAACCTCCACCCACCATCACCCTCCTCCGCCCTCCACCATCACCGCCACAGTCACTCTTCGTCGAACAAAACCCCCAAATCAAATACAAAACCCCCCCAAACCCTCCACCATCACCGCCAAACCAAATCCTTTAACCCCAAATCAATACAAAACCCCCAAATCCCAAATCTTCGTCGAACAGTATCAGCGCTGTGACGGCTCCGATGCGTGGAATTCTCTTGTGGTTTTGCTCAAGTGACGTGATGGCAGCAGCAACAGCAACGTGCCAGCCACAGAATCATCTCTGCCGGCTACGGTGGTAGGGTTGGGAGCTCCAAAGGATGAACGCTGTGTGTGAGAGAGTGGCGGAGTTGGAGCGGAGGAGGTGGCAGAGTTTCGTACAGCGGCGGCGGTGGTTGCGGTGGCAATTGTTATTGTAGAACCGGTTTTAACGATTGCCGGTGTACAGCCCATAGTTGATTGATCTGTGAACCGGGTTTAAGATTTCTTCGTTTTCGATCTTTGATTGTGTAGAACCGGTTTTAACGATTGCCGGTGTACAGCCCATAGTTGATTGATCTGTGAACCCGGTTTATGATTTCTTCGTTTTCGATCTTTGATTTTGTACAGCCCATATTTGAATGATCTGTGAACCGGGTTTTTTAGGAGAATTGTTATTGTAGAACCTGTTTTAACGATTGTCGGTGTGGTGTGCACAGTGGAATTGGGGGGGGGGGGACTGTTAACGGAATGTTGACGCGAATGAGTATGTATGGTGATTGTGATACGACGTCGTGAGGAAAACCCCAGGTAATTGTCCAAGTAATTGTGGCGGTGATGGTGGAGGGTGGAGGAGGGTGATGGTGGGTGGAGGTTGAAGATGAAGTGGTGTTGGGTGTTGGTGGTTTGCACGGCTGTCGGCTCTGTAAAAGGATGACCGGCAGCGGCCGGAAGCACTGGATGACCGGCAGCCAGCGATGGTGGAGGGTGGAGGAGGGTGATGGTGGGTGGAGGTTGAAGATGAAGTGTGGTGGTGGGGTTTTATAAATAAAAATGAAGAAGATGCCCGGATAGTCCCTGTGGTTTGGCCTTTTAAGGAAAGGGTATTTTTGTCATTTCACATCATTTTAACACAGAAAACAAACTAAAGTTAGACCCAGGGACTATCCAAGAACAAAAATGGAAAACTTGGGGACTATTCAAGTAGTTTTAGAAAGATAGGGACTATAGGTGAAAAAAGGTGAAACCACAGGGACTATCCGGGCATTTTTATCATGTAATTAAGATACAATATCAAAACAAGAATTTACAACATTAAATAATTCATTTCTCCTTTCAAAATCACTCTTTTTAGATTTTTTACACATATGTAAATATAACAGATTTACACATATGTAAATGGCAAACTTACACATGTGTAAATTTTCTTTATTTACGAATTCACGTAAATTTAAATGTGTAAATTAAATTTCTAACATTGTAATCGAATAATAATGATAAGTGTAGAAAATGTTTTTGAATTTGAATTGTTTTTGACAAAGTTCTCACATTTTTTCATTTGTTCTCGCGGTTCTCACAATATTTAGCGTTCTCATTTAAACATTCCCCTATTTATATACATATATATACATATATATATATATAGGAACAGGATCAGGAGAGAACCCCTCAAAGTGTGAGAACGGTGAGAACGATTCTCAGCCACAAGATCTTCGTGGTTTGTGGCTGAGATTGATGCGGTGGCATTTTTGTAAATAATAGGGGCCTTGGAACTTCCAGGAGGGGTAAAATAGGAAGATCCAAACAAAGGTGCACATGCCATTTTCCCCCCATCGTATTTAAACGACAATAACTTTTTATACGTGATTATTTTTCGAAAAAAATTACACCATAAAACTCAGTGTTTTTTTTATCTTTCCAACGAGTATACTATTGATATACTTTTCGGAAAAAAATTAACTGGGTTTTATGGTGTTTTTTCTGAACTGGGTGTTTTATGGCGTTTTAGACTAGTTATTTTCATGGCGTTTTTCTGAACTATTTGTGTTTTTATAGTGTTTTAACTAGTTATTTTCATAGCGTTTTTCTGAACTGAGTGTTTTATGGCGTTTTCAACTGAGTTTTTTCATGGCGTTTTTCTGAACTAAGTGTTTTATGGTGTTTTTACAGTACAAATTATGATTTTTCTGAGCTCAAAAGATATTAATTTAGGCAGTTAGACACAAAAAAAATGGTTTTTTTTGAGCTATATGGCTCAAAAAATGGTTTTTTGAGATGTTGTAAATTATAGCTTAAAAAAATAGTTTTTCTTTGGCGTGGAGTTTTAACTGGGAGCTTATGGCGTTTTTGAGCTATATGGCTCAAAAAAATGTTTTTTTTTAACTGTTGTAAATTATAGCTCAAAAATAGCTTTTTTGGGTTGCGTTTTAACTGGGAGCTTATGGCGTTTTTTGAGCTATATGGCTTAAAAAAATGGTTTTTTTTTTAGCTGTTGTAAAATATAGCTCAAAAAATAGTTTTTTTTTATGGCTTTTAATGGGAGGCTCAAAAAAATGGTTTTTTTTGAGCTGTTGTAAATTATAGCTCAAAAATAGTTTTTTTTGGCGTGGCGTTTTAACTGGAGTTTATGGCGTTTTTTGAGCTATATGGCAAAAGAGAAATGGTTTTTTTTGAGCTGTTATAAATTATAGCTCAAAAATTAGCTTTTTGTTTTTTGTTATGGCGTTTTATTTGAACACCCAGTTCACGTGAGTGGGTTTTTTTGACAATATTACCCCTTAGTGTAATTTAACATCAATGACACATGTCACCACCAAAATTGTTCTCACCGTTCTCACACTTTTCACCGTTCTCTCTAAATCATGACCCTATATATACCCTATATATATATATATATATATATATGGGAATGTTCATTTGAGAAGAAATTTAATGTGAGAAAAAAAGAAGAAAGGGCATATTACTAAAATGCTATTTCATTTATAACTCCTATCATTAATTTTCTCTCTTTAATTAATTTATCAACTAATCATTAATTATCCTACATATAATCTACAAAACCTACACATATCAAAATTTTACTACATATACCCTACACATTATAGAATTTTATCGTACACAGTCGAAATTTATCACACACACCTCGAAATATATCCTACACAACTCGTAATTTATCCTACACAACTAGTAATTTATTCTACACTTTAAATTAAGTTGTTGTTTTTTTTCATTTGGAAAAGGAATATATTTTGAAAAGGAGTTACAAATTTTATTTAGCTTGTTATTAAAGAGTAAGAATACACATTAATGATTTATGTAAGTTTACCAATATACCCTTATATTAAAATTAAATACAAATATTAAATGAAGTAAAATGAAACATTCTTATTGGTTGAAACTTCTTTTTTTTTTTCTTCTTACAAAAAAATTCTTCTCATTTTGTAGGATCGTGTACGGACCCAAAACGAGTCGATCAGAGACGTTCTACACAATATGAAAGGCGGAAACAGACATATTGTGTGTGAGATATACACTTTAACTGTTGTTCTGATTAACTTGACAAAGTTTTACAGCGAAACAACACTTCGGCAGCACTTCGGCTCCGGAAACACACATACACAACTGATTCAAACGAAATTACCTAGCCCCTATTTATAGGCTGCCTAATTCCGCACCAACATGACTCAAGCGAAATTACAGTTCAAGCGGAATTAGGATCTCATGCGGAATTAACAGTTCAAACGGAATTACATGCTAATTCCGTACGGAATTACTTGATGTCTTCTTCAAGCGGAATTAGCTGCTTCAAGCGGAATTAGCTTTTTGTCTTGTTTTCTCGATCTTCGTGCCATGAACAATGCAAGACTCGATACAAGACGAAGTCGACAGACGCATGCACCAACACATTTGAACCATATATATATATATATATGGGAGGGTTTAAATAAGAACGCTAAATATCGCGAGAACCGTGAGAACGAATGAAAAAACCACGAGAACTTGGTCAAAAACAATTCACATTCAAAATTTCTTTTTACACTTATCATTATTATTTGAATACAATGTTAGAAATTAAATTTACACGTTTATATTTACGTGAATTCGTAAATAACGAAAATTTACACATGTGTAAGTTTGTCGTTTACACATGTGTAAATTTGTTATATTTACACATGTGTAAAAAAATCTAGTAAGAGTGATTTTGAGAGGAGAAATGATTTATTTGATATTGTGGATTCTTTTTTGATGTTGTATTTTAATTATAATGAGGTTTGTATTAAAAAAATTCGGTTTTGATTGGTTTTCTCATTCGTTCTCATGTTTCGTGCAATATTTAGCATTCTCAAGATAACCCTCCCCTAATTCTACACTTATGATTATTATTCGAATACAATGTTAGAAATTTAATTTACACGTTTAAATTTACGTGAATTCGTAAATAAAGAAAATTTACACATGTGTAAGTTTGTCATTTACACATGTGTAAATATGTTATATTTACACATGTGTAAAAAATTAAAAAGAGTGATTTTGAAAAGAGAAATGAATTATTTGATGTTGTAAATTATTTTTTGATGTTGTATCTTAATTACAATGAGGTTTGTATTAAAAAAATTGGTTTTGATTGGTATTCTCATTCGTTCTTACGGTCTTCGCAATATTTAGCGTTCTCAAGATAACTCTCCCTTATATATATATATATATAATCTTTGAAATTTTTTTCGGCCCTATATTGATGTGGACCCTGATCGCAGACACCTCCTGCACCCCTGATAGACGGTCCTGATAGCATCCATCAAATGATTCAATCTTACAGAATGAAAATATGTTGATAACGCATTGGATTTATATATAAATATGATATGAATCATGTAATAAAAAATCATATCTAATATTTATCACATGTGTCTTTTTATGTATCTTGGCCGGATATAAAGTTAAGACATATATCCTCAATAGCTTAAAAAATTATAATATTTTGGATCACTTCATCTATAAAGTTAAGACATATATCCACAATAGCTTAAAAAATTATAATATTTTCGATCACTTCAATACTTGTCACCTAAGAATAACCGTCACTTTGTTTTATCAGTGTTTACAAAAACCATGCCAAAAACAACAATCCAACGTTATTTAAAACATCACAAGTCCAATTCTTGGATCATCAACACCAACCCACATCAAACAAACATGTTGGCTCAACGGAACAGCCCCAATACCACCGTAAAACCGCAGACCGGAAAAACCACAACCTTGCAATTCCTCTTCGATCTTGATTCAAAATGTTACGTAACTCAAAACGACCAAACGAAGAATCAATCTTCCAATTCTAGAGACGAAGAACTTTCTTCGATAATCATTTATTGCACCCACTCGCGTTCTGATGATCAAGAATCCGCTTTAAAAAAACTCAAACTCACACAACTTCTATCGATCATTAAAACTTCGGTAACTCCAATTTCTGATCATACTCTAGATCTTTTGTTTAAGATGGTGGCTTCAAATCTCTTCCGACCTCTCCCACCACCATCTTCCACCGCGTGCTCAACCATTTTGCTTGAAGATGATGATGTTATCACAGTCCCTTCGGCCGCTTGGGCGTACTTGCAAATCGTCTATGATATTCTCCTTCGGTTGATAATCAAGATAGACGTGACCAATCAAGTAGAAACCAATGTTGGATCAAGGATCTTAAAACTAGGTATGCTATTTAACATATATACGTAGTGCGGTAACTATTATGGTCTATTTTAATTCATGTGCATACTCAACCAATATATTTGGAACGGTTAACTCACACACCTTCTAAGGGGTTGTCTTGTAGCCTCTTAATGATTCCATTAAGAGGCTAGGCTACCTCAGAATCAGTGAACATTAAGTGTGTTTGGTTCACTGACATGATACCTTTGAATAAGTTAGTAAGCCTCTTACCCATTAAATTTTAAAATGATATTGAATGAAAATATTACTCCTTTATTTATTCACCTACGTTCATAACCCTCAGCCGGCCACTCACACACCACCGACCCACCACCCACTCCTCCACCACAAACCAATCAGGCCGAGCCAAGTCAATCCTCTTACTGGTTTAGAGTCTGTTACCCAATTACACCTCTTTATGCTTCAACACTTACCGGCGCAAAGATTATCAAACATCCCCTAACTCTACCGGCCTAAATTTACACCATAGGACTGTAACTTCCAATTACTTGAGAGAACATATTTACTACACACTTGATAACATTAGGCCACAACCCCTTTAATACCGGACCTATACATACATGCATAATTAGGTATATTTAAGCATATAGACATTGACAGAAATTCATCATACTTCAAAATCGAAAGAAAGCAACGAAATTTAGGAAAATGATTATTTTGATCAAGCTTGTTTTATATAAATAGTCATTTTAACCAACTTACAAAAACACTTGATAGGCTAGAGGATCAAATGTTCACGTTCAGACCAATATATATTAATCATCAAATCATGGCCTTTGATTTACACTTATCTATACACTTGTGTATTGATAATCAAGGGCTAGCATTAGTTCACTAATGTTCACAAATTCTTATACTCTTTTTGGGTTTTTAGCCCAAAACCTTACAATTTTCGATTTACGGCTAACAATCATCACGTAATTGGTTACTTGGCCAAGTTATGTTTCATTTGGCTTAAACCATGCTAATGTCGATTTTTAAAGGCACGTGTCGATTGTAATTTATAAGATTTATATTACCGGTTATACTTTATATCATTCAGTCATGGCCAGCCCTAATAAGATTTATATAGCCGAAATTTTAAATTTTTTTAATATAATATATATATGAAAAGAAAAAAACTATGTAAACCCAAACCCCATTTTATTTATTTTAAGCTCATTAAACACTAAAACCTAGTTTAAAGTAAGCTCGTTATTCTTTTACTTATCAATACCCATTAGAAAAGTTTAAACCCATTTAGAATTGACACTAGGACTGTCCAAAAAGCTCTCGGCTCGGAGCTCGTCGAAGCTCGCTCGGATTTAGCTCGGAAAAAGCTCGTTCGATATGGCTCGCTTTGAAAGTGAGCCGGGCCAGCTCGGCTCTGTTAGAAAGTGAGGCTAGCTCGGCTCGGCTCGTGACAAGCCAAATTGGCTCGGTTTGGCTCGCTTGTTAGCTCGGCTCGGCTTAGCTCGAATTATTTTACTTATAACATATTTTATTTTTATATACATATAATATATTACAAAAAAGTGATTATTATTTACATGTATTTAGGCTTGTAGTTTGCTAGCTATGACATATTTAAAGGTTGATTGTCATGCTAATGAACAAATATTGTATTTACTTGAAATGTAAAACTTATAACGTGATTTTGGCTTGTAATGTATTAGTTTGAACTTACTTTGAATATGTTCTTTTGAAGTATTGAATAATATTTTAGAATACTGAATTTTGAGAGCTATGTATTAATTTTTATTTTTAAAATCGAGCCAAACCATGCTGAGCCGAGCCAACTCGGTTTAAAACCAAGCCGAACCCGAACTTAGATTTTCAGCTCGGTTTCAAATTCGTGCCGAGCCGAGCCAGCTCGTTTTATAATCGAGCCGAGCCCGAGCTTGTCTAGCTCGACTCGGCTCATGAATAGCCCTAATTTACACCATTAATAGATTAAAATTAAACCCAATTAACGTTTAAGCCTATTTAAAATTAGCCCAATAAAAGCCCCTTTTTCTACTTGCCTTGGGCCTAAATATTCTCAAGGCCGGCCTAATTCAAATGTATATGGGAATAATTATAAGAGTGTGTGAGTTTGTCTTTAAAAAGATGTATGTATTTTTTTTTTTTTTAAATATCAAATAATTGACTAAATAGAAAGAGGTAAAATTTGTCATTTTCATGGTTTTTTAAATATATTATTATAGGAAAATCAACAAAGTAGACATTGACCAACTACAAATTGCTAGAATAAACAATGGGAAACAACATTCTCTAGAGCTATACATGGAAGAAAAAGGCTAACCATTTTTTTATCTCATCATCTTTAAACGTGTATAATTTCTTCATATGATAATATTTTTTATTAAATTATATCAAGTTAAAGAAAATAAAATGTTTTTTTAATTGTGGGGAACCTTTTTTTTTTAATATTATCATACGGAAAACGTTATGTCCATTTAAAATCGCACGAAAAATAAAATAGGAAAAAGCTACTCAACCTTTTCTTCCATTGCACCCTAGTTGTTTCAAGATAATGACTAGAATGCTTTAATCACTTGCAGGCTATGTAGCCTCTATCATGTCTCATTTTTATTGTTTCTCAATGTTAGTCCCACAAACATGGAAAAAACCTACACTGAAGAGAAGAGGTTTCCTCCATGTGCGATCCTTGTGTAGCCTTTTTTCTCTTTTCATTTCCCTGTGAATTTTATATGGGTATAACTTTTTTGTATGATGATATCTATTTTTAAATATTATATCAAGTTAAATAGCATTTTATTCTCTTTAATTTAGTATATTTTTTTTAAATATATTATCGTATAAAAAAAAGTTATGTCCGTTTAAAAACGATAGAGAAAAAAAAGCAGAAAAGGCTACACAACCTTTTCTTCCTTGTGTAGTCTATGGAGAAGCCACATCCAATGTCCAGTTTGGCTGTTCTCATTGGTCAACGTCTAATTTGGTGATTTTCCATATTATTATTATGAGTTAAATGTCATTTTAGTCCCTATGGTTTGGGTCATTTTAACAGTTTAGTCCAAATGTTTCATTTTTCGTCTGTGAGTCCAAAAAGGCTTCATCGTTGCCATTTTAGTCCACTGGGTTAACTTTATCCATTTTTTTCTGTTAACGAGAATGACAATTCGATCATTTTATATGTAATTCTGTTAACTAGAAGGGCAATTCGACCATATAAAACGACCGAATTGCCCTTATCGTTAACAGAAAAAAATGGATGAAGTTAACCTAGTGAACTAAAATGGCAACGATGAAACATTTTTAGACCTGCAGACAAAAAATAGAATCTTTAGACTAAAGTGACAAAATGACTCAAACTATATTATATGGAGTAAAATGAAGTTCAACTCTATTATTATTATTCCTACACACAACTATACAATGCATGGGTTTACATGTAGGTCTAACAACCGGAGAAAAGTTCATAAGCCAGAACTTCATTCTCAACCTCCTCACCCTCTTCAACTCAGACGATCTCCGAGAACGCGACGCGGTCAAGAACATTGTCCACCGTATCTACTCAAAGTTCACATCCCACCGATCCTTCATGCGCAAATCACTGACAGACATTTTACTCCATTTCATCTACGAAACTGATCATCGACAAAACGGGATTGGAGAGATTCTCGAGATATGGGGAAGCATAATCAATGGGTTTACGGTGCCATTAAAGGAGCAACACAAGGTTTTTTTATCTAGGGTTTTGATCCCGTTGCATAAACCGAAGAATATGGTGGATTATCACCGTCAGTTGGTGTATTGTGTGTCACAGTTTGTGCAGAAAGAGACAATGCTTAGCCGTGTGGTGGTCGGAAAGATTTTGAAGTGTTGGCCGGTGACGAATTGTCAAAAAGAAGTGTTGCTAATCGGAGAGTTGGAAGAGATTGTGGAGAATATTGATCAAAGGTGGTACTTGATGGTGGCTGTTCCGGTGTGGAGTAGACTCGCAAAGTGCATAACAAGTGATAATTCACAGGTAACTAAAACTAATAATTATCTCGGTAACTTGGGTTTTAATAATTTAAACTATGGCCTCATTAGTGGATAATAGTAATACGAAAAATCATACCTTTAACTTTCACCTTCGTTGTCAAGGTTGTCAAGGGCAATCTCATTCTAATGGAAAAGTGACTTTGTGTGTCTTTAATAAACAACTGACTGAGACAGAGTGTTTTAATTTATTTTGAAATGACACGAATGAAAATTCGAGGAAAACAAAGTTATAGATAAAGCAGTATTGCTTTTATCACGACAGTGAAAGTTAAGAATGTCGTTGGTCACATTGTCAGTACAAGTTACTATCGACCATTGGGTATAATTTGAACTAATTTTCCTGCTTTTTCTATATTTAGTTTATTGGTGTTTAGTTGATTATTTCTTATTTATTTTTTCTTGTTTATGTTATATATTCCCATCAGAGCTAAAATGCTTAAAGAAAGTCATATTAATGTGCCACGTTCAAATTTGACCCTACCCGATTATTGTCATCCCTAACAAAAATTCATGCATCCACCACTGATTTTCGGGTATATGTGAAATCATAGGTAGCCGAGCGGGCTCTAGATGTTTGGAACAACGAACAATTCATGAGGGTGGTGTCTCAAGATATCGAGATAGTGTTCCCTATTCTAGTTGAAGCCATTGAAATGAACCTTAAGCTGCACTGGAGCAAAAACGTACAACAACTGACACAAAGCGTGAAGAACTTACTTCAAAAACTTAACCCTCTTCTCTACAAAAGGTGCCTCAACCGGCTAGATTAGTAGAAAACACAATTGCATCGATTTTGTAGGTATATACAAGTCTATATCACTGATGAGTTAACATTAGAAAACCATTCAATTTTAAGGTTAATTAGATTGTTGCCATAGGTCGTACGTTGTGACGACGACGCCCTAGTTGTTTATAGCTGGCGGCAGGTTATGTGATGTGTTAACGATATGAAAACAACGTGTGTTTTGACTTATCCGATCTAAAACATTGTGGTTACAAAAGAAACGGAATCAAACCCCGGTTGGTTCGTTTAGTGAGGGTTTCATCTAACCACTACACCGCGTCGAGACTTAGCGACATCGAAACGAAGAATATCTCAAATTTATACCGTCGAATGAATATGTATTATATTTAGGCTGACTCATTTACGAACATAGTTTACTTCAAAACGTAGAACAAAAAAATGTACGAAAAAATAAACATGAAAACGTATTGTATTTATGTAAAAACGTGAATTTATATAGTTTACATTGAAACGTGAATTTATATAGATACGTACATTAAAATGTCAAAACGTAGACCACTTGAAAACGTACATAAAAATAAGCATGAAAACGCATTATATTTGACCCCACTCGTTTCTAAAAAAAAAAATTATGTCGAAATTTGAATTTAGACCGGCACGTACATAAAAATTACAAGGTGATAGTTTTTTTGTTCTTTTTAAGCTAAAGAATAGAAATATATAGGGTAAATATGAAAAGTTAGAACTTAAGACTGAAGGGAGTGGGGCGTTCTCCCCCTCCAAGTCGCCCCTAAGTCGCCGCCTACACCGCCCCCATAGGCGTTCCCGGAGGCGTCCCCCCTCCCGGCGTCCTCTTCTCATCGCCATCTCATCCCACATTTCAAAAAACCTTTTTCTTTTCCTTTCTCATCCACCAATCAAAAAACCTCACTTTAATAACAACCAATCATAACTCTTTCTTGGGCATCTTGAGTTGCCATGAACACCACCCCCATTTTTTTACCCAACTACCTCTATGATGACGTGGCGACACATGGCGCAAGTCGCCCCCTCAAAAGATGCCTCACTCCCTTCAGTCTAAGAGGTGAGATTAACATTTTATAAAATTTTTAGAAAATCAAAGTGGCTGTTTTTGTTATTTTTAAAAGTTAAATAACTTTTTCTTTGTCTTTTTGTCGGTGGCATATGCCACCAACCTTTTACTTTAAGACAGATATAATATAATATATAATAGTAGGTTGTAGACCTATGTATTACACGAGTTTCACACCTTAAAAATGTATGCACAAATTTGTTTAGCAACTTGCTCGTATATACTACCGAGATACATGTTATTATTTCTTTTTTCAATTAAATATCAAGAAAATATAGTAACACTATCATATTTAACAATAATTGAAACCATTTCAATTAATAGTATTTAAGCAATTTTCCTTATAAATTACAAGGTTTTATTTTCTCTTTCAAAGTATGTTGCATGTTTCCAATTTTTATTTCATGAAACACTTCTTATAAATATGTCTAATTATTTTTAATAAGTCATCCATTACTAACACTTATATTCTTATATTTTCTTCAATCTAATGTGGAGTTGCTAAGCCACAACGAATCTGTATTAGCTTTATGCTACTAATACACTTTTTTAACAATGCTTGGCTTTATTGTGGTCCAATTTTTTAATTATATTTTTGTTATATATAACTTTTATATATTATTACAACTTTTTATAAGTATATTTTATTCTTCTTAGATTTAAAAACCATAATATCAAAGTGTTTTTTTTTATGAAATTGTACCGATTGTTTACAAACATTTAGATGAAGTTACTCCCAGAAATAAAGTTTCAGGGTTTTTTTAGTTATGTAAACATGTACAAACATTATTAATTTATACATTTTTTTTTCTAAAACTCATATAATACAAGTGTTTATACACTAATATTCAAACCCGCGTAATTCACAACTGAATTTTGAGTGAATCTTGTATCGAACGTAGATTAAAATAAGCATTAGAATTTTATAAAAGATCATATTTATAAATCTTTAAAAGAAAAACAAAATATATTAAAACTTAATAATAATAGTAGTAGTAGTAGTAGTAAAACAAAAAAAAAAAAATCCTAAACCCACAACATGTATACAATTGCCGTTACAAGTGCTTGTATAAAACACAACAAATAAATAAGAAATTAGGATAAATTAAGATAATTTATGTTTAAGGATACTATCAATTTGATGAGAAATCTTTCTAAAAAATCTAAAGTTTAGTTTGTATGTTAAATTGAAAATATAAGATATGAATAATTGTATAAATATCAAAGGCAAATAAAAAAAGATATTAAAAAAGGTTAATAAAAGAAATTAGATTAAAGGAGGTGTGGTGAAATGATATTAATTGGAATTATTTATTGGAAGTTAGATAAGATTAGATAAGATAAAATATGATAAAAATAAATTATAATAATAAATAATTAATAAATAAGGACTATAAATAATCAAAATTTAATATATACTAAAAAAGGTTTTTTTTTTTCATATACCAAATAGAGAAAGGTTATTGTACAAGAGAAAAGAATTGTACGAAGTGTAGGAGACAAGTTTGTCCCTTGATTTACAAGATCAATGGTTGATAGGACTTTGGAACCTATGCCTTGTGTCATGCAGACTTGGTTCCATCAGAGCTTGATTTGTCACTTTGACCACTATTTTGACCCATTGACAGCTTTTGTACTATCCTAATCAACTCTGTTTGGTTCTCTACCAGTGCCTTTATTTCATCGCTTTGATCAGACCTCCTTTGCTTGTACTGATTAGGGGTATAATGGGAATTCTTCTGTTTTGGCCATACATTTGCAGGGGGTGCATCAGTCACTTGTACTAGTTTGGTGAATATCCTGTGATTCAAGGCTAATGTGACCAGTGTTTCAACAATTTTAAAAATCTCAAAAGAATCAGTACATTCACAATAACTGGAATCACTAAATTGATGGAACACTGGCTTTTAATAAAAGTTTTCCAGATTTTGTATCTTGTTTTTCTCATAAGCTAAGACCATGTTACAATCCTCAGTGTTGTGGTTTGTTTTCTCACACCTTGTGCAGAACAATGTTCCTTTTGTGTTCTTACCCTTTTTGGAACAAAACTTTGATTTTTCTTTGAAGTTTTGGCTAGGGCCAGCAGTTTTGGATGAAACTGCTAAAGAATTAGCAATTGATGTTATTTTTTTTCCTTCAGAAGTCACAAAAGGCATTGGTTTGAAATTCTTGTCAACATAAGTTTCATCAAACCATCTAGTGTTGTGTTGATCAATGAATTTATGAGAAGAACCATCAACGGTGTTTACACTTCCTTTTTCAATGGACTCATTTTCACTAAGTTGAGTTTTTGAAGTGTAATCACTTAGTCCTTATGTGTGATTGTATCCTAGACCAAATTTCACATTACTTTTAGTTTGTTGATTTAACAAACCTCAAAACATTCGCATGATTTTACCCATTTTTACAATTTACTTGGGTAGATTCCAGTTCATTTTGACATGTTTGGTATTTTGAAAGAAGTGATTGAACTGTGTAGAATGATTTAAGGCTTCATTTTTTTAATCAGAAATGATTTGGTCTTTTTTTCAACACTTGTTTATGAGAATTACTGGTTTGTGCCAGAAGTTTCTCAACATTTTAAGTTTTTTAAAAAAACATGATATTCACTGCTTTGATATCCCCAAATGCTTGGATGTTTTTTTAAGAACAAAGTTCTAATAGTATTTCTAGGGATATATCAACTTGCTGTGATGGTCCAAAAGTTGTTTATCCAGCAAGTGGAATAATGTACAAACCAGTAATTTCACCAGTGCGTTGTTCTGATGTGTTATAAAAGTTTTCTAAGGCAACTAATGCAAGGTTCTTGTGTCCTTGACCAAGTGCAATCATGCTACAATGTTCATCACTCAAATCCTCAAGTAGACTACTCCAATCTACAAAGCTTTGAGTGAAAAAGCTTTGTTGAGTAGTTTCTTGTGCAGGGGAACCAGTTGTTTGAGAAACTCTTGGTAAATTAACCTACGATTGAGTTTGTGCATGTGAAGGTGATAGAACATGTGATTGTGACATATTACCTTGCGGCATGTAATACTGAAAAGGACCATTCACATAAGAATGTGAATTTTGAGAAGGTCCATGTGCAAAATGAGATGTAGACTGTGTGTTAGGACTAGGGGTATTTTGGGAAAAGACTTTGATGAGTATTTTGAAAGCTTGAATACTGACTAGTAGGGGTGAGCAAATTAAATGTCATAATCGATAACCGAACAGTAACCGAAATAACCAAACCGCTATTAACCTATAATCGACACAACTGATGATTATGGTTATTAAACTTTGTTTAACCGATCAGTTGGTTATGGTTACGGTTATCAAACTTTGGTTAACCGATACAACCAAAACCTAATTGAACTTATAATGTTAAGTCTAGATAATGCATTTATGTTTTACATTAGAGGGTTTTTGCTAAGATTAAAGTATGGTATTAACAAAATAATCTTCATGTAGACACCTTTTATTTTGATGAAATATTAAGGTGTTATGATCGTAACTTTTTTACTTCTTTCAAAGGAATGAAACAAAGCCCACGGTTCTATCACAAACCACCGTATAACATTTGTACTTCTTTCAAAGCTATATGTATGACCTACATTGCACACCAGACTTATAAATTAATAGTATATAAATTAAAAATAAACATATAACTATATAAAGCAAATCCGATGGACTAGATTGTAATTTTACCACACGTATAAATTTTAAAGCAACATGTACAAGAAAGAACTAGCCATTTTAGAGGGGGTAAATTTGGACATTGATATAACTAGAATTCTCTGAGGCTGAATTTCAGTTCAATGGTTACAATCATCTCTTCCACATCCCACCATAACCCTCATCAATCAGGTTAATGAATGTGAAATTTAAATCTTGATTGAATGTTGCACTTGAAGCGTCGTGCGTTTCCATCCCACCCACTAAATTCTAGGTTTAGAACTGAATAATTTGATTCTCTTAGTTGTTAGAAATGGCTTCTAGATGATCAATTAGGTCAAGAAACAGTGCAATTCACACCTTTTGCTATGAAATCAATTACGTTCTTTTTATTTTCAATGTGATTTAATCTTCACAATATTTGTTTTCTGGCACTCACATATTAGGGCTCAACGCATTCAAGTATGAACGGACGTTAACTTTCGATTTAATTCTTCAGATCTCGTAGAATTGAGGTTCTTGAATCTAGGGTTAGGTAGTGGTTGTGTGTGATTCGATGTTAAATTGGATTGTAGAAGATTTATAGTTTAATTTATACATTGTTTTGCATAACCTGGAATTGCAACTTCAGTCATGTGCGCATGCTAGGTTTTTTTTTGTTTGGGACTAGAGAATTATGTTGTCTAAGCAGGTAGGGCAATTTGTGGTTACTATACAATGTTAAATTGTAGAAACCAGCTGGATGATTATATACTGAAATTTAATTCATCAATTGAAATTACGATTTTCACATTTAATTCTACAATCGAAAGCTTTTGAATTCTATTTAGGGTTTCAAATTTCGTTCCATGTCCAAATCTGCCTAGGAGCCAAATCCACCATCGTTGTCTTCTTCCATGTATTGTATGGTCTTGCTGGTAGGATCTATATATGCAAGTCATCCTGAGGTATGAGCACTATAAATTCCCGGATTCGATTTCTTTCATGTAACATGATTACAATTTCATTGTTACACTCGGGGTTTTAGGGGTGCTGTAACAACTCCCAAAATACCCTCTGAAGAACCCTGATCGAAACCCCGGACTTGTATGGCGCGACCCAGCACGAAAAACGAAGAAATCGATAACAGGACGCTCCAGAGCATCGCGGGGATACCCATGATTCTTCCGCGACACGCGGGGGAGTACCAGGACACGTGGCACCTGAGCGAGACAAGTGGCAAGCCTATACACATTACGAGGCTGACCTAACCCTAGCCGAAGGCCCCCGCGCCACCCCGAGGAGTCTTGTACTCCCTCCGTGACGCGCCTGGGAAGCCCAGGATGGCTATATAAATCCTGGCGTGGGACTGAAGCTTCTGCACCTATTCGATTAAAATCCGAGAACAATTACTCTCTCGTTCTGCTATTCTTTTCCCGAACCCCTAAAGTTGTGAAACTTTGCTCCGTAGTAAGTGTACGTAACCCTGATCACTGTACGATACCCTGTCCGATCGATCTGAAACCCATCAGCGGATGTCAAAGTACTGCTTGAATAAGTCTATACTTTGTTAACTACATTGGGGTTTTGATCTCGTTATTATCGTTAAAGTTTGAATTGGGTTAATGCACTAATACGTGTTGCATTGTGTTTATTAGGAACCCAGGCTTAACACCAAGAGGCTATAGTAATCAAAACCCTAAAATCTACAATGTGAGTCATTCTCTTTTATCAATTTGCAAAACCCTAAATGTTTTTCAGTTATACTTACAGTGATTAAGTCTTTGTATTATGAAATTATTGTCGGTATGTGAGGTTTTGTATACACTACTTGATAATCTTCACTGTTGGACAAAGAGTTAGCCAATGAGTGATATGACTATAGTCACAGGAACTGCCACCGAGTGACAAATACTGATTTGAGTAATTGATAGATATAAACAAATGTAAAAATTCTTAATGTTGTAAATTATAACAAACTGTGTCTTTTTATACAAATGAATGAACCCACCAGTATTTTTCGCTGACAAAATGTTTTTAAACGCGTTTCAGGTAACTTAATGTGAAAGTAAAAGAAGCATGCTATGAGGCATTGAAGGCTTAAATAAAGTGGCTATGTTACCAGAATAAAGAAAAGAAATTGTGTTTTGTCAATTAGGGTTTATCCTTATAAAAACCTTTGTTTTTAATATGGGTTTTATCCCAATTGTTTAATATTAAATCATGGTGTTTTTACAAACTCTGAAGTTTTCCAAACTACAATCCTGATGATATTTTCTGTTGCGAATTTAATAAACACCGCTATCACTTGAATGTTCACGGCTCCCGTCCAGAGTTTGGTCGAGGGTTGTGACAGGTGCTTGTTTCTGAATTTCATCCCAGGTGTTATTGTTCTTCAATCTTTTGATTTTGGCGTTCATAAGTATGCTTTTTGTTTTGCTTCATTTAGTTTTGTATGGTCTTTGATACTGTACTATAGTATGGGATGGTCTTTGATATTTCACAACAATATGTGTTTAAAATTAAGAGTTGCATAGTTTTTATTCTCCAGATACGTACCATTTTACAATTGTGCACCTGATACGACTTATTGCTGGATGACATTGCAATTGATTTGCCAAAAGCACGATTGTGTTTAATGTTTTAAAGTAAGCAATAATCTTGTATATAAAATATTAACATAATCATGCATAAACAGTGAATACCAATGGATAACAAAAGACTGGATAATTAAAAATAATATTTTCTAAAAGTATCTTTTGCCAAATAAATATCAAAGTTGTTACAAATTTAACAAAGGTATTATTATTATTATTTTTTTTTAGTAACTTTTGTCGACACCTACAACTACACTTGAATAATCAGTTTATAGCTTGCTATTAATATATATATATATATATGAGAAGTCAAGGTATTATTTTTTAAAGTAACTTTTGCCGACACCTAAATAATCAGTTTATAGCTTGCTATTAATATATGCTGCTATATATGAGAAGTCAAGTATATATAGATTCGTCGATAAAAAGAAGTATATAGGTTTTTTTTTATGTAAAAGATTTGTATGTTATATCGTATGTCTAAAATAACAATGTACTGAAGAACAATATGAGCATTGCTGATTATAATTTAATATTCTTAAGTTGTTCACCATTTTAGACTTTCAATATGCAAGTTAGCTTAACATCATTTGACTTGTTCATCGGGTGCGATGAACATCATATAATCTGTAGAGCCGGATGCTTCATGAGTAACTAGTCAGATGTTATGATTTGCAGTTAGCAAAACATCATCTAACTTGTTAAGTGGACGAACCTTTAAGAAGGTTAAGGGCTAGATGTTAGAAGTATGTGTCAGATGTTGCATACCTATACACTAATACACATAAATAAATATCAAAGATGATGAGTTGCTTGCAAAATACATGAAGATTATACACAGTTGTTGAAACATAAATATTGTTAGCGGAAGCCGTCATCGTATTCGTGTTTGTGTGTGTGTTTGTACAAAGAATTGAGAAGCATGCATATGGATATTGTATTGAAATATCTTGGTGATCATCATAGTTGCTGATGATCAATTATTTATACACTAATATAACCGACAGTTAACAACAGTTATTTGCGGCGGGAATAACTGCTAATAACAGTCAACCGGCGCCATTCTCAACCACTATCACTATCATATCGTTTCGAATATTTACGACCTATAATAATAATAATTACAAACTAAGATAATTAAGTTTACTATCTAATACACTCCCCTAAACTTAATTCGGTTTAAGAGAGTTCTTGAGCACGCTTTTGTTGGCTTCGTCCAAAGCTTTTGCTGCTTGTTTGAAATCGAAACGTCTCCTTTTCTGCAGCCTCTTCATTCCATGCCAGTCATTTCCAGCAAATAACGCGTAATGCTCTCCTTCTTCTTCCGGAATGCAGCCATCGCTCATTGCTCTTTCTCTCTGTTCTGCAACTATATCTTGTTTCTCGGAGTAAATCCGACTTCGGTTAATGGGTTCACCACTATTCATTTTTCTTCTTTCACAAACATTCTGCTGGGTTGTCTTGAACTTGTAATAATACATGAGAACATCTAAGTACATAGCATGCATTATTCTCATTAACTCACCATCACCATAATCATAACCCATGTCTTTGGCTACTATCCGTAATGACTCTCTCGTCTTCGTCGATGATAAAATGTCTTCTCTTTGAATTTATCATAATGCGTCCATGAATCTACCATGAATTGTTTTGTGATGCCGAGTACGGTAATATTGTTGCTCATTTCCCATTTTGTCGCTGAAAGTCTTTCAACCGTCGTTAATGCCAATTCAGTGTTGCTAAATATTGTCACTAAACATACCCTCGTTTTCTTTCTTCTTTGTCGAACCTTTTCTTCTAAATCAGTGCAACTTGATTTCCAGAAATTTCTGTAATTGAAATTGTCAAACCTCCCTTTTGTTGCTAATAATCGTTTTGTCGCTAATTCGTCATCTGTTACTATCTTTCTTCTTTTGTCATTAGCTGTCGTTGCTAAAACTGGAAATCCATTCTTTCCTTTTTGTTCCCGCTGTTCCTGCATCCTTCTTTTCTTCATTTTAACATCCGATGATTCATTCTTAATCATGTGTTTCTGTCTCCTCATATCATTCTTGAAGAATAAAATGTCATGATTTCTGTCGACTATTTCCGTCACCGTTTCCGGTGATCGGTTCCAGTTGTATCCTTTGCTCTCTTCTTCTTCGTGATCATCCTTTATTTCCTTGTCTTTCACAAACTCATTTTCTTCATTCTTTTTATCCAGAACATCTTCACAGGCCATCTCATCTCTTTCGGGATCGTCTTCTTCTTTATCCTGTTTCTCGAATTCAATTTCTTGTAACATTGAATTATCTTCTTTCCGTGTTATTACTTCACCTGCATCTCCGTTATCTTCGTGACGTCCCGATTCGTATTCCAGTAATGCAATTTCGTATTGCAATTCCATTATTGCAATCTCTTGTTTCATGATTGCAATCGCGCGTAAACACGGACTTATATGATCTGAATCGCTATTTGTTTCTCGCCTCTTCCAGTGTTTGTTTTTCATCTTCTTCATCCGTATCTTCCCAGGATCGTGTAATTCTGATCCTAATTCTTCGTTTTCTAACCATGGGCTCTGATACCACATGTTAGCGGAAGCCGTCATCATGATCGTCATCGTATTCGTGTTTGTGTGTGTGTTTGTACAGAGAATTGAGAAGCATGCATTTGGATATTGTATTGAAATATCTTGGTGATCATCATAGTTGCAGATGATCAATTATTTATACACTAATATAACCGACAGTTAACAACGGTTATTTGCGGCGGGAATAACTGTTAATAACAGTCAACCGGCGCCATTCTCAACCGCTATCACTATCATATCGTTTCGAATATTTACGACCTATAATAATAGTAATTACAAACTAAGATAATTAAGTTTCCTATCTAATAAATATTAGAAGATGTTAGTATTTCAAATACGAAGTTTGAATTTAATTATTAGAAGCATTTATTTAATGAGTATCTCTCCTTAAAAGACTATCCTAGTGATAAGGTAGGCCGGGGCACTCCATGGGTTGGCCATTCCTGCTTAGAACTCGCGCCAGAACACCATCGCCACCCTTGCGGATATGGCTGGCGGTTCCGAAAGCTAGTAGGGTAAGCCATGTGAGAGTTGTAATTTCGATGGGACGGTCATATAACCGTTATTCAATTAAATTAGAAAATGTGTTTATTTCTTTTATTTATCTTTATAAACAACCATCTGATTCGCACTCAAATCTTAAACCATTTACACTCTAAATCTCTTTCTCACACAACCATTTTCACTCTAGTCTCATGGCTAATCACTCATACGAAGATTTGGGTATTTATTTACCGCCCGACGATTACGATTACGAAGACGATTTTCTACCGATAATAGCTTACTTTATTTCGTAGAGAAGTTAGAGGAAGTCAAAGCGGGGGCACGACAACGTCTTCGGGCGTTCAAAACAAATCGTCAAACGTGATCGCATACAAGATGACGAAAATCTTATGAACGATCATTTTGTTGATGAACCAAAGTATCATCATGAAACATTCACTTTCTGTTTTCGTATGTCAAAACGATTATTCCTAAAAATTGTTGGTGATGTGGAGTACAATATCCTTGGTTTTAAGAGGGATTAGATGGGCGGTACAAAAAGAGTTTTGCGGCGATACAAAAAGTACCATCCGCCATTAAACAACTCGCGAGCGGTAATACTCCCGATGAAAACGACGAGTACTTACAAGTGGCCGAAAAGACTTTGTGAGAGTACCTACATTTTTTTGCAACGCTGTTAATCAATTGTATGGCGATGAGTACATGCGTAGGCCAACAAGCACCGACGTATCAGATTTCTACAAAAACCACAAGGAAAACGCCACATTCCAGGGATGGTAGGGAGCATTTATTGTACGCATCTTGTGTGGAGGATGTGTCCCAAAGAGTTACAAGGCCAGTATATGAAGGTGATCACGAATACCCAACGGTCATGGTCGAAGCAGTCGCGTCACAAGATTTATGGTTTTGGCATGCGTATTGTAGTTCACTAAACAACGTCAATGTTCTCCAATAGACTCCAATCTACCTCGCTAAACGGAATAAAACCGCACCTAAGTGGTCTTATGTTCTAAAACAAGTCTACTACTTCAACAAGTACTTAAATTCCACAATACTAGTAAGTTTACTTTTTTAAAAGAATTTCGGTGTTGAAAAGTCTCCTAATTTCTTTAACATTATATATAGTTTGTTAATAAAACAACTAACTCACACTCTAATCCTAATTAAAACCAACTAACTCACCCTCTAATCCTAATTATAAACAGTGACGGACGTAGGAATTTTTCTAAGGGGTGCGGAAAAGTTTTAAGGATTTTAGGTCCCTATTATATAAAAAAAATGGGTTCATAGCGGGTGGGATATGGTCAAGTCATGTAAAACAAAACAACTTCAAACTAAAATTCATATAATCATCAAAAGCAATTCAAACGTCATTACGAACATATTTAAAGTTTTGCCCTACGGGTTTTCAATTTTTGAAATATATCCAAAGACCTTCTTAAACAATAAAACCCTAGTAGTACTTGATTGTAATAACATAAATAAACACAAATTCAAATAAAACAACAAAATCAATAATAAAAAAATAAAAAAAAACCATCATAAAACATACCTTACTCGTTTAACAGGAGAATTCCGGCGAAAAACGGACTGGTGGTGTTCGGAATTCGGGATTTCCGATGAAAGAAAGGATGTCGTCGAACTAGACAGTAGGTCGTGCGGGTTGCTGGGTTTTTTTGGGGGGAATTGCAATAGCCGGACAATGGATGATTGGGTGTAATGGGTTATTTTACTAATTTTAATTTTTTTTTGGTTGGGTTGGGCTTAGGTTAATAAAATTGGGTTATATATTGGGTTTAAACTTATAAGATGAGGAGTTTAATTGGGTTAAGTGGTTACGTTATAATTATATAAGTGATATTATATATTAATAATAATTAGTGTTTATATATGTATTTTTTATTTTCTATAAATTCATAATATTATTTTTTAAGAGGAGCGGTTAAAAAAATTTAAGGAGTGCGGTTGAAAATTTTTAAGGGATACGGACGGGATTTTCGGTATAAAATTACACTGATTCATTTTCAAAGAGTGTGCCCGTCACCCGGGCTTTAGAGTGGGTATGCCCCTGCTCATAAATCTGTACCTTTTATTTATTCACTTGAATCCTCACTTTAAGGAAGAACATATTTATCCACATTATCTTGATACCGAATGAAGACCGACATATTCAACAAATGCTTGGGATGGCAAAAGAGTGTAACGGGTCAAGCGAATGGAAGAAGACAATCGAAGCGATCATGATGGTGACGGCTTGGGAAAAATGGAAAGCAAGGAATGAGAAGTTCTTTAATAATAACCACATTCCTTTCAATAGGACGGCACATACAATCAAAGAAAATTTGTTTCTTTGGATTACGAATAGATCAAAATTTTGTAAAATTAATTGGTGTAGATGGTGCGATTTAATTGTTCATGATGTAGTTTTGTAACTTTTGGATTCCAGGTTCTTATTGGCCAGATTTCTATATTAATATATAGAAGTTTCACCGTTTTTAAAAAAGAAAAAATAGACTCAAAGACCTTTAGTTAATACTAGTGGGAATGCCCGCGCGTTGCCGCGGGTACTTATATTTTTTTGACGCACGTTATTACTACTAACGAATTTACCAACAACTTAACTAATCCGTTCATCAATGCTACAACCAGACCCCGTCTCAAAGAATGGCTATTACACAATCTTAACCCTTTTGTATCAATATAATATCAAACCATTTTATAAGTTCTAACTAACATCAAGTCTCACGATGTTGCAATGATCATGGTGTTGCTATTTTTATAACAAAAGGATGCTGCAATCTTTGCCCCTACACTAACAAAACAAGAGTAAGAAGATTCCTACAATATTTACTCCCTTTCTGACAGATAAGTGCAGGTTCAAGCTATGCAAAAATAATAAGAATAACAAAAACGAAAGATTATAGGATAGGAGCTGCAAATATACACCTCTCTTCCAAGCCACGGTACTTTTTCCTTGCATATAAGTATTTTGTTTTTGGATTTTTGGCGACTTTCTTCTAAAGAGATACTCTCAAGCTTTTAGAGTTGCATAAGGATGATGAAGTACACAAGTGTGAGCAACTGAGTCCTATGAATCTCAATAAAACAACCACAACACCAAAATAAATTAAATTAAACAAAATAAAACAAATTCCCTATAGGTGCTCATTGTTAGTTACAAATTGCACAACACGAAACCATATGTCAAATTGACAAAGCTCAATCAATTGAAGAATAACATCCACATACCTGGAGAAATAATATATAATTTGGTTCCAAAATCACAATTGTAGATTCGGTTTATTGTTAAAAAAGCATACCATGATAAACTCAATAACATCCACACACCGGAATAAATACCAACAAACCAACTTATTTTTCACACACTGAAGATACACCAAGTGTAGAACATAAGCTTTTTAAAGAATGAGCAACTAAGCACTTTATGTTGGTCCCACCAACAAGATTTTGAAGCTCCTCTAGAAGTGCAATTGGGGTGCCGTTTGAAGACCTTTTTTCAACCTATGTGGATGAACCACTTTGTTTATTTGAAGACGTCTGAATTGCAAAAAAATAAATAAATAATACAATCTACTACTTTCTTCTTGTGAGTGGAATATTATTTTTGTATTTACTCAATTGCATTCTAAAGGATATGTGTAATAAATAGCATACTCGCTAAATATTCCAGGTCAATACAATGACATAATATTATGATTTATCAGTCCAAATTTATCAATCAAAATCAAGTTAAATATTAAAAAACTTGCTCATTGAATTGGATCCTTATAAATTTACCAAAACGACTGGTACAAAGACACATAAAAACCGTAAAGTGGCTGTCATTTCATACGAACAAAAAGAAAGTATCATAGTTTACCAATTGTTACCTGTTGTGAGATGCCAAGTGTCTGAACAACTATGCTTGAAACGGCCACCACTTTATGCAATCGAACTTGAGGTTCAAATGTTTATGTTGGTACACTTTTATCTTCATTTGAATGTACAAGTGTCAAATATACAATTTTGATGCAACTGGATAATGAGCATAGTACAATCATCCATTTATTTATTGGAACAAATTAGATAAGAATTAACATACCTCATATCATACTCCTCAAAGGTAGCAATATTCACGTAAAAGCCTTGCAAACCTAAGAGATTAGAACAAAAAAACTAATATCAAAATTTAAGTAACAAAAGCTTACCAAACCTATGAGATTGGTTCAAGTTTATGGCTTTATGCATACAAGGTTAAACATAAGTTAAACAACAAACATTAATGCCAAAGTAATGAACAACTTGACTGTTTTTCATACACCAACTATTCTTGAGAAGCTCGTGTCACCGCACCACCACCTCACCTATTCGCTTGTTGTCACGATGCTTGATCGATGCTGAAGAGATCGATAGGCCTCACCTGATTACCCTCACCTGAAGCATGAAAACGATAGGCCTGTTATCAAAGGAGACGCTACATATGACACTTTGAAGCACGGGAAACAATTCCGAGTAACATATATACGCTGAAATCGAATAAGAATCTGGGATATGGTGGCGTTTTAGAACATGTATAGTGACTGTTCAGTTTATTAGAATTCAAAGGATATGATCTACATATGGTATATATGTTCTCTACCACCAAAATTACAATTTAAACCCTAAAAAAAATAAAACCAAAACCCCTGGTCAAATCAACATTTTCGCAAACACCTGGTGGGCAATAATGCTAACAGCACAAGAATCTAATCAATATTCCAGATTTATTTCTAGTGTTTCTTGTATGGATTGAAGAAGACCATACTTGTATTCTTTTAAGGGTGACATAAAAAAAAAAAAAACAATATTTTAAATATACCTTGCGTGAGTGATCCGAACACTGGTCTTCATACCAGTTTTAGACCAGTTGTAAGCGATTGATCCAGCAAGATTGATCCAGCAATACCACTTAATCATAAAGAGCCCGAACAATAAAAAAAGAATCATAATCAAACTTAACAAATTAAAATAATTTAAGAATATCATATCCATCCTTCAATAGCTATTGTTATCCAATTAATTCAACATGTATGCTTCATCAAACTAAGGGTTTCGTACTTACCTCAATTATTGGATGCTCCTATATGATATTCTTTTCGTTCTTTTCCGTTGAATGACTTCCTGTAAAGTCAAACTGTTATTAACATATCGAGCCCTAGAAACAACAAACAATTGAGTAAAATTAGTGAAAAAGTAAACATAATAGTTGAATCGAAGCGATGATGATGTACCTTTGAGGAAACCCTTAGCAGGTGGTCAGATTGATGAGATGAAATTGAAGAAATCAAACAAATAAGAAAATGGAAACACAGGACTCTTTAGTTGCAACATTCAATCAAGAATTAAAACTACATTCACTAACCTGCAATTGATGAGGGTCTCTCTCCTTGCCGTTCTGTCTTTGTTTCATCGTATCAAGATCTGAAGTCGATTAGGGGTTTAAAAAAACCCTTCGACGTATGAAAACTGAAGCATTAGATGCTGGATAAAGGGAAAGCCAGACGACCCTTCAATAGCACAATGTGAAATCTCCATGTTAACCCTATGCGAAATCCCTGAAATGCCCTGAGAGTGTCTTAAATTTTTGGACATTGTACAATTTTCCCCCCTTTAAAATAGCTTGTTTCATTTGTACATGGTGCTTCACGATTTGTATCTATGGCAAAATGACCAAAAGGGTAGAAAACCCAGTTTCTTTAATATAGTAGTATATAGATTATTTTATTGGGATTTTTACATATTTCCCCCTCCTAAGTCTCCTTATTACATATTTCCCCAAATCATAAAATCAATTACATATTTCCCCTTCCTAACTCATATATATTACATATTTCCCCTTTTCATTTAAATGACCCTTATTTATGACTATTTTACCCTTAATGAAATATTTAATGAATATTTACATATTTCCCCATTCTAATATGTAAAAAAATTAAAGAAACAAAATCACCTCAACAACACGAGTGATAGTTTCTTCCTACGATTGTCAATAACCAAAATCCTTATTTACCTTTGCAAGTTTTAGGTAAAGAGGCTTAGAATTTTTAACACCAACTATCAGACCACAATATTTACATAAGGTTACGTAAACTTGAATCCTCAAGCATCCTCAAAATTACAAACGAACCAGTCAATAATCAATGAAGAAGATGAAAAAACAGATGAATTTGATGATATTACGAACGAACTAGATGTTGAGTTTTTGTACATACCTGATGAAGAAGATGAACGTGGTATTTGGAGGGGGAGAAGAAAAGTCGTTCTGTGTAGGGTTTGGATGAGTTGATTATACGAATGGGGATGTTATTTGAGGGTAATTAGGTAATTTATCAAAAAAAGGGGAAATATGTAATTGATTTTATGGTTTGAGGAAATACGTAATAAGAAGGCTTAGGAGGGGGAAATATGTAAAAATCCCTATTTTATTTATACTCAACCTCTATGTTTTCTAGTTTACAATGAACGAGAACCAACAGTGTAGTAGCAGCAGCAGCACTAGTATGGTTCGAACCACTAGGTTTCTAAAAAGAAATAAACAAAAGTATCAGGTATTACTTTTTTATGTTTGCCGACATCTAATCCATATATGTGGTTTGGTGCTTTTTGCCATTTTAAAGGTAAAGGTGGGTTGATAATTTTATATTTAAAAAGGTATATTTAAACAGACACGTTTTTGTGACTTTTAAAAACAACTTATTACTACTTTTAGAAAAACTGTAGTAAAAAAACACATTTATCGCGAAACTTTTTGTTTTAATTTATTGGCTTTTTAAAGAAAGTTAATAAGTTATTTCCAAACTCAATCTCAAACACATATTAATTGAATGGAATCTGCCGTTAAGCTTCTCTATGAAGAAGATTCTGTACATAAATCTTTAAATCGAGTTTTATAAAACTTTGTTTTATAATATAATACAAATAATATTATAATTTATAATATACTACCTCCGAACAAATCTTATAAACTGTTTAGTTTATCACACTGAAATTTTAAATAATATTTACACATATCAACCTTGTGATAAGACTATAATATTATAACATTTATTAATGATATTACACATTTATATATGATTATAGTTTATATTTCCTCGGCCCATGTGATAAAATTCATAAATTATGAATTTATAAGATTATAATATTATAACATTCTTTAACCGTATGGTAAGGATCATATATAAGTTTATGATTTACATTTTTTCTATAGTCAATCCATGTAATACACTATTTATAATATCTATAAATTAAAATAATAGCCAGACTAATTTTTTTAATATTTAATCCGTGTAAAACACGGGGTTATAAGCTAGTAAAACAATTAAAGTAATAAAAATAATAAATCAAATAAAAAAGAAACTTACAAATGAATATGAACTAGTATTAAGGCCCCCGCGTTGCGGCCGGTGATATAAAACCATGCAAAGTAGCATCAATGCCACACCACTACCAGCGATCAACGCCGAAAACTCATAAAAACAAAATAAATAGAAAATGAGACAATAAATCCGAATGAAAAGCAGATGTAAAATCATTGAACCACGCACACCCAATGCGGCGTGTTAATGCGAAAAATTTAGGCTGAAATGTAAAACATATAAAAATACCTAAGTCGATCTAGGATCCGTACTTTGCGACGGACTTCTCAAACGGGAAAAAATAGACGAAAAAACTTTGAACCTCACACGCACGTTGCGGCGTGTTAACTCGCAAAATTTTGAACGAAAGGTAAAACAAAAAACTTGCAAAAGATGAAAACTATGGGGGCCAAAGTTGAAAGTAAAAAAGTATTGGGGTTAAATTGTAAAAGATGATAAGCTTTGTGTTAAAAGTAAAAAACCAAAAGGGTTAAATTGAAAATATAAGATGTTTTGGGTTAGAAGTGAAAAATATCAAAAACTTTTTTGAAAAACCCCCTAAACATAGGGTACAACAACATAAAGCACATATATGTTGTTAATTTATAATATGAAAATATCTATATGTATTGTAGGGCTGGCAATTTTACACGAATACACGACACGAACCTGCACGAAGTTAACAGGTATCGTGTATGGCCTTAACAGGTATCGTGTACCAACAGGTAGACACGAGATTACCTGTTAATTTCGTGTATAAACAGGTTAAATATATGTTTACCTGTTAATACCCGTTAGTACACGATAAGAAATTAAATTAAGTAAAATTCATCAGCCATGTGCGTGTGGGTTCCTTAAATCCTTTCTATTTTCATTCCTCATTCAATTCAAAAAAAAAAAACCCTAAACTCCCTTTGTAACTCTCAGATAACATGTCGTGTTCGTGTTTTTGTTCGTGTTAACAGGTATTAACAGGTAATTTTCGTGTATAACAGTCCAACAGACGTGTTAACAGGTATTAACAGGTAATTTTCGTGTATATCGTGTCGTGTTTCGTGTTCGTGTTTGAAAAAAAGGACACGATAAGTTATCGTGTCGTGTTCGTGTATGGGGTTTCGTGTATCGTGTCTTATCGTGTACGGGTATACACGATATGCCAGCCCTAATGTATTGAACTAAAAACTTAAAATACTTTTATAACATTTTCCTTCTTCTATATGTTTGGACTTTAGAGCCTCAGCTTGAATAAATGAAAACAATAAAAGTTGGAGAAAACAGAATGTTGTCATGTTTTGAACCAAAGACTCGTGTATTGATAAGTAAGTGTAGAACCATTATAGCTACAACAATATTAATGTTTCATTTAGGTCTGTAAATATTTTATATACAAATATAATGAAAGAAGAAAATTTTTGGGCCGTCAAAAATTTTGGGCTCTGTTTGATGGGACACCCTCTAAGACGGTTATGGTTTTAATTTAATTAAGCGGTGCCAATATCATGAACAATTGTTTGTGTTATTGTTTAGTGTATTATATCTAATAAAAATGCAAAGCTTGTATATGTTTGGTCATGATGTGAACTTTATCTTGTTGACCATTAACCGTTTTCATAGGTGGTACTTTAACTTTTGCCAAGGTTCTAAAGATTTCAGAAACATATATGCGTATTGCACATTTAATTTAATGACCTTGTTATACCGTAAACAATATTAAATTATATCAAGTTGGTTTATAACCTTTAGGTCATCTATGATATATTTGGTAATTGTGGGATCACCAACCCCTCCAAATCAAGGATCTCAACGCCAAGCAGTCCAACTAGAGCATTCAAGAACTTCATCTCCATTGATATAATTTAATCAAACTTAAAGAATTTGATTACTTAAAAAAAATATCCCACATTCAATTCCCCATATATACTTATAGGGGAGATTTATCTTAAGAACGCTAAATATTGCGAGAACCGTGAGAACGAATGAGAAAATCAATCAAATCCAATTTTTTTTTAATACAAACCTCATTGTAATCTAAATACACATAACAAAAAAAAAAAAAGAATTTACAACATTAAATAATTCATTTTTTTATCTCAAAATTACTCTTATTACATTTTTTACGCATGTGTAAATATAACAAATTTACACATGTGTAAATGGCAAATTTACACATTTGTAAATTTTGTTTATTTACGAATTCATGTAAATTTAAACGTGCATATTAAATTTCTAACATTGTATTCGAATAATAATAATACGTTTAAAAAAATTTTGAATTTGAATTATTTTTTACCAAGTTTTCGCGATTTTTTTATTCGTTCTCACGGTTCTCACAATATTTAGTGTTCTCATTTAAACTTTTCCCTGTACTCATAATCAATAAAACAATAGATTTTTTTCACTCATAATCAATAAAATAATACATTTTTTCACTCACAACTATATTAAAATATAGGATGGGGATGAAAATGAACCCCCAAATATAGGGACTTAGTTTCCCATAAAATTTTGGTGGATGGGGTTTTAAGATGGGAACTCTGATGTAGAAATAAAATTGCACAAAATCTTACCTTTTCCTTATAATTTTGATATAGGGAGTAGGATGGGAACTCTATTGTAGGTGATCTAACCTGCACCTTACAGGTTTAGAGACGGGCTCCTAACCCGATTTAACTAATTCTATCAACTGGTTCGCTTTTCAATTCAAGCTATATAAAAAAAACTAACACATACATGTCACACACATAGGGGTGTAAACGATGTTGAGCGGCCAGAGAGCTACTTGGGATCAGATCGGTAAAAAACAGAAATGAGGCGAGCCTTAACGACCCCGAGTTCAATCCTGAAATATGACTTGTTTAGTTGTCGAGAAAAGCTTGTTTAGGCTCACGAGCCTAAACAAATTTTATGTCATCTGATATATAATATACCTACTATTTAACATTGGAAAGCTGAGCTCTAGCCGAGCTTTGTCTCATTTAAGCTATCAAAGCGAGCTCAAGCTAAGCTTTTAGCTCGTTTAAAATGTTCTCAAATTACCTCAAGCGAGCTGAACCCGAACTCTTGGGTTTTACTTTCAAGCCGAGCTCGATCTCAAAATAGTAGACTTGAACCTAACCGAGCTCGAGCTTCATAAAAGCATGACTAGCCTTGCTCGAGCCTATTGACGCACACAAAAGAAAACAGAAAAAAACTCAATTAAGAATTTAAATTGAAGTTTTAACACATTCAAGTTCAACCAAGAAAAAAAATGTTGAATTCCTACCATACTAGAGAAAGTAACACATAAGAAAGAATAAAAACACCAAAAGCTACAAATCAAAATCAAAATCAAAAGCTAAACTTAATCGAATCGAACCTAATCAAATCAAATCTCATTCGAGTGAAATTTATATCTTTTTTCAAATATTAACCCTATTCCCAGTAGAACGGAAGTGTTTGAGGAGCTCCATTATCACGCGACACATGATGATGATTACGATTATGATTATGATTATGATCCATAATCGACTCCAGACCACCATAACCCACACCAGGATCCAACGGGTTTGGTGTTGCAGTAAACGAGTTAGGTGGGTGCATCACATGGCTCAGGGTTGTACATGATGTTTGCGACGGTGATGATGACAGAAGAGAGAGAGCACAGTCGGATGGCACCACCGGCTGCACCACCCGAGCCGGTGGCGGATACCCGTCACAGAACAGCTTGTCATAGTTGCTGCTACTATTATTATTAGCCTCAAAACTAAGAAGTTGCTGATGACAGACTTTTGATGGTGATGTTTGGTGGTTGAGTTTAAGGTGTGAACCCGAACAGTTGTTATGAAACAGGTTGAATTGCTGTTTTCCGGGTAGTTTTTTGGTGCCCGAAGATGATTCTGGATATGGGTTCTGTTTTAGGGTCCGGGTCGAGTATGTGGGTTCTTCTTCACACTTGACCATTCCCGTCCATAGTGGGTTCGTGAGAGTTGGTGTTTGGTACACGTGTGGACTTGCAAATTGTAACATCGTGGTACCTAAAATGTGCCAAATCGATTATTAGCACACGTAAAATATCATCGGCCCGTTATATATATATATAATGGGTCAATTTGGTTGTGTTTCATCTAAATCGTTATATTTTCAATGCACACAACGTACTAAATCGTTATATTTGAATTATGCTTATATACCAATATTGAAATTTTAATCATTGGTATCTCACTGTTTATTTAGAAAATACTTTAATTAGGTTGACTAAAAGGTGTTTACAGGTACCTAAAATACTTTAATTACCTGACCCACCCAACCCACACATCGAACCACCTGTAGTTAAGATTTGAAACAGACCTTGGTGAGTTGAGAAAAGCCCTGCAGCACGTGAGGTATCGGGTTGAGGCTTTCTTCTCCTACGATTATGTCCATCAAGACGTTTTCTGCAGCTTCGTTTTCCCTCATCGAATTCTTCTAGTGAATGAAATCTACAATGAGTGACAAATTTTTAGTACAGGAAATACTCCATAGTTAATAGTCAAATTAGAGACCTTTTATGCTATAATCAATTAAACATATACAGTTTGGCAATAACAAAATGAATGAGTATTGTGTTAAAATCTAGAAAGAAAAAAAAAAAAGAAAACTTCAATGAATAATGATCTGCGGTGGTAAGCGCTTGATTCCCCTCTACCAGAGGTCTCGGGTCCCTTGAGTTTTTGGTAACGGGTTCTCGTGGTCACGGTAAAAAAACGCTCGACTTAAAAAAGGTTACATTTTGTGAATGAATTAATGGGAAGCCAGTCACGTGACAAATTAAAGTCGTCCGGTTTAAAAAATGTTACATGTGATGTTTTATGTCATCCGGACTGAATATATAAAACGTTAGACATTGTGTGAAAGGTAATACAAGGTTTTTAATGTTTCAAGAGATTAAAGTTGAGCTTCAAATAATGGTGAAGTTATGGTTGTTGAGATACTTGACCTACCTGAATATGCACTTACAAAACAAAAAAAGATTCATGGATGCATTATAAATGACAACTTGTATTTTATATTTATTTACAGCATATAAAAGAACTTTTTGAGAGTACAACGGACCACCCTACAAACTTTATACAATAAAAGACAAGGTGAACCAAACAAAATGCTAAAGAGTTACTATCTTGATTCAGCAAAACATTAACTACCTCGATTAAAAAATCAACATATATTAAGATACTGCTAACAAGACTAAAGTAACAATGTTGTATATACCTAATCAAAACCACCCTTCTAGAAAAAAAATATATAGAATTAAGGGGTGTTTAGATAAAAACAACTAATGCTTATATTATAAATAACCAGCTTAGTTGAAGTCCACCTTATTTGAGAAACATTCTGAACCACACATTTCCCTAAGTTTTTTGTAATATAAATAAATGTATAGTTTAAAATTGACTATATACATATATGTATATTGTCAAATCTTGAATTATACACATCTGTATATACTATATAGTCAATTTTAAACTATACATACGTGTATATTACGAAAAGCTTAGGGAAAATGTGTGGTCCAGAATGCTTCTCAAGTTTCTCAATTAGTCTAGTATTTCTCACACGATCCTAACCCTATATATATATATATATAGGATTAGGTTCAAGAGTGAACACTAGTGTATTTACGAACTGATCCTGGCCATACACGTGTGTAAATCAATGGTCAGGATTTGATGATGAAATACACTAGCGTATTTACGAACTGATCCTGGCCATACACGTGTGTAAATCAATGGTCAGGATTTGATGATGAAATACACTAGTGTATTTACGATTTGATGATGAAATCCTAGACATACACGTGCATAAATCAATGGCCAGGATTTTTTCACTCAGTAAGCATTTTACTTCATCCAAACACACAAAAAGTACTTATTCCACATTTAAATAAGAAATCCCTAACCAAACGCCCCCCCCCCCCCCCCTAGATATGCGTTTTAGAAATGAACATGTGATAGCGAATAATCAAAAAACACATAACGTCTGCGCCTGTCGCCTCATGAAGCGCAAGACTCATCGCCTAAGCGCGCCTCCTATTTCAAACTAAGCAAACAAAAGAACACAAAACGAAATAATCGAGAGCCATACCGACTACACTGCTGGCAAAACCGTTGTTTGTGACCATTAATCGAAACCTCAGGAGTCTTGGAATGGACTTCACAGACCTTATGGCGCCTATGATACTCCTTGCATTTACTAAGGTCAGCTTTACACCCATCCACAAGACAAGCAGCCCCGTTAACCGGGTTACTAACGGCCCGAGCCCGCTTCGATGATCCAGAAGGAGACAAGGCCATTTTCGAACCACCACTAGATACAGCAGCCTTCAAGTTATTAAACTCATTCCCTGAATCAATCACTTGACCAAGCTTTAAATCAACAGAAAAACTGCCCCCTTTAATCCCTGGACCTCCATAACTACTTGACCCGTTATTAGAATCAATATTGGGAATTGATCCTTGTTCAAATTCTGTGAATTCCCATGAGGGTATCTTCAAATTCCAGTCCATAATCCCCTTTCACTTTCACTTTCAAATACTTTATCTTTAGCCTTTTGACTCTTGACTTTTTGAGTCTTTTACTCTTTTTCCTGTTTATTTCCTATAAGTTTATCTGAAATCAATGTTAATAGTTATAACCTCTACAAACCCATATTAAAAAAAAAAAAAAAAAAAAAAAAAAAAAAAAAAACCAGTGCAGGCAATCTATGGAGCAGGGGAAAAGCATATGGTTAATAAATTAAAAGAGTAAATACAGAAAAAAGCATTACAAGTTTCCGGCTACTTAAAATAAGGTTAACAAAGTAGAAATATAACTACTACTACTACTACTAGTAGAATAAGTTGAAGTAGATTGATACTTGATAGTTGAAAACAGTTGAAGATAATCAATCAAGTAGCTTTCCCATATAAGAACATATATAGAGAGAGAGAGAGGGTACTTACAGAAACAGATGTAGAGAGAGAAAGTGAGAGCTTTACAGCCTTTCAAAGCCTGTGAAGGGTAAGAAAAGGAAAACACCAAAAAAGTGGAGATGGGTGTAGGATAAGAATCTGTGCTTCACTCACTGAGGCATTTTATCAAACACCATCAAGGCAAAATATAAACATAAGGAAGTTAAGTTGATCTTGGATTTGGGAAAAACAAAAAGAATATTTTTAACTATTTTTATTTTGATTAATCAATAACAAACATTGGAACTTGTGGGGGGAATGGGAATTAGATACCAAAAAACCCTTAAAAGAAAATAAACAAGAAATAGATATAAAAACAGTTGTATGTATAGTTTTTCAAATCAATGGTGGAGGTGGGGCAGGGGTGTATGTGGTATAATGGACTTTCTTTTATTGAGGTGGGTTCAGTGTTGTTTGATAAAGGAGGATGACAGGGACAAGGTGTCTCATGAAAAAGTTAAACAAAGTTTCAAGTACAAATTACAATGGAGGGAAGGATAAAAGAGGGATTTGCATGTCCTTTGATTTGTTTCTTGTAATCCTGCCTGCCTGCCTGTGTATTTATTGTGTTTCACATGTCATGGGCATGTTTTTATTGCTTTTTGGCATATATTTCTTTCCACACATAATAAGATGTTTTTAGTTAGTTTTTGGTTATTTATATTCATTTAAGGAAAATGGGTTGTTGTTGTTGTTGTTGTACGAGTATTGGCAATCTTCGTATCTGATTGTAAAATTATGTTTTATGTTTGCAGCAATCTTCATATCTGATTGTAAAATTATGTTTTATGTTTGCCCTTGTAGTCGTTGTGTACCCCTTACTCGTTACTTACTAACTTCATGGTTTATGTATGTGGTTTTTGTAATGCCCGTTTGTGGTCATGTGTGCTTAAAGAATAACCATTGTGGGGCTTATTGACTGAGACCAATCATAAACTCACCTAAAACTATTAGAATTCAATAATATAGTTAGGGATACCGATACTAAATCAGTACCATGCCAAGCCATTTTAGCTACCAATTAGGTACCCACTTTTGCATTTTCCTGGTTCCGTATGGTATTTCAGGTTGATTTACCTTCGAATAGCGGCACCCATTTTTTACATTTTTAAAGATCGGTATTTTCGGTTCGGCACGGGGTAAACATAGTCATTTTAAGTTTTTAACAACTCTTAACATATTATTTATTACGTTTTTAAGATTATATAATATATTAATATAATTGATTTTGATACAAGTAGGGGTGAGATTCTGTACAAATGAAATCAACTTACTAAACATACATATAAGTTATAACATGAATAACTATTACTTTACTCTACAATTTTGAACTAGAGTAATTACACTGCAGAAATGAAGTAAAGTAATAATTTTAGTTCAAAAATTATAGAGTGATAATAATTATTATATTGTTTGCATAATATTCTAGTTATTAGATTAGATATATTAAATATTACCGTGTTATGAATTTACTATAAGATACATTTTAAACGGGTAACAAGATGCGCCGCTACTTTACTCTAATCATTTGTATTTAGTTATAGCACAATATTGTTAAACGAGATTAGATAATTAGACAAGTATCATCTAATATCATATCAATTAGGTATCCGTAATATTTTGAAATTAATATTGTACTAGTCTCATACCCGGATAATTGTTTCAAATTTTTCGAATTTTCTAATCATGTTGGCGTCTTTTCTCATCCCTACTTTGATTTGATGAGAAATAATGACATCTAATGAATCTTTTCTGAACTTTCCTTTATTTTTCTTAGGGTATCCGGGGCACCAAGCGGGGAGTGGCTCGGTGACCACATTCCCCGATCGGGAACACCGCTGCCATCCCTGCGGTGACCCAATTCGGGGAGGGTGGTCGGGGGGAGTTCACCGAAGAAGGGGAGGGTTGTTGGTGGGGCCAGCCTCACTTTCAACCAATCAATGATTTTTTTTTTTTTTTTTAATAAAAAAATAAGTCACCTAAGAGGGGAGTGCCGCCATCAAATTGGGGTGTTAGGGGAGTTTAAGAGGGGAGTTGACGTGGCACACGAGGATTGGTTATGCGTAAGAGAGGGGACTCCCCTCTTAGGGGAGTGCCCCGGATACCCTTAGGCTACACAGTATGGGGGTCGTCCCCCTCCGTCCCGGTCCGTCGCCGGAGCCAACACCATGCCGCCCCCTGCGTCCTGAGCTCCGTCCCCGTCTTCAACGTCCATTTTTCGACGTTCAGGACGATCCTCCAGGTGGGCCCCCGGTCCGTCGCCGGAGCCAACACCATGCCGCCCACCCCCGTCGAGCTCCGTCCTCCATCTTCATACCGTCACCATACCGTGTAGCCTTAGAAATCCAACAATAGTATGTTAAACATTGTTGTTTGAAATCATAGGAAATATAATAGTTTATTGTTTCCTTTTTGAAAGTAAATCAAATAAAATTAGCGATGTGGAGCAGGTCGAGTATGCTGAGATGCTGCTGCTTCTTTCGGCCGTTTCCACTACTTATGGTGCGGATTCGTGGACTGCTAAATTTATTGGTTCTGGATGCTTTGAAGTCAGCTCGATAAAGAAACTTATCATTGAGGCAACTTGTGTTATACCGGAGGAGTCTTACGAGTGGTGTAATTGGGTCCCAAGGAAAGTGGGTATAGTGGCTTGGCGTGCGTTTCTAAATCGCCTTTCGACTGCTAATGCATTATCTCGGAGGAATATTCATGTCGAAACTACTATCGAGCCGGGGGTCTCACTGGAAGCAGCCCCTCTATTCATACGGGGTAGAGGTAAAGTTGTCTACATCTCAACCTCCTCAGACCCTACTTTAGCCTTGCTATCGGTGGGATTTACTGAGTATGATGCTGATGATTTCATCCAAAATCAAAATCTGTTCAGATTTTTCAGTTGATGTCCAATTTTTTTCTCTTTTTCCTCATTTTTAATGAAGCGCAAAATGGTCTTTTAAAGTTTTATTATAACAAATTAAAAAAATCTGATCATTTTGCTCATCATTAAAGAGGATGAAAAAGACAAAAAAACTTGGATGATAACTGAAAATCTGATCAGATTTTGCTTTTGGATGAAAATTGCAACAAAATTAAAATCATAATGATTCAGATTCAAAAGGTTTGAGTTTTGCACTAAAGTGACAAAAGTGACGAAACCTTAAGTACATTTTGGCAATTTACTCTTTGATATCTGTGCTCGTTAAGAATTAATGAAACGTATGAGCAACATAATTAATTTGATTAAAAAAAGAATTTGATTGTTAGTCAGAATCAGTTTTTTGTTAAGAAATATGATTAATATCATTTGTCTAACATTCCAATGGAATTAAACTTTTTTTTAGGTCGAAGGATTCTTAACTTCCATCAAATAAAGGAATTTGATGGAATTCTTTCCATTCAAGTGTCCAACCAAACAAGATTTTGGATAGAATCATTTTCGATTGCAATTCTAATTTCATATAATTCTGCAAACCAAACGAACGCTTGAGATATGTTAGTTTATGTCATTGTTATTCAAGTTATGCCTATCTTATATAGGTTCAACCATTCTATGGCGTGACAAAATTGGCATTAGTTGTCAATCCAGTGTTTTATTAGGGTACAAAATATCGTGAGACTAGTTTACATTCCATTCGTAATATGTTCATGGTGTGAAAAATCCTTTTCTTTTGTCGAAGACTAGGACGAACCTTGCGGAGGAACACTTAAGTTTTCGAGGCATTGGATTCTCACCAATGTTTGCGTTACTCAAGCCGACATTCTCACTTCCGCTTCGTCCACTACCGCTCGCGCTGGTGCTTCACTCTAAGGCGCAACGCTCCCCTACCGATTTATTTTTACATCCCACAGCTTCGGCAGATCGCTTACTCTTCGAGATTGATATGTTTATCCTCCATTTAGCTTTCCGTTTTCTAGCTAAAGGTTTGTCATCCTATCTGTTTGACATCATTTGATCCAACCTTCATGTTACTGCAATCGTTATTTGATCCAACCTTCATGTCAGTGGCGAAACTTGAGATTTCCGACCGTGGGGTCGAAAACGTATATACCAAAATATTTCTATAAAACCAGGGGGTCAAAAACGTATATACCCAAAAATTTCTATACGAAAACTACATACTCCCCACTACTGAAAGAAAAATTCGGGGGGTCGGCTGCCCCCTCCCGCCCCTATTATCCTGCGCCCATGCTTCATGTTACTACAATCGTTGGCATATTAACTAACGTACCTTTTGTGTGCGATATTGTCTTTTTTAGGGGGATGGAAGGATTTCTTCTTGTAGTAGCTTTCTCTGCGTGATAAGGCTTTGAGACTAATACGTCCTCTGAGTTTGATTCTCATAAGGGAGGTTTTTCTCATGTTTATTGGGTTTCCTCCTGAATTTGTGTATAGGTATAATGTCTAGTGGAGATAGATATGATCAAATGGTTCCGCTAGTGGTACGATAATACTCCAATAATCTGTCAGTAATCCAAATTTACCGTTCAAAAAAGATTTGTCTATATTTAATTTTTGATGATGTAAGAAAGAAACATACGAAAAATAATAGCTATTGTTTCAAAGTCGTTTAAAACACCCAAGACTTTTAACATCCTTATGACATAATGATTACCAAGACTTTTAAATTGGTTATGACATGATCAAATGATTTTGTCTCCTGATTTGAATTTTAAAATTTTGTTTTCTATTTATCTTTTATGTCACACCCCCAAAATTCACACGCGGAGTATCACCGTTTGGAGGCGTGACTGACCAGGATCCAGCCACCAATCATATTGAACAATGTAAGTAATAAATGTAATTCAACCAAACAATACGAAAGGTGTTTAAAACCAAAGCATAGTTAAGTGTTTAGCGGAAGCATAAATATGAAAAACCCAACACTAGTAATAAGTTTGAAATGTCATAAAAGTTTAACATGGTATCCACGATCCATGTCCCACAACGACTGCGCCTCCCTGTGCAAGCTCCATGAGTACCTATCGACCTGTAAGGCATGTAACAGAGAGTCAACAAAAAAGTTGAGCGAGTTCACAGTTGGTTGTTTAGTTATAGTGTTCGTTCGTAACTCATATGTTCGTTTAGTAAACCATGTATCGTATTAATTCGTATCGCGGTCACCCTGACATGTTTGCGAAGATTAGTGGGGGCTTCCCATGTTGTAATTTCCATTAGTGGGGGCTTCCCATGTTGTAATTTCCATTAGTGGGGGCTTCCCATGTTGTAATTTACTAGACCAGTTGTATCCATAAGTATCCTTCCCAATCCGAGGATAGTAGTAAGTATAAGTTTACGTAGGTTTTACGTAAGTGCCCTTCCCAATCCGAGGACAGCGGTACGTAGCGAGTACGTAGATTTAGCGCTGGCGTCCTTCCCAATCCGAGGACGGTAGTACGTAGGTTTTACGTAAGTGGCCCTTTCGCAACCACTTCTGGGCCTTAAGAAAGGAGATGGTGCTTACAACTGCACCACCCTTGCCACCATGAATTACCAAAGGTTCTTCACCAGCACGAGGAATGCGGACGATCTTTTCTTTGCAAAGAATCTCTGCTCGATGTTGAGGTAGCCAATCCATACCAATAACGATGTCGAAACCATCACAACGTTGGGGTCATTCCTAGCATCACCCTGACCAATCACGAACACTCGACCCCTGGCACCATTGCCGTCGTTATTACCCCCGTTGTTATTCCCGTTGCCCTGATTATTGTTGTTGTTGTTCTGATTCTGGTTTAACTGAGGGCAGTCCCGCTTGAAGTGGCCTTCAGCCCCACATTGAAAGCATCCCCTATTGCCTCGCTGTTGCTACTGGTTCTGTGGAGCTGATGGTTGTTGTTGTTGGTTCTGATTCGCAGGTCGTGAGCTCCTGCAATCTTTAGCCTCATGACCCATCTTGAAACACCGCTGACAACGACCCTTGTTGCACTGGCCATTGTGGTGCGTGTTGCATGTATTGCACCTTGGGAGATTTCCTCTATATCCACCCTGTCTTTGACTACCAGAAAATTGCTGACCAGGGCTCTGGTAGTTATCAGTCTTTCGCTGCTGTGCCTGAGACTGAGCTGTAGCTGAACCCTTGCTGGAATCCCCATCCCATTTCCGCTTGTTATCACTGGGAATAGCAAAAGTAGTAGTAGTAGTAGCACCGATACGTTTAGGCAGCCTGTTCTGTTCCACTACCTGGTCTGTGAGATGATGAGCAAGACGAGTAACATCCTGGATAGTAGCAAGGTTGGCCGAAGTCACATGGCTCTGAATCTCTGGTACTAAGCCTTTGAGGTACAACTCAATGCGTTTGATGGGAGGATCCACCATAGTTGGACATAACACTGTCAGTTCGTTGGATCGTTTCGTGTACGCTTCTATCTCTGACCCCGTCATCTTCAGGTTAAAGAACTCCACTTCCAGCTTGTGGATGTCATCACGACTGCAGTATTCACATTTGATCAGTTCCTTAAAATCATTCCATGGGGTGGCATTAGCTGCCGCCAGCCCCATCATCTGAACTTGCGCCTTCCACCAAGCTAGCGCAGTGCCTTCTAGAGTACCACTGGCGTACTTCACCCTGCGAGCCTCAGGGCATTCACACATCTCGAAGACCGATTCGAGCTTCTCAAACTAGTTGAGGAGTCCAACGACCCCTTCAGTGCCACTAAAAGTACTAGGACGACAGTCCATGAAAGTTTGGAACGTGCACACAGGTGGCTGAGCGTGTTGACCTGTCGTGTGCGTAAGAGTAAACATACTTAAGCACGAGTGTTGGTTTACGAGAGTAGGATCTAAAGATCCTAGAGTAAGTGGTGATGGCAGGTTATACCCCCTGCCTGGGCAGCTGCGAGTGCTGCTGTAACTTGTTCAGTGATCAGAGCCACCAACTGGGCTTGAGTTAGGTTAACGCGTCCACTCATGATCTTGATATCAAAGAGAACATGAGTGAGAGAGGTTCGCGAGAGTGCGATGACAGAAGAGAGTAAGCACATAAGTGTTTCAATCAACAATTGTTACGTTTATCTAAGCATACCACGAGCAAAGTTCTATGTAATTCTAGCAAGTAGGCAATGTAAACATAAATCATATCACCTAGAATGTCGAGTCTTGCACGTGGAGCGAAGCGTCGTTGTGGATCGTTGAGCACTGTACAGATTATAGTCTGGTTTTAACAAAAACTTTTTCCCTTTATTAAAACCAAGTTCACTATAACCAATGGCTCTGATACCAATCTGTCACACCCCCAAAATCCACACGCGGAGTATCACCGCTTGGAGGCGTGACTGACCAGGATCCAGCCACCAATCATATTGAACAATGTAAGTAATAAATGTAATTCAACCAAACAATACGAAAGGTGTTTAAAACCAAAGCATAGTTAAGTGTTTAGCGGAAGCATAAATATGAAAAACCCAACACTAGTAATAAGTTTGAAATGTCATTAAAGTTTAACATGGTATCCACGATCCATGTCCCACAACGACTGCGCCTCCCCGTGCAAGCACCATGAGTACCTATCGACCTGCAAGGCATGTAACAGAGAGTCAACAACAAAGTTGAGCGAGTTCACAGTTGGTTGTTTAGTAATAGTGTTCGTTCGTAACTCATATGTTCGTTTAGTAAACCATGTATCGTATTAATTCGTATCGCGGTCACCCTGACATGTTTTCAAAGATTAGTGGGGGCTTCCCATGTTGTAATTTCCATTAGTGGGGGCTTCCCATGTTGTAATTTCCATTAGTGGGGGCTTCCCATGTTGTAATTTACTAGACTAGTTGTATCCATAAGTATCCTTCCCAATCCGAGGATAGTAGTAAGTATAAGTTTACGTAGGTTTTACGTAAGTGCCCTTCCCAATCCGAGGACAGTGGTACGTAGCGAGTACGTAGATTTAGCGCTGGCGTCCTTCCCAATCCGAGGACGGTAGTAAGTAGTCTAGTAATGTTGCAAGTATGAGTAGTTATTCAATCCCATTCCCAACCCCGGGAATCCCATGCCTTGGTAAGAGTGTGAAATCACCTTGGTTTGCTCGGTATGCTAAACTAAGTGCTCGCAAACAATCAATCAAATCATATAGTAAACACATATACTTAATCAGTTCAAGTTCGTAAGGTTTCGCATGCAATCAATGCCACAAGATGTGTCTAAGCAATTAGCACGTATCACGCAAGCAGTTAATCAAAGTCATGCAATTCAAGTTTTACATCATTGGCTTCCTCAGTTTACTTTAACTTAGTTATTCATTAAAAGTCTTGGTACACTTAACCGTGTTAACAGTGTTAACTAGGATCAATAGACTAACATGCATAGTTGGGTTAACACACTTATCATAGTCAGTGTGGTATAACAGGGTTAGATTAAACTTAATGGAATTAACAAGCTTAACATGGTTGACATATATAACAAAGTTACACATTTAACAGAGTTCACATCTAGCCGAACAGATAAACTAACCGTGTTACATGCTTAACTTAACAGTGTTGACAATCATCACGGTGTTTAACTAGATCAAACATCAAACCGTAAACCCTTGGACGCAAATACATCCTGGACGAAATCACCATCCGTGCGAAATCTCCTTCGGTTTTCGTTGATCACTGGGTGTGACGAAAACATAAAGGGTTTTCGTCTTACCCTTGTGTTTTCGTGGTCCCGGTGATTTCGTCTAGGCAATGTAATAGTTACGCCAAATCATCTGGTAATCCTAATCGTGATTCTACCGGTTACCGGATCGAACATCAACAACAGTTACGTGAATATCACAGAACCGTAATCACCCTAATAGCCGTTACACACTATCACCGATCATCATCATACGGCAAATCATACAGTCACACAGAAACATCGATACCACTTATTATACCAATCATAACATAAACATGTGTTAACCTTAGACAATCTAGCATATATGTTGGCCATTACATGAGAGCATATTCACAGATTCATCATATACCCTAACCCTCCTTATATGATATCATTCTAGCAATTCATAGAAACTTTAAGTTTACAGAGTAGAACATAATTCATAGATCATAACACCACATGACTCCGTTTTACAAGCATAATATCGTGAATGAAACCTACTAGCAGGAACCCTAGTTGTTACACAACATCAAGGTCATACAGAAAAACAACATCAAAGATCAAGTGATACAAAACACTGACCAGAAATTAAAGCGATTAGTACGAACTAGATGGATGGACTTTCGAATGAGGAGGGGCTGCCGTCGGTGCACAGGAGAGCGAGGGAGAGTGAGAGATATCTAGGGTTGTTGCCGGTTACCAACAAACTCACGCAAGGGTTGAACAAAAATATAACACATTCGCTACTGGGCGGAAGTCCATTCTCCTCGTTTTCGCGGCCCAAACATGGTGAAACACTTAGGTGTTTTCGTCCAGTGGTGTTATCGACTAGAGAGGTTTTCGTGTGGGGGTTGTTTTTGGCTGGTGGTGATTTTAGTCATGAGGTGTTTTCGGGTGGGGGTTTTCGTGGCACAGGAAGTGTAATCAAATAGGTCTCAACCAAAATAAATCATTCATCAACTTTATTTAATAACACAAAACATATATCATATACACTCTTAATACACACCATATGTAACATATCAATCACAATACCATTTATCATATTACCAACGTGTACAGTTGTGAAGCAAACAAGTAGTGCAAACAATCAACTTAAACAATTAACGCGCAATTAATGCGAATATGGAAATCGTGGAAACTTGAGTTGTCACATTATCCCCAACTTGAAAGAAATTTCGTCCCGAAATTTAGCACGTGGTTACTGAGGAAGCTAGTTGTGTTGTGTAGTTTTACTGGTTTTCCTGGGGTGTCACATCCTCCCCCCGTTGATCTGGAATTTCGTCCCGAAATTCTGTAGTAGCTTCAGCCTCAGTAGCGGTTGCATTGTTTCCGAATAACTGGGGATACTTGAGTTTCATTTGATCTTCTCGTTCCCAGGTAAACTCTGGGCCACGACGGGAGTTCCAACGAACTCGAACAAGAGGTATTCTAGTGTGCTTGAGGACCTTAACGTCTCGGTCCATGATTTCAACTGGTTCCTCGACGAATCGTAACTGATCGTCGATAGTGAGCTCCTTCAAAGGAACTATGAGGGTCTCATCTGACAGACACTTCTTCAGATTCGACACGTGAAAAACGTTGTGAACTGCACTGAGTTCTGCGGGCAGGTTTAGTTTGTAGGCCACTTTGCCTATTTTCTCAATGATTTCGAACGGTCCAACGTAACGTGGATTGAGCTTGCCCCGTTTGCCAAAACGAACCACACCCTTCCAGGGTGAAACTTTGAGTAGCACTCGATCCCCAACTTGGAACTCGAGTAGTTTCCGGCGCTTGTTTGCGTAGTCTTTCTGACGGTCGCGAGCTGCCGCCATGCGTTGCCTTATCTGAGAAATTCTTTCCGTTGTATCCACTACAAGTTCTGGACCCGTGATCTGACTATCACCCACCTCTGCCCAACAAAGAGGTGATCGGCATTTACGCCCGTACAATGCCTCGAATGGAGTGGCTTGAATGCTGGTGTGGTAACTGTTGTTATACGAAAACTCCACTAATGGGAGGTGTTTTTCCCAGCCGTTGCCAAAATCAATTACACATGCCCGAAGCTGTCTTCTAAAGTTTGAATAGTGCGCTCAGACTGCCCATCCATCTGAGGGTGATAAGCTGTGCTCATGTCTAAACGAGAGCCAAAAGATTTGTGCATCGCTTGCCACAGTTCAGAAGTAAAACGTGCATCACGATCTGAGATAATAGAGGTTTGCACCCCGTGCCTCGAAACCACTTCCTTAAGGTAGACGTCTGCTAGAGTGGAGAATTTATCCGTTTCCTTGATAGCCAAGAAGTGTGCAGACTTAGTGAGTCGATCCACGATCACCCAAGTAGTATCATTTCCACGTTGAGATCTAGGCAGGCCTGTAACAAAATCCATGGAAATTTGCTCCCATTTCCACTGTGGTATTTCTGATTGTTGGTATAAGCCTGATGGTTTCTGATATTCGGTTTTGACTCTCGCACAAGTCAAACACTTGCTAACGTAAGTTGCTATATGAGCTTTCATGCTAGGCCACCGATATGTAGTTTTCAAGTCGTGGTACATCTTATCCCAACCAGAATGTACTGAGTAGCGAGACTTATGCGCTTCATCCATCACAAGCTCGCGTAAGTTTCCATAGAGTGGGACCCAGATGCGTCCTGTTACGTAATAGGCGTCGTCTGCCTTTTGTTCTAACCATTGCCTTGAGCCACGAAGGGCTTTAGCCCTGACATTTTCTGGTTTCAATGCTTCTACCTGAGCATCTCGTATCTGTGCAGGAAGGCTAGACTGGATGGTAAGTTGTAGTGCCGCACACGCCTAGGTGTGATATCTTTTCGACTGAGGGCATTGGCTTTGCCCAGATGGTACTTGATGGCACATTCGTAATCGTTCAGTAGCTCGACCCATCGACGTTGACGCATGTTTAATTCCTTCTGTTTGAAGATATGCTCGAGACTCCTGTGATCGGTGTAGATGGTGCACTTGGTACCGTACAGGTAATGTCTCCATATCTTGAGCGCGAAAACAACAGCTCCCAGCTCTAAATCGTGTGTAGTGTAATTCCGTTCATGAATCTTAAGTTGGCGCGAAGCATAAGCAATGACTTTATCCCGTTGCATCAACACACATCCAAGACCCTGAATGGATGCGTCGCAGTAGACTACAAAATCATCTGTGCCTTTAGGCAATGAGAGGATAGGTGCGCTACAAAGTCTATCCTTTAGGTGCTGAAATGCTGATTCCTGTGTATTACCCCAACGATAAGTAACACCTTTCTGTGTCAGTAGTGTAAGCGGCTGTGCAATCTTTGAGAAGTCTTTGATGAACCTTCTGTAGTAACCTGCCAAACCCAAGAATTGGCGAATTTCTGTTGGTGTGCGAGGTGCAGGCCAGTTCTTGATCGAATCTACCTTGGATGGATCAACATGAATCCCATCCTTGTTTACCACGTGGCCTAGAAAGTGGACTTCACGAAGCCAGAAGTCGCATTTCGAAAACTTGGCGTACAGCTGTTCTGTTCGAAGGAGTTCCAAAATAAGTCGTAAATGCTGCTCGTGTCCCTCCTGACTCTTAGAGTAGATCAGAATGTCGTCGATGAATACAATCACAAACTTATCCAGGTAGGGCTTGCACACTCTGTTCATAAGTTCCATGAAGACTGCAGGTGCGTTTGTTAACCCGAATGGCATGACCAGGAACTCGTAGTGGCCGTAGCGAGTTCTGAATGCTGTTTTGGAGACGTCCTCATCCCGGACTCTCAGTTGGTGGTAACCTGACCTCAGGTCAATCTTCGAGTAGTAGCTCGACCCTTGCAACTAGTCGAATAAGTCGTCAATACGTGGAAGAGGATAGCGGTTCTTCACAGTCACCTTGTTTAGTTCGCGGTAATCAATTCACATCCTGAAGGTACCGTCTTTCTTCTTCACGAATAGTACTGGAGCTCCCAGGGCGAAGAGCTAGAACGAATGAAACCCTTTTCCAAGAGTTCTTGCAATTGCTTAGACAATTCTTCCAGTTCGGTTGGAGCTAATCGATACGGTGCACGAGCTATTGGGGCTGCTCCTGGAGCTAGCTCGATCAGGAATTCGACCTGGCGATGAGGCGGTAGCCCAGGTAAATCTTCAGGAAACACTTGAGGAAAATCGCGTACTACTGGGATCCTCTATCTTCTTCTCTTCCGATGATGCATCAGTAACGACTGCTAAGATAGCAGTGTGGCCCTTTCGCAACCACTTCTGGGCCTTAAGAAAGGAGATGGTGCTTACAACTGCACCACCCTTGCCACCATGAATTACCAAAGGTTCTTCACCAGCACGAGGAGTGCGGACGATCTTTTCTTTGCAAAGAATCTCTGCTCGATGTTGAGGTAGCCAATCCATACCAATAACGATGTCGAAACCATCACAACGTTGGGGTCATTCCTAGCATCACCCTGACCAATCACGAACACTCGACCCCTGGCACCATTGCCGTCGTTATTACCCCCGTTGTTATTCCCGTTGCCCTGATTATTGTTGTTGTTGTTCTGATTCTGGTTTAACTGAGGGCAGTCCCGCTTGAAGTGGCCTTCAGCCCCACATTGAAAGCATCCCCTATTGCCTCGCTGTTGCTACTGGTTCTGTGGAGCTGATGGTTGTTGTTGTTGGTTCTGATTCGCAGGTCGTGAGCTCCTGCAATCTTTAGCCTCATGACCCATCTTGAAACACCGCTGACAACGACCCTTGTTGCACTGGCCATTGTGGTGCGTGTTGCATGTATTGCACCTTGGGAGATTTCCTCTATATCCACCCTGTCTTTGACTACCAGAAAATTGCTGACCAGGGCTCTGGTAGTTATCAGTCTTTCGCTGCTGTGCCTGAGACTGAGCTGTAGCTGAACCCTTGCTGGAATCCCCATCCCATTTCCGCTTGTTATCACTGGGAATAGCAAAAGTAGTAGTAGTAGTAGCACCGATACGTTTAGGCAGCCTGTTCTGTTCCACTACCTGGTCTGTGAGATGATGAGCAAGACGAGTAACATCCTGGATAGTAGCAAGGTTGGCCGAAGTCACATGGCTCTGAATCTCTGGTACTAAGCCTTTGAGGTACAACTCAATGCGTTTGATGGGAGGATCCACCATAGTTGGACATAACACTGTCAGTTCGTTGGATCGTTTCGTGTACGCTTCTATCTCTGACCCCGTCATCTTCAGGTTAAAGAACTCCACTTCCAGCTTGTGGATGTCATCACGACTGCAGTATTCACATTTGATCAGTTCCTTAAAATCATTCCATGGGGTGGCATTAGCTGCCGCCAGCCCCATCATCTGAACTTGCGCCTTCCACCAAGCTAGCGCAGTGCCTTCTAGAGTACCACTGGCGTACTTCACCCTGCGAGCCTCAGGGCATTCACACATCTCGAAGACCGATTCGAGCTTCTCAAACTAGTTGAGGAGTCCAACGACCCCTTCAGTGCCACTAAAAGTACTAGGACGACAGTCCATGAAAGTTTGGAACGTGCACACAGGTGGCTGAGCGTGTTGACCTGTCGTGTGCGTAAGAGTAAACATACTTAAGCACGAGTGTTGGTTTACGAGAGTAGGATCTAAAGATCCTAGAGTAAGTGGTGATGGCAGGTTATACCCCCTGCCTGGGCAGCTGCGAGTGCTGCTGTAACTTGTTCAGTGATCAGAGCCACCAACTGGGCTTGAGTTAGGTTAACGCGTCCACTCATGATCTTGATATCAAAGAGAACATGAGTGAGAGAGGTTCGCGAGAGTGCGATGACAGAAGAGAGTAAGCACATAAGTGTTTCAATCAACAATTGTTACGTTTATCTAAGCATACCACGAGCAAAGTTCTATGTAATTCTAGCAAGTAGGCAATGTAAACATAAATCATATCACCTAGAATGTCGAGTCTTGCACGTGGAGCGAAGCGTCGTTGTGGATCGTTGAGCACTGTACAGATTATAGTCTGGTTTTAACAAAAACTTTTTCCCTTTATTAAAACCAAGTTCACTATAACCAATGGCTCTGATACCAATCTGTCACACCCCCAAAATCCACACGCGGAGTATCACCGCTTGGAGGCGTGACTGACCAGGATCCAGCCACCAATCATATTGAACAATGTAAGTAATAAATGTAATTCAACCAAACAATACGAAAGGTGTTTAAAACCAAAGCATAGTTAAGTGTTTAGCGGAAGCATAAATATGAAAAACCCAACACTAGTAATAAGTTTGAAATGTCATTAAAGTTTAACATGGTATCCACGATCCATGTCCCACAACGACTGCGCCTCCCCGTGCAAGCACCATGAGTACCTATCGACCTGCAAGGCATGTAACAGAGAGTCAACAACAAAGTTGAGCGAGTTCACAGTTGGTTGTTTAGTAATAGTGTTCGTTCGTAACTCATATGTTCGTTTAGTAAACCATGTATCGTATTAATTCGTATCGCGGTCACCCTGACATGTTTTCAAAGATTAGTGGGGGCTTCCCATGTTGTAATTTCCATTAGTGGGGGCTTCCCATGTTGTAATTTCCATTAGTGGGGGCTTCCCATGTTGTAATTTACTAGACTAGTTGTATCCATAAGTATCCTTCCCAATCCGAGGATAGTAGTAAGTATAAGTTTACGTAGGTTTTACGTAAGTGCCCTTCCCAATCCGAGGACAGTGGTACGTAGCGAGTACGTAGATTTAGCGCTGGCGTCCTTCCCAATCCGAGGACGGTAGTAAGTAGTCTAGTAATGTTGCAAGTATGAGTAGTTATTCAATCCCATTCCCAACCCCGGGAATCCCATGCCTTGGTAAGAGTGTGAAATCACCTTGGTTTGCTCGGTATGCTAAACTAAGTGCTCGCAAACAATCAATCAAATCATATAGTAAACACATATACTTAATCAGTTCAAGTTCGTAAGGTTTCGCATGCAATCAATGCCACAAGATGTGTCTAAGCAATTAGCACGTATCACGCAAGCAGTTAATCAAAGTCATGCAATTCAAGTTTTACATCATTGGCTTCCTCAGTTTACTTTAACTTAGTTATTCATTAAAAGTCTTGGTACACTTAACCGTGTTAACAGTGTTAACTAGGATCAATAGACTAACATGCATAGTTGGGTTAACACACTTATCATAGTCAGTGTGGTATAACAGGGTTAGATTAAACTTAATGGAATTAACAAGCTTAACATGGTTGACATATATAACAAAGTTACACATTTAACAGAGTTCACATCTAGCCGAACAGATAAACTAACCGTGTTACATGCTTAACTTAACAGTGTTGACAATCATCACGGTGTTTAACTAGATCAAACATCAAACCGTAAACCCTTGGACGCAAATACATCCTGGACGAAATCACCATCCGTGCGAAATCTCCTTCGGTTTTCGTTGATCACTGGGTGTGACGAAAACATAAAGGGTTTTCGTCTTACCCTTGTGTTTTCGTGGTCCCGGTGATTTCGTCTAGGCAATGTAATAGTTACGCCAAATCATCTGGTAATCCTAATCGTGATTCTACCGGTTACCGGATCGAACATCAACAACAGTTACGTGAATATCACAGAACCGTAATCACCCTAATAGCCGTTACACACTATCACCGATCATCATCATACGGCAAATCATACAGTCACACAGAAACATCGATACCACTTATTATACCAATCATAACATAAACATGTGTTAACCTTAGACAATCTAGCATATATGTTGGCCATTACATGAGAGCATATTCACAGATTCATCATATACCCTAACCCTCCTTATATGATATCATTCTAGCAATTCATAGAAACTTTAAGTTTACAGAGTAGAACATAATTCATAGATCATAACACCACATGACTCCGTTTTACAAGCATAATATCGTGAATGAAACCTACTAGCAGGAACCCTAGTTGTTACACAACATCAAGGTCATACAGAAAAACAACATCAAAGATCAAGTGATACAAAACACTGACCAGAAATTAAAGCGATTAGTACGAACTAGATGGATGGACTTTCGAATGAGGAGGGGCTGCCGTCGGTGCACAGGAGAGCGAGGGAGAGTGAGAGATATCTAGGGTTGTTGCCGGTTACCAACAAACTCACGCAAGGGTTGAACAAAAATATAACACATTCGCTACTGGGCGGAAGTCCATTCTCCTCGTTTTCGCGGCCCAAACATGGTGAAACACTTAGGTGTTTTCGTCCAGTGGTGTTATCGACTAGAGAGGTTTTCGTGTGGGGGTTGTTTTTGGCTGGTGGTGATTTTAGTCATGAGGTGTTTTCGGGTGGGGGTTTTCGTGGCACAGGAAGTGTAATCAAATAGGTCTCAACCAAAATAAATCATTCATCAACTTTATTTAATAACACAAAACATATATCATATACACTCTTAATACACACCATATGTAACATATCAATCACAATACCATTTATCATATTACCAACGTGTACAGTTGTGAAGCAAACAAGTAGTGCAAACAATCAACTTAAACAATTAACGCGCAATTAATGCGAAGATGGAAATCGTGGAAACTCGAGTTGTCACATTTTATTTATTTATTTATTGACTTCATCTCTAAGGTTGTTAGGGTCTAATATAAATTAAAATTTGTATGCGTGCGTGGGTTGCATCGCAGACATAATGAACGCAAAGCATTTAGAACATAGACATACCATTAACGGTTGTTACATATTGTTAGTTTCGAATACATAAGACTTTCATACAAAATTTGAACCTAAAAGAAAACCCTGTTACAAGTATCACGACAATACTTTTACAAAAATAAGAAACCCAACCGAACTTTTGTGTATTACAAAACTGTTACTTTCGAATACATAATACTTTAATAGCCACCTCTGAAACATGTTTATTCGACTTCCAGTTGAAGTTGGAAAACGTGAATCTTGTGGTGGGCAGTGATGTTATCGCATTTTCACTTGAGTCTGCATTGTGAGACAGTGATGCTATCACACTTCCTTGCATCTATACATATTGGCTTCTATTAGTGACAGGTATTAAATCAAATCCACATCATTGACTTCCAGTTGAAGTTAATAAATGTGAATCTTGTAGATGGGTACATTGAATTTCAGATTACAATAAATCATCCATCACATATTAGTGAGATGAAACGTATACTGAGTTTGATATAACTCAATTATCTGAAGGCTGCAGGCACCAACATTAAAAGCAAATGTAAAATAACAATTTCGATAGAATTATCTGAAGACTAACCTTATGAGCTAGATATGAAATCCGTTTCTTGGATGCCTCATATCCAAAGGTTGTCTTGGAATTGAGTGTGCATGTTGTCCCACAAAATTAATAATTAATTATTCATCTAAATAGCTAAAAACATCTAACGAATAAAACGATAAGAAGTACGCTTACCATGATGTGATCAACTCCAGCACACGCATCGACAATGGATGTTTGAATCTGAAATAAGCACTTAAGTGGGCAGGCAATAAGGAAACAAACACAATTTTGCATATGGTGTAACAACTTATTGCATAAAAGGGAAAAAATGTATAAGTTACACATCAATATAAGTTGAGCAAAAGTAAAAAGGTTATCAACCATCTAAAGTAAAGAGCCTAATCAAGAATATTGCGTAATATTAAGCATGCCACAAACTTAAACATGTAAAATAATGCTATAATACACATCTTACCTTTGCCAATGCCTCTTGAAATACTTGTCAATGAATCTATCCATTATGTCCGCGTCAAATTTGACATTTAATAATCTTTTTAAAAAAAATAATCAAAAGTTCAACTAACAAAATGCAAGTTAAAAGCATTAATCCGACATAAGCCCCACAAACTAGGTTATGACAACCCGAACTTTCCGAGGTTAGCACCATTCACTTCCTCGTTTACCAATTTATGACTCGTTTATGTTTTCATGTCACACGATTTAATATATTTAATAAACATCCAAACTAGCAATTTATATATATATATAGGGTCGGGATTTAGAGAAAACGGTGGAAAGTGTGAGAACGGTGAGAACGCTTATGGATCGTCAGATCAAAACAATCCGTGGACTAGATTGCGCGGTGACGTTTTCGTTAATAATCTCAATTTTCTTATGTGGTACGCGCTTCATTAAGGGTAAAAGGGTCTTTTACCGCTCAAATTCAAAACGCCATCAAATGATAACATGCCATTAAAAAAAACGTCATTAAAAACAAAACGCCAAAAATTAGTGATAAAAGGCATTGGATATTACAGGAAGAGGAAACAACACAGTAACTGCATTTTAGTTATTAACATTTATTAGAAGAAATTCCCTCCTAAATTACGCGCCAAAAACATCATTATATAAACGACGAAGAAACATCGCTTCCATAATCACTTCAATCTATCCATTTCTTCAAAAACATCTTTAACCAAAAACACCAATTTAACCAAAACGCCAAAAATGCCAACAATCGTTTTGTGGAGATACACTCTGGAAATCAGGCGATTCGTCTTGCGTTTTGACAACAGAAGGAGGGTGTATGTTAGGACAATCAAGGCAATTTTGAAGATAGAAGAAGAGGTACATAGGTGTATCATATCCCTTGGCATCGCTCTGGACAACGAATGCCATGAAACACATATGCTTATAAAAGCATTAACAAGGAAATTTGGACCAATCAAAGAAGATGTAAAGCCGAACCATGTCATGACATCATGGCGTTTTGATGATGAAACAGACATGGTGACAGTTATATACAATAGCTGAGAGCAGGAAGTCTACTGGCTTGAAAACATCATGACAAAGCATGGGCTTTGTTTCATGGAAGAATTGCATAACGCCACTTGTGTGAACACAGAAATGAACTCAAAATGGGAATTAATACAAAACATGTTCAAGTGGAGGCTTCAGAATCTTCAGGAACAGGAAGCCGATAAAGGTGAAGGTGATGACATGATTGAAGATCCAGATGAAGACTCCGAGGAAGAAAATGACGCAAGTGATGGATACTTTTCAGATAAAGTACCTTCTGACGAAGAGTTTTACTTTTTTTTTTCTTCTGTGTAATCTTCTTTTTTAAGATAATTAAATGATATATTTCTCTATTTATTTGCAAAACGCCAAAAAAGTACTAAAAAGGTTATTGCTTACAAAACGCCAGAAGTAACAACAAATATTTTTCCTGCTTAATATTTTATTTTCTCCGTTATTGTATTTTGTCATCTTCGTCTGCATAACGCCATTTAAAAAAAACGCCAAACTTAGAAGATGTGACGTCTATCACCTATAAAACTTATAAAGCTGATCAAAATAGTAAATACAAAAACAGGAACTGAAAAGACGGTTACTTTATTACAATCATTTATTACAATAAAAAAGGCCCGCCTAAACTACGCGCCAAAAAACTCCTATAAGAGATGGGTCTATACACAATGAAATGATCACACCCAGAAAAACAAACGCCATATCCTCAAGAAACCACTCACTATAAAAACGCCAAAAAATGTTAGTTAAAATAACCACAGATGGCAAAGCTTTCACTGAATGGATTATTCTTCTGAGGGGATTATCTCAATAATATTTTGTTGAATGAGATGGACAAATATTCAAGAAAAAAAGACTGATGACAGTGATATGTCATCATGTGAGCTTTGTTCTTGATGACTATATGCATAGAAGAAAAGGATCAACACAAGAGTAAAATGCCATTTTGGACTCCATTATTATAAATAGCATCAAGCAAGAGTTGATCTTAATGACATGTCACCAAACAAGAATATCTGTTGGTGCATACATCTGTCGTCTTCGTCTTATATCGAGTCTGGGTTGAAATGTCTGATAGCTTGAGATGTCTGGTAGCTTGAGATGTCTGGTAGCTTGAATGTGTCTGGTAGCTTGAACGTGTCTGATAGCTTGAACATGTCTGGTAGCTTGAACATGTGTGTGTCATTTCAAGCTAACAAGCATTTAGTATAAATAGGCATGTCTTGTTTCATTTGAAGGTACCAGACCAGAGAGCCTTGTAACTTGTACCGAAGTGCTGCCGGTATATTTTGTGCCTGTAATCGTTGTTAAATCAATACACAAGGTGTTTAAAGTGATATTCAAGCTGTTTCTACATTCGTTTCTTAGTTTTCGCCTCTGAAACGGATAAAATCTCTTCTGAACGACTCGTTTGGGTCACAAAACAATCCTACAAGTAGTATCAGAGCTCAGGAGGAAGAGATCTTGTCTAAACAGCCTGTTTTCGTCACTTTTCTGATTTCTACACCTTTCTTTTTCAAATTTAAATATTTTTCACGGTGAAAAACGGCTCAAACTTTCACATATTGTGTGTAATCTTGTATTAATCAATCCTGGAAAGTTTCAGCATTTAAATCGAATTAAATCTGGTTCAAATCGGTCTGCTAGCTTGAAATTGGTTCGTAATTTGCTGACGTCATCAAAGTTTCAAGCGAACATAACATCGTGTGTCAACTTGAAACTGGTTACTCGCTTGAAAATTCAACCTTGTTCGCTTGAAAATTGACTGGTCGCTTGAAAAGATCAACCTTGTTAGCTTGAAACTGCTGCTCGCTTGAGTTTTCACCGTATGATAGCTTGAAACTGACTGTTCGCTTGAAAACATCTAACCACTTGTAATAGTTTGCTCGCTTGAAAACGTTATGACCGCTTGAAAAGTTCACCGCTTGAAACATTAAAAATGATCATGTGATAGGTGTCAGTCCCAGGTCTCGTAAATTGATATTAGTTTGCATGTGATCTGATCAAAGGCAATTGGGTTCAATTTTCGATACAGTGCATGTGAATGCTTGTTCCAAGAAATGCATGTGAACATTTAGTGTATAAACAAAGTTCTTGGACCAAGTTTCATCATAGTTGTGGTCCAATCAGATTTTTGTAAAAGTTGATATAGTCGGCTAAGAGGAGTGTGTTGTCGGCTGGATATAATCATTGGTCAAAGGAAATATTGCATGTGTCAGTCATTAGTTCGGCTCATGTGATTCTTTATCGACACTAGTCACTTGGGTTACAATTTTTTATTCAATTGACATTCGGCCCACTGTCAATCTCTAGGCCCAATCAGAGATTGCATATTACAACCGGCTCATTGTTTTGCGGCACAAAGTATATTACAACAGTTTCACTCTAAGTCCATATCTTGTGGTTCATTAGTTGTGGTCTATTCATTCAGTGTTCATATCAGAATTCATTAAACGAGTCCGCGAGTCTTCAACACGTGTCCTAGATCAATTCAATCGTCATACACATTTTTACATAATCAGTGCGTTTAAACTGATAGTTTGTTTTGTTTGTGTTGTCAGGTATTTTACAAGGTGATACAGCTCATTTAAAAATTCGAAACATGGATAACGAGTTCTACAATGCTTTTGCTAGTCCAATTACAATCACTCAGAGTGCTTTGCATGAAAATGAAACCGGGACGTCTCAGAAACCACCCAAACTCATGGATATTGATGATTACAATGCATGGTTCGAACGGTTTGGGAATTGGGTTGAAGCTTATCATTTGGATGCATGGGAACACACTGAAGAACCATATGTTAGACCCACAACGAATAATATTCAGCAAACAATTAGGGAAATGAGTACTGAAGATAAAAAGAAATATAGGGATGAGAAATTGATGGTGAGTCTGCTTCAGCAAGCGATAAAAGAAGATATCTTGATACTGCTTCAACATGATGGAACTGCTTATTCAATTTGGACAGAATTGGAAGCAAAATTTGTTGGAAGTGATGATATGCTCAAAAACAAGATGTCTGTCATGAAGAAAGAGTTTGATTTATTCCGTGGTTTAAAATCTGAAAACACCAAGCAAATAATTGATAGATATTGTAACTTGGTGAGAAATATGACAAAACTTGGTACTAAAAAGGATACTGATGAATTGATTGAAAAACTTGCAGATGCACTACCTCATGAAACTTGGGGAACGTTTCTGATGATGCTGAGATCCAACAGAAAAGATTATAAAAACATGACACTGGGAGACTTCATCAAACATTTGGAAGCTCAAGAGTTGGAGCAGAGGAAGATTGCCAGGATGAAGAACTACGATGGAGAACAAGATATCAGCTTGTATTACAAAGGTGGTGTCAACGAAAAGTTAATTTTTTCTCCAAAATTCGAAACTGCTTACAGTGCAAAAGATTCTTCAGAAAAGAAATCATCCCAGGGATCAAGTAGCACTAGATTTTTATCATTCGATCCAAACATTTCTGCAACAAAGAATGGAAGAAAACTTCAATGCAATATTGTATTAAATCTTGAAAGTGATCAAGATTATTCTGAAGAAGTTGCCAAAAATCAAATGTCTTTGTTGGGAATGGTGTTAGAGTCATATAGTAGTTTTGTGGCCGGAAAGATCGGTAATCCAATGCTCACGAAAGAGGATTACGATCAAATCGATGCTGAGGAAATGGAATTGATGGATATTAAATGGTGCATGGCCAGCGTAATGAGAAGAGCTGAGAAGTTTAAACAAATTACGGGAAGAAATGATTTTCTTGATGCAAGCGTTTCAAATTTAGGCTTTGATAAATCTAAAGTTACATGTTTTCGTTGCAGGGAAAAGGGGCATTTCAAGAGGGAGTGCAAAAATCGTGAAGCTACTGGAGCCCAGAATCCTTTTGGAAACAACGATTATCACAAAAAGGCGATTTATCATCAAATCACACCATCGCATCAAGCACAAACTGCTCACGGAAGAGATATAATTGAAGGTTCAAAAAGAGCATGTTTAGTTAATCAGGGCAAATATGATAATTTTACCTGGGATAAATATCTTCCAACAAACAGCAAAGTGTGTTTGGCAGAACAAGATGATGAAAAGTTGGCTGAAGGTTTCAGTTGGAATGATTTTTGCCCAGATCAAGACACTTCAAAAGTTAAAGCTTTCATTGCAAATGCTTATGATTTGAAATGTGCTGAAAAGTGCAGAAAAGTCATGGAAGCTGCTGAAGCAAGAAGGAGAAAGCTTGAAGAAGAGGAAGAAGAGGAAGAGAGATTAAAAGCTGAAGCTAAAGCTGAGAAAAAGAGAAGAGCTGAATTTTTACAATCAAACCGAACAGTTAAAGAGGTTCCTGAATTTGAAGTCAAAGTTGATGCAGAACCTGTCAAAGTTCCTGAAAAGTGCATGAACTGTGATTCTTTAATCAAGCAGAACAATGAGTTGCTGCATAACATAAACAGATTGAAAGAATCCTATGATACAATGAACAGAGAAATCAACAAGTATACTGATTCAAACGGTGAACAAGTTGTGGCAATGAATACACTGAAGATAGCATATCTGAGACAGTTGGATGATGTCAACTTTCACATAAAGAAATGTGCTGATCTAGAGTTGAAGTTAGCAACACAAAAGATAGAAACTGAGAGAGTCAACAAGTTATTAGAAAGTTACTCATATTCTACTTTTGTTGTTGACAGGATTTATCCAGTTGTGGAGAATTTGAAGACGTTTGAAGATATGAAGACGTCCAAAGAAAAGAAATCTATGACAAAAGATGAAGATAAAATGAAGACTTCTGGTAAGAAACCAAGTGTGGTTTACAACAAATGTCCGCCTCCGGTCGAAAATGGATTTTTACCTCGAAATCCAAATTCCGAAAGAGTCGAAGAGGCAATAAACTTACAATGGGAGTCTGGGCTGTTGGATAACTTGCCAGAGAATATTGATGTTACATACACATCGTCTGACACTGATCATGAGTCAAAGTTGATAAAAAGTGTGGTCGATCAAGTGTTAGAAAAAGATGAAAGTGAGGAGTCAAACATGGAGTTCAAACCCGAGTCAAAGTCTGAGTCTGATGCGTCAAAGTCTACAATCAAAAAGGACAAACGGGTTTATGACAAACAATTTTTGTTATCGAAATCTAATTTAAATGATGAATCGGTCAAAGTAGCATATACTTTGAAAGGTTCTGACAAATTATATTCTGATGAGAGTTTTCCAATAAGAAATGTCAGATTTGAAACGATTCAACAGGTTTTCAAAATTACAGAAATTAATATTTCTGAAATAAAAGATTTAAATCTTAATGGAAAACCTAAACAATACACTTCAAGAGATCAACAAAGAATTAACAAGAAAATGGGTTACAATTATGGTTACAGTTTCCAAAAGAAACCAAACTATAATCGTAATTTCAAAAAGAAAGGATTAGGTTTTGTATCACCGAAAAACTATAAAAATGAAAAATTTTCTAAACCAAAAACTGTGTTTGTTTCAGGAAATTTTTTAAATGATGAGAAAGAGCAAGCATTCAGAAAGCAGACAAATCAGGAATTCCTTGCCAAGAAGCAAGAAGAGTTGAAGAAGAATGTTGTTTCAAAGAAGATAGAAACCAGAACCTGTTTTCAGTGTAAAACTGTTGGTCATGTTGCTAGGAATTGTCCGAAGACATTCAAACCAAAACAGGAAGTCTCTGGTAAATTGAAAGAGAAAGTTGTGAATAACACTGAACTGAAAACCCGAAAGTTTACAGGCTTTGAAAATTCAACTTTTGAAAAAGGAGAATGTTCAAAGAGTGTTTTGAAAGAAAAAGAAAATGTAAAAAAAAAATGGGTTGTGAAAGGTTCAGGTTATAGTTCTGGTGATGAATCTGATTCCACAAAATCAGAGGAGCCACGGGTTGAAAAAAAGGTTGAAACATCAGTTCCAACTATGAATGATGAAAATTTTCCACCGTTGTGTGCTGAAAATTTTATGAAGAAAGTTGGAAAAGTTGAAATTTCAAATCAATTTTATTCTGATAAGAAGAAATTTGATGTTGATAAGGCTTTCAACGGAACTGTGAAACATATTTTTGGAAAAATGGTCAATGGTAAGGCCAAAGGAGTGAAAGAATTTTATGCTTCGAAAAGAAATGTTCACAGGTCGGTTGAAAGAAAAGATGAAGAAGAAGTTGTTACACCCAAGGAAGGTCAGGCTTGGGTGGATATATTTTTCAAACATTAAAAACCTGACTTGCCGGAGATCCCAAGTTGGTAATCGTGGATCATGAATCGGCATCATTCTTTATCATGTTAAATGTGTTTTTGAAAAGCAGGACTTGCCGGAACTCCCAGGTTTGTAAGCGAGGAGTAGGAATCGGCACCTTGAGAATTCAACCAACAGATGGTAAATTGGTTGAAAAACAGGTCTAAGTTGTATGTTTGTGATTTTTACAAGTGGTTCAGAATTTGAATCAGATTGATCTTACAAGTGGTAAATCAGGGACATTAAGTTGTATCTGATTTCCTACAAGTGGTTGAAAAACAATGTGATGAACCAAATCCCTTACCTACTAATGGTTTACAAAATCAACAAAACTAATTTTCCGGAACAACCATTTTGATTAAAACAAACTTAAGTGTTTTGAGATCATAATGGGAAAATAGTTTGTTGTGAGGAGGAGTTCTGATTGTTTATGTCAAGTGGATGGAGAATTGAGGCAATTCGATATCAGTTGTCATATTCTTGTACAGTTTGTTTTCAAATTTCCTAAAATGTGTTTGCATTTTAGGGGGAGTAAGAAATTTTCAGAAAATCCAAAAACATTTGAAAATTTGAAAAAGCCAAAAGCATGATAAATTGAAAAATGAGTTTTGTTGCATAAAAGAGGAAATGATAGTACATCAGTGGACGATCACAACATGCTAAAGAAATGGAAAGTTAAAAAGTGATAAACGGTCTCACTGATGATATGCCAGTAGGTTTTTACACATTTAGTAGATTGTGACGAGATATAAACCTAAATTTCAAACTTGCTTATATCGTGGGGAAACATCTCTCGGATATATGGGTAACCCCCGAAATCTCGTTTGAAAGGTCTCATAATCTGATATACTAGGTCTTTATACTCAATGATGTCTGGGGTATTATTCCGGGACTTCTGCTGAACGATGGTTCTGACCTAGTCCTTGGATAATATTTTCTGCAAATGCTTGAAACATAGCATAAACCCTCAGCATGCAGATGAAACAATAAAATTGATAGTCGCTGCTGTTGTAGCTAAAAGATCCTCTAAAGGGGACATTCCTTAAAGTCGAAGCTGATATCTCTCTGCGTATACGGAAGTATCGACCTGAGATCCCTCGACCCTCGCATTACCTAATTTATGTACAGATATCATTTGTGTCATAATTACCTGTAAGACTGAATATTGGGATCTGGATACGGGAGTATATTCTGAGGTGGGACACGCGATTGAGTTTAAGTACTTAAAACATTAATTTCGTATCTCGAAGCAGTTGAACTTTGTGTGAAAATTTAAGTGGACCAGTATACTGACAATCTAAGTGAATCGTTTAAAACTTAAAATGAAATGAAGCTTAACGGTGTTGGTGATTTGTCTTAAAAACTGATATGATCCTCTTGCACAAACTCACAAAAATATTGTCTGTAAATATTTCTTTACTGCATTTCATTTCTGTATTTTCTTGTTTCTACAAGTAGTGTCAATTATTTTGTTCAGAAAATCCAAAAAGATTTTAGTGTGTTTTAGCATAAATTTTGAAAAATCCAAAAAGATTTTCGACAACTGATTTTGGAGAGCTGATTTTCAAAATTTCGAGTGCTAAACATGATGAACAAATGATTTGGGTAAAAGTATTTGAAGATTGTTGAAATGAAATGAGAAAAGGTTTTGCAATAAAAACGTTATTCCTGCAAGTGGTAAATTAGATTTGAGAATCTTATCCACAAATGATTATCAGAAAACTTATTTTTGGGTAGAGTTGTGCAAGTTGAACAGGTTCAAATACCTGAGTTAGATGAGTGCCAGGTTACGATCTAAGAACCTGTGGAAAGTGAATTCCAGACTGCGATTCCAGCTTAGAGAAAGGGGGAGTCTGAAGACATCGAGAGGGATTCTGAAGATTGTAGAGCCAGATTCAGATCCTGAAAAGTACGAGAAAGAGTAAGAGATTGATTGAGGATGCTTACAATGGAGAATTTTGAAGATAGTGAACAGACTGATAAAGACCGAAGATTGAAAAGACTCGACATTTAAGACTCGTCAACATCTGAGGGGGAGTCTGTTGGTGCATACATCTGTCGTCTTCGTCTTATATCGAGTCTGGGTTGAAATGTCTGATAGCTTGAGATGTCTGGTAGCTTGAATGTGTCTGGTAGCTTGAACGTGTTTGATAGCTTGAACATGTCTGGTAGCTTGAACATGTGTGTGTCATTTCAAGCTAACAAGCATTTAGTATAAATAGGCATGTCTTGTTTCATTTGAAGGTACCAGACCAGAGAGCCTTGTAAGTTGTACCGAAGTGCTGTGTAATGCCCATAAATTTAAAATCATTATTCTAGAAATAAAAAGAATAATAGTAATTTATAAATTAACCACTAGAAAACCCTAATTAAGACACCCAAGTAATTCTGTACAAACCCTAGAATTTTCAGAATTTTCATAATCAGGATTAGGGCCCCTAAAACTCAGGGGGGGTATTCCCTACTTGATAATTATCTTAATAACTTGCGGCAGAAGTTGAAATTTTAAAAACTGTCGACTCACCTAGGCTAGTCCCACACGTGGCCACCATATACGAAATTCATGACCCTTACGGACCGTAAGCATTATTTGTTACGGTCCGTAAGCAAGGGAAAAATTCGACTATAAATAGAGGACATTGGCACTTGATTCTGGGCACAAAAACGACGTTCAAACTTCAAATTCACTCTGAGATATCGTCCAATTACTTTCAAAACACACACGAAACACTAATTAAGTATAGCGGGGTGCTGCAGAACATGGTAATAACTCGATCGCTATTACGATTCATTGTCCGATCGATCAATATATCCAATGGATGTTTAAGTGCTGCCCACTTTAGGGTTATACTTTGTCATTCGTCATTAATTCGATGAATGAGTTTAAGTATCGTACTTTGTCGTTCGTCGTTAATTCGATGGATGAGTTTAAGTATTGTACTTTGTCGTTCGTCGTTAATTCGATGGATGAGTTTAAGTATCGTACTTTGTCGTTCGTCGTTAATTCGATGGATGTTTAAGTATCGCACTTTGTCGTTTGTTGTGAGAATTTGATCTCGTGAGTTATCGTAAATGTTGTATTAAGTTACTAACCTAGTTTGTGTGCATGTTATTTAAATTAGGTTAAAAGACTAATCAGTAGTCTAAACTCTGCCCGTATAAATCTAAAATATTAGCACAAGGTAGCTTCACTTTGGAGTTATTAAGGTACGGATCCTTACCCCACTTCTTGTTGTTTGATATTCAATTGTTATAAACCCTTTGAATTCGTATATCTTTTCAACCTCATCACGTCTTTGATTATCGATTCATTTGACAGTCCGTTGAATTCCTATTCTATACTTTGAATTTAGCTTTCATGTCATGCGATAGTTTTCTGTTAAGTTGTACTCATTATCGCATGTTCCAAGATAAGTTACGTTTTGTTATGAAAAGTATTTTGATAAGTTATGTAAATAAGATTATTTGTACTCTGATACCCTGAGTATCGCTTCTCGTGGAGTGTCCCACGAGCATGTTGTTGCGGCATCGACATCATGTGCTCTATCCGTGACGGAGAGATCAGTTCACGGCGTCTCTTAAGTACAAGTGTGGTACATAAGGCTATTAGGAGGCGTATGGATCGATCCTAGGATTTAAGTATAAGGAGGTGGATAACGAGTATGCCAATTCGCCATCTCATGTGATAATTATGCAGGAGTAGCTACCTGTGTATTGTCACGTTTTAAGTTTGCTCATGGGTACATCCGTAAGATATGATTTTGAAAATTCGTTATTTGCATCAAGTTTCATCCGAATAAAGTGTTATTTGTTATTTGAGCCTAATATTCCGTACTGAGCATTCGGCTCATTCCGTAAATTTTTGTATATATACAGGTACGCAGGTTACTTTGGGCAGGGAAAAGAGAGAAGAATAAAGCTTAGGAAATAAATCTGAAGATGTTAGTAAATCAAGTCAAATATGTTCGCTTGTATATAAACCTTAAGTTTAGTAGTCGTGTGGTTGTATCCTTGTCCAATAAATAAATAAAGGAAATTATGACTTTTGTTTATGATACTGTTATTGTGACACGTCAGCCCTTCCGGGTTGGGGTGTTACAGCTATGGTATCAGAGCAAAGGCTCTTTCCTGTAGAAAACTTGAAGATAGTAATAAAAACCTGTGAGGAATGGGTAGATATCTATGATAGGATTCAACTTGATCTCTTATTTGGTTTAACTCCTATGTCTATTCGTATAGATGCCTCCTCGTCGTCCGCTACGCAGGAATACTCGTACTAACCATGTGCGTAACGACACTTCTTCGAATGAGACTCCAGTTGATCCAAACGTAATTAATGCTATCAACCAGGCTGTTGCCGGGTTGCTTCCAAACCTTGTTGCTCAAACAGCTGAGGCCGTTATTCAACAAACTCGTCATCCAGAACGTAATAACACGAATCCAATCTCTGGTGAAGAAATTCGTGAGAATACCACGAACCATACTACCTATAGTATAGACATATGGATCGCTAAATTCCAAAAACAAAAGCCGAAATCCTTTAGTCACGCTAATAATCCAGTCGAAGCAAGGAACTGGATAGCTCATGTTGAAAAGATCTTCGGAGTTCTTGGAGTTCCGGAGCAATACAAAGTTAGATTGGCTACCTACAAACTTGAAGATGACGCAAAAACTTGGTGGGAAGGATATAAGCAAGTCAAAGGAGGGGATGATTTTGACGCTAATCTTTCATGGGTCGACTTTCGTAATATCTTTTACGACAAGTATTTTTCGACCGCTGATAAAGAAGCTTATATCAGGGAGTATGCAGTGATTCGACAGGGGAGTGATAAACCAGCCTCTGAGTTCATTACTCGATTTGCAAGGTTGGCTAGTATTGTAGGAGACGTTGCAGGATCAGCAGAAGTCCAAGCAGAAAAATGCAAGTGGGCAGTTAATGATCGAATTAGGAAGTCGATCATGTACATGAAATTTAAGGATATCACCGAAGTTGCTAATGCAATCAAGACTTTTGAGTTCGAAAGGAAAGAATTTTTATCTCGAACTGGGGATAATAAGAAGAGAAATAGGGAAGGGCAAATTAAGCAGGAAATCGGCCAATCATCCACTACGCCACAGCATCAAGATCGCAAAGTGCAAGGAAATCAAAACTCTGGAAATCAGGCACGTCCATGGCAACCTAGACTGCAAAACCCGAGACCTGCTCAAAACCAGATTCAGTTGTATGCAGAACCTATTAGAGCTCAACCACTGAATCAACATGTAAACCCAAATCAAATTACATATCCTCTATGTAATATTTGTGGTAAGAGACATCAAGGCGTATGTCACCGAAGTACAGGAGCATGCTTTAGATGTGGCGAAACTGGACACATGATCAAGGAGTGTACCAAGAAAGACACTAGGAAGAATAACCGACCAAACGTTGCACCACCCAATGTTGGAGGAAGAGCTTTCACACTTTCTGCTACTGATGCTGCTAATGTCCCAGGTACTGTGTCGGGAACCCTTCAGCTTGGTAAACATAGTATCTATGTGTTATTCGACACAGGAGCGACTCATTCTTTAGTATCCCACTCGTTTACTAAGTATCTCCCGATAAGACCAACTCTTTTAAATCATACTTTAACCATTTCCACTCCCATGGACAATTCATCCGTAATCACTTACGTATATAAAGATTGTCCGATCCGTATTGAATCTATTGTGTGTAAGGCGGATCTATTTCCAATATATATGTGTGACTTTGATGTTATTCTAGGAATAGATTGGTTGTCTAGACATCGCGTAACTATAGATTGTCATTCTCGCCGTGTTATTTTTGGTGATCTTCATCATCCTGATATTATATATCAGGCAACTCAAGCTCATAAATCTCTTAAGATTATCTCTGCGCTTAAGGCTCAAAAATTCATATCAAACGGTTGTGCTGGATTCCTAGCATCGATTAGGGATACTTCTGCTAGTGTTAAGAGTATCGATAACCACTCCGTTGTTCGTGAATATCCTGATGTATTTCTGGATGAACTACCGGGATTACCACCCGACCGTCAAGTAGAATTCACCATCGACTTGATCCCTGGTGCCGAACCTATTTCTAAAGCTCCATACCGTATGGCCCCAATGGAACTGAAGGAGTTGAAGGAACAATTGCAAGAATTGTTAGATCTAGGATTCATAAGACCCAGTGTTTCACCTTGGGGTGCTCCGGTCTTATTTGTGAAAAAGAAAGACGGTAGTATGCGTTTATGTATTGACTACCGAGAGCTAAACAAGATTACTATTCGTAATCAGTATCCTCTGCCTCGCATTGATGATCTCTTTGATCAACTTCAGGGGGCTCAGTTCTTCTCAAAAATCGACCTGAGGTCCGGGTTCCATCAGCTAAAGGTCAAGAATGATGATGTTCCCAAGACCGCCTTTCGTACTCGATATGGTCATTACAAATTTTTGGTTATGCCCTTTGGGCTAACTAATGCACCCGCAGTCTTCATGGATTTGATGAATCGCGTATTTCACCAATTCCTAGACAAATTCGTTATTGTCTTTATCGATGACATTCTGGTGTATTCTAAGAGTCGCGAAGAGCATGAAGCACATCTACATGTAGTACTTGGAACCTTGCGGCATGAGAAGTTGTACGCGAAGTTTTCCAAATGTGACTTTTGGCTTAGCCAAGTGTCATTTCTAGGTCATGTCATATCAGCAGAGGGAATTATGGTAGACCCAACAAAGGTTGAAGCTATTACAAAATGGCCAAGACCCACTTCTGTTACCGAAATACGAAGTTTCTTGGGTCTTGCTGGCTATTACCGAAGATTTGTTGAAAGATTCTCGGTAATTGCTTTACCACTCACAAAACTCCTAAGGAAAGGGGTGAAGTACTCATGGAATGAGGAACAAGAGAAAAGCTTTGAAGAATTGAAGAAACGACTCGTATCCTCTCCGATACTCGCTCTCCCTTCTGGATCAGGAGGTTATCAAGTCTATAGTGATGCCTCAAAGAAAGGATTAGGTTGTGTGCTAATGCAACATGGGAAGGTTATCGCTTATGCCTCCCGTCAATTAAAGCCTTATGAAGTTAACTACCCTACACATGATTTAGAACTAGCCGCAGTCGTCTTTGCACTTAAGATTTGGCGACACTATCTGTATGGTGAAAGTTGTGACATTTTTACCGACCATAAGAGCCTCAAGTACATATTCACCCAGAAAGAGCTAAATATGAGGCAAAGAAGGTGGTTAGAACTTTTAAAAGATTATGACGCAAATATTCAATACCATCCAGGCAAAGCCAATGTTGTAGCTGACGCATTGAGCCGAAAGAATTCCGGGACTATATCTTGCTTACAAATTCAGCCTCGTATTAGGAGGGATCTCGAAAGAATGAACATTTGGTTTCAGGTTAGTAAATCTGATGGATATCTAGCTAGAATGCAGATTGAACCCGACCTCATATCACGGATCAAAGATGCACAGAAGCAAGATGGAGAACTTTGGGCAATTGTGCAAAATCTTGAGGTGGGTAAGCAATCTGAATTTAGTATAGACCATCAGGGGGTAATTTGGTGCGGCAAAAGACTTTGTGTACCCAATGACTCCACCCTTCGTGAGTCATTGTTAGCCGAAGCTCACAGCTCACCATTTTTAATTCACCCAGGATCTACCAAGATGTATCGAGACTTAAGACAGAACTTCTGGTGGAATGGCATGAAGGAAGACGTTGCTCGATACGTAAGTAAATGCCACACTTGCCAACAAGTGAAAATTGAACACAAACGAGCAAGCGGTCTATTGCAGCCATTGGATATTCCCATATGGAAGTGGGATGAGATCACAATGGATTTTGTTACCGGTTTGCCTAAGACATTCAAGAAGAATGATGTTGTATGGGTTGTTGTCGATAGATTGTCAAAGTCAGCACATTTTCTACCGATTCAGCAAGGATTTTCGGTTAATAAGTTATCCGAAATATTTCTTCAAGAAATTATTCGACTCCATGGCACACCATCTTCCATTGTTTCCGATAGAGACCCACGTTTCACCTCACGATTTTGGAAAGGTTTTCAGGAAGCTTGGGGTACACGACTGAAGTTTAGTACGGCTTTCCATCCACAAACAGATGGGCAGTCGGAACGCACGATTCAGACTTTGGAAGACATGCTCCGAGCATGTGCACTTGAATGGTCTGGAAACTGGGATGAATATCTATGCCTTGTTGAGTTCGCTTACAACAATAGTTGGCAAGCAAGTATTGGCATGGCACCTTTTGAACTTTTGTACGGTCGAAAATGTCGCGCACCGATCTGCTGGGATGAAGTTGGAGAAAAGATTATTGAAGGACCAGAACTAGTTCAGATTACAAATGAAAAAGTCACTATGGCACGAGAAAAACTGAAAGAAGCTCAGAGCAGACAAAAGAGCTATGCAGATCAAGATAGACGACCACTCGAATTTAAAATTGGTGACCACGTTTTCTTAAAGGTATCACCTTGGCGTGGCGTTCGTAGATTTGGAATTAAAGGGAAGCTTAGTCCCCGTTTCATCGGTCCGTTTGAAATCCTTGAAAGAATTGGAGAAGTATCATATCGACTAGCTCTACCGCCTCAACTTTCTCACGTTCATAACGTTTTTCATGTCTCCTCGTTAAGAGGATATAATTATCATCCACTTCATGTCAATAGTTATCCGTTACTTACAATTCACGAGGATTTGTCCTACGAAGAGGAGCCAGAAGCCATTTTAGATCGACAAGAAAGGGTTTTGCGTAGGAAAGTAATTCCGTTTGTTAAAGTCCTTTGGAAAAATCACTCTGAACACGAAGCAAGATGGGAATCTGAAGAATCAATTCGTTCTCTATACCCTAATCTATTCTCGCAATAGAATTTTAGTCGAGTAACGGTAAATCTTGCTCTTTGATATATGTTCATTTGTTTCTGTTTACGGTCATTAATGCTTTACCTTATGTGAATATATCTTAGCTATGATTAAGCATATCTATGTAGGAAATATCAGTACCGATAGTCACTCTAAGTATCTGTAAGTCTCTATTGACTTATCGTACGGTAAGTTATTTTATTAAGATACGTTATAGAAGGACCATTAGGGCACATATATAAGGTAATTGACAAGTATAGTCATGACCTTAGTTATGAATTTCAGATACACATGTGTGGTTAGGAGATTCTGGTTATATAAGTTAGTAACTCTGCTATGAAAGTTTCGTTTCTGTTACTTATGCGATAGGTTATATTCTTATTTGAAAAATTTCGAGGACGAAATTTCTTTTAAGAGGGTAATAGTTGTAATGCCCATAAATTTAAAATCATTATTCTAGAAATAAAAAGAATAATAGTAATTTATAAATTAACCACTAGAAAACCCTAATTAAGACACCCAAGTAATTCTGTACAAACCCTAGAATTTTCAGAATTTTCATAATCAGGATTAGGGCCCCTAAAACTCAGGGGGGTATTCCCTACTTGATAATTATCTTAATAACTTGCGGCATAAGTTGAAATTTTAAAAACTGTCGACTCACCTAGGCTAGTCCCACACGTGGCCACCATATACGAAATTCATGACCCTTATGGACCGTAAGCATTATTTGTTACGGTCCGTAAGCAAGGGCAAAATTCGACTATAAATAGAGGACATTGGCACTTGATTCTGGGCACAAAAACGACGTTCAAACTTCAAATTCACTCTGAGATATCGTCCAATTACTTTCAAAACACACACGAAACACTAATTAAGTATAGCGGGGTGCTGCAGAACAGGGTAATAACTCGATCGCTATTACGATTCATTGTCCGATCGATCAATATATCCAATGGATGTTTAAGTGCTGCCCACTTTAGGGTTATACTTTGTCATTCGTCATTAATTCGATGAATGAGTTTAAGTATCGTACTTTGTCGTTCGTCGTTAATTCGATGGATGAGTTTAAGTATTGTACTTTGTCGTTCGTCGTTAATTCGATGGATGAGTTTAAGTATCGTACTTTGTCGTTCGTCGTTAATTCGATGGATGAGTTTAAGTATCGTACTTTGTCGTTCGTCGTTAATTCGATGGATGTTTAAGTATCGCACTTTGTCGTTCGTTGTGAGAATTTGATCTCGTGAGTTATCGTAAATGCTGTATTAAGTTACTAACCTAGTTTGTGTGCATGTTATTTAAATTAGGTTAAAAGACTAATCAGTAGTCTAAACTCTGCCCGTATAAATCTAAAATATTAGCACAAGGTAGCTTCACTTTGGAGTTATTAAGGTACGGATCCTTACCCCACTTCTTGTTGTTTGATATTCAATTGTTATAAACCCGTTGAATTCGTATATCTTTTCAACCTCATCACGTCTTTGATTATCGATTCATTTGACAGTCCGTTGAATTCCTATTCTATACTTTGAATTTAGCTTTCATGTCATGCGATAGTTTTCTGTTAAGTTGTACTCATTATCGCATGTTCCAAGATAAGTTACGTTTTGTTATGAAAAGTATTTTGATAAGTTATGTAAATAAGATTATTTGTACTCTGATACCCAGAGTATCGCTTCTCGTGGAGTGTCCCACGAGCATGTTGTTGCGGCATCGACATCATGTGCTCTATCCGTGACGGAGAGATCAGTTCACGGCGTCTCTTAAGTACAAGTGTGGTACATAAGGCTATTAGGAGGCGTATGGATCGATCCTATGATTTAAGTATAAGGAGGTGGATAACGGGTATGCCAATTCGCCATCTCATGTGATAATTATGCAGGAGTAGCTACCTGTGTATTGTCACGTTTTAAGTTTGCTCATGGGTACATCCGTAAGATATGATTTTGAAAATTCGTTATTTGCATCAAGTTTCATCCGAATAAAGTGTTATTTGTTATTTGAGCCTAATATTCCGTACTGAGCATTCGGCTCATTCCGTAAATTTTTGTATATATACAGGTACGCAGGTTACTTTGGGCAGGGAAAAGAGAGAAGAATAAAGCTTAGGAAATAAATCTGAAGATGTTAGTAAATCAAGTCAAATATGTTCGCTTGTATATAAACCTTAAGTTTAGTAGTCGTGTGGTTGTATCCTTGTCCAATAAATAAATAAAGGAAATTATGACTTTTGTTTATGATACTGTTATTGTGACACGTCAGCCCTTCCGGGTTGGGGTGTTACATGCTGCCGGTATATTTTGTGCCTGTAATCGTTGTTAAATCAATACACAAGGTGTTTAAAGTGATATTCAAGCTGTTTCTACATTTGTTTCTTAGTTTCCGCCTCTGAAACGGATAAAATCTCTTCTGAACGACTCGTTTGGGTCACAAAATGATCCTACAATATCACACCAAAACACAGGATGCCACTAAGCAGCTTTGTCTGAAAAAGTTTCAAAACACCAAAAGAAATTCAAGAAGAAAAAGAGTCAGATGACAGTGAAGATTCGGAAGAGAAATTAGATTACCATTTTTTTATTTTTTTTATTTTCATTTTATATTGTTTTGTTATCAAGTTATATGTTGTTTTGTTATCTAACTCTCTACAAATAAAATACATTATTATATAAAACGCCAAAAACTACAAACACCAAAACGCTAGTAGTATGAAAACTGTGAGAACGAGTGCTGGCAAAGCACCTTGTCAAATGTATTAAACGCCAAAAAATTCACTAAACGCCAAAAAAAAAACATTTAGGAGTATTGTAATCTTATGAAAATATTAATGACTCGTAGTGAATTATTATACAAAATGCCACAAAACGCCAAAAAATTGACCAGAAAACGCTATAACGCCAAAAAATTATCTATGTGACACAAAAACAATTAATTCAACGCCAAAAAGTTTCATAAATACAATTAACGCCAAAAAAATCTTAGACGCCAAAAAATGTTATAGCGTGTTCTGAAAATAAAAGAAGATTGAAAAGACAAAAAAACCCTCGGACCCTGATCATGTCCCGAGACACGTGTTTGACCAGAATGCATTCTCACCGTTCTCACACTTTTGGGCGTTTTCTCCTGATCCCGTTCATATATATATACATACATATATATATATATATATATATTATACGTAACGGATGATTCGGAACCTAAACTCGTTTACATGACTCGATCTAATCTTGTAACCGAAACTCCATCTAAGTTGCGCTATATTCGACCCGACCCAAACCCACGTAACCGAAGCCCAATCCCACATCCTTTGCAGCCCAGTTGCGGCCCGACATAAAATACACCCAAACTGCCCACCCCCACATCCCTTGTGTTGCAACCCAACCCAAATTCCGTTCCCCTCTTACAACCCAAACTCAATCCGGCCCAAACCAAATCCCAAACCGCCCCAAATACCCCTATACTTTATGTACGTGCATGCAACCCCTCATAACTTCAAAACCTTATTACGATTCCTAGTCTCTCCCCCTCTGCCTCTCTAATCGACGTAGATACAAGGCTCAGGTTTGTTCGGTTCAAGTCTTTATTGATCCACATCACTCCCTTGCTCGGTAACTCACTTGTAATTGTAATATTCTTGCTAATATTATAAAATCATGGTTTTGTTTTCTGGATCTTGAGGTTTTTGATGTTTGTGATGCTACTTGTAGTCTAGGGTTGCTAGAATTCATGATTGATTGGTGCTATAAACGCATAAGAGTTCGTATAATTAATAGGGTTTGATGTGGTATGATCTTACTTTGAATATTGTTAGTCTTGATTGATGAATTAGATGATGTATAATCTAAATTACAATGATAACCTGTTGTAGATGATGTATACATGTCGTTTTTGTTTGCTAGGTATGTGTTTAAAACTATAAAAGTCGTTTTAGGAAGTTGGGTAACGAAACTGTTTCTGTCCAGAAAGTTATAGCTGACTTGTGTCGACTGTAACCGGGTCAAAATTGAACAAAAATCAGTGTTTCTTAAGTCTATAATGTAGTTCCAGGAAATAACTTTCAAACCTCACTGGAATTATATTTTTTTGACGTGATTTGATATTTTAAATGAATTTTTCCGTAACAAAGGTCCAGGTTGCATTTTCAGGCAGAATTTGAAGCCTATTACGAATGTCATAACTTGATGTAGAAATTGAATTAATGCCTAAAAATTTTACTGTAGATAGTGCTAAGTAATAGTGAAATTCTTCCACTAGAATTTCATTAAAAGAGTTAATGAGGATTTTTAAATGAATTTTGCCGTAAACTGTCACCAGAATGTTACGAATAAGACCTATGTGTGATAGATGATTTTTAGTGAATTTTCTGTAAGTAATTAGGTCATGAGAAAAATCCACAAGTATTCATGAACTATAAAATGTCTGGTAAAAATATCATAATTTTTTGAGTCAGTTTATTATTTTAAATAAATTCCGTAAAACTGCTCAAAAATCTGATGTGAAACTGAAACGTGTTGAAAGTGATTTTTAAATGCTTTGAGTGTTCTTATGTGTTACTATAAGGTGTTAGGGATTGTACACAAAATCCAACAACTTTTGAACACATGTGTCACGACCCCCGACCCACCCTGGACGGAATCGGAAGCCGTGAACAGTCCAGCGGTACCGGTGATTATTTTAAAAACGTTGCAGCGGAAATTTCATCAGGACCGTGAGTTAGGAAAAATATCAGAGTTTAGAAACACCGGATTTTATTTATTAAATAGATGGGATAAACCCATGTTTTATAAAGGTAGCTTTAATAAGATAAATTTGTTTACATAAAACAATATTTCTTAATTTGATTTAATTTATAAAATAAGCCACTTCTTGAAGCCTTTCAGTGTCGTATCCAGCTCTTATTCCAATCTACTGTAATTACCTGAAAAATGTTTGAAAAAGGTTTTGTCAGCGAAAATACTGAGTGAATTCATTCCATTTTATAAAATATATTGTTATACCTTACAGTATTAAGGTTTTTATATTTTATTTATATTTACCCAATTCAATCAGTATTTGTTACATAGCGGAAGTTCCAATATGACATTAATCATATCACCTATTGGCTCATGTTAGTCCAATAGTGAATTTATCAAGTAATTATATTTTACTATTATTCAATTTATCTGTCACTAGGCGATTCCTGTGACTATAATCATATCATTGTTGATTATTCTTTCAACTAATGATTCTGGTCATATCACTGTTGATCATTCTTTCAACTAGTGACTCAAATCATATTACTGTTGATCATTCTCTCCACTACTAATTTCTATTCATAACACTGTTGATCATTCTCTCAACTAGTAATTTCTATTCATAACACTGTTGATCATTCTCTCAACTAGTGTCTTTGGACATGTTACTGTTGATCATTCTCTCAACTAGTGACTCCGGACTTAATTGTGTCCCGTGACATTTCTTTGTCAAATATATTACTTTATGGCATAAAACCATTTAATCCAGAAAATGACATATATCATGTTATGTCAAACTACCATAACTTTATCAAATATCATATGTCAATTAAATAATTGTAGTATCATTATTTAATATATTAACGTGACTATAATTTTAATAAAATGCATAATTTCCACTGTTATTGTAGTCATGTTAATATTGACTAACTTTTTGGAAAATAATAATGAGAATCCCATAATATATGAAATCTTTCATACCAGCAGTTAATATAAAAACTTAATTACTGTAAGTATAACTGGTAACCGTTTAGGATTCTGTAAAACCTTTGTAAATATAATTGTATCACAAAAAGGTGATAAAACTGTGAGAAAATAGAGTAGACTCACAAACTGTGAGAAAAGAGAAATGAACTCACATTGCAGATTTCTACGGGCAAAGTTTAGTTTATAGATAATCCTTGATATATTGCAGATTTAATTTGAGCAGAGCTTAGCCTATTTCTTATCCTTGTAACCTAGTGCATACAAACTAGGTAATTAACCAATACAGCATTTACGATAACTCACGAGATCAAATTCTCACAACGAACGAAAAAGTGCGATACTTAAACATCCATCGAATTAACGACGAACGACAAAGTACGATACTTAAACATCCAGCGGATTCACAACTAAGGACAGAGTATAGTCCGATTTCGGACAGCACTCAACATCCCGTCGAAATCACGACGAATGACAAAGTATAACCCTAATGTGGGCAGCACTTAAACATCCATTGGATATATTGATCGATCGGACAATGAATCGTAATAGCGATCGAGTTAATACCCTGTGCAGCAGCACCCCGCTATACTAATTAGTGATTTAGTGTGTGTTAATTGAAGTAATTGGACGATATCTCCGCGCCTGAGTTGAATTTTATCGTCGAACGAACGCACAGAAGCAAGTCCCAAAGCCTGCTATTTATACACCAATTTGGCATTTGTTACGGACCGTAACAAATATTCCTTACGGTCCGTAAGGAATACTTTTTCTCCATATTGTTGCCACGTGTGTTTGAAGTGCAGGTGAGTCGACGTTTCGATTAAATTCGAATTTTATAATAAGTTATAAAGATAATCGTTGAGTAGGGAATGCCCCCCCTGAGTTTTAGGGGCCCTGATCCTGATTCTGATTGTTCTGAAATTTGTAGGTTTTGCGCAGAATCACTTGGGTCTCTCAATTAGGGTTTCCTATTGAATAAAATAATAATATAAATAGGACTTTTAATGAGGGTTGTTACAACATGTGGCTATGTGATCGAACGATAAAACACAAAAAACCCAACAAAACATCATCAAAGCCAACATTGGATATGAATCGTCAAAAGCAATCGGTATACCCAAAACATCATTCGACTGTAAAAAATCCTAAAATATGTCTTCCTTAGAGACGAAGTTAACACTAAGGTAGTGTTTGGTATGCAGGAATGAGAGGTGGAATGGAATGGATGATTACGACGGAATGAAGAAAAGCGTGTTTGGTTGGTCAATGGAATGGAATCACCCATTCCAAAAGTCATTCCATTCCCTCAAAATCATTCCTTCCACCCCCCATGTTTTTTTTCCATTCCATCCCCTCTTGCACCATTCATCAACACCACAACACAACCCCTTCGCCACAACCCGCCACCACCACCACCACCACCCACCACTGACGCCATCGCCACCACCCGCCACCACCTCACCCCGACAGCCACCGCCACCCACTCGCCACCGTTATCACCCACAACTGCGACCAACCGCCAACACCACTCGCCGCCGCCGCCCACAACCATCGTCGACGCTACAACCACCGCCACCACCAACCGCCGCCGCCACCCACCACCACCTCTGCTGCCACCCACCACCAACGGCCACATTGCCGGCACCACCACTCGTCGTTACCGCCGCACCGCCACTTGCCGCCACCACCACCACCCATCGCCGCCACCGACACCCACCACCACCACCACCGCCACCTATAACCACCCACAATCACTACCACCGACCACAACCACCACTCACTGTTGATTTTATTACTCTGTTTTTCTTGCCTACCGAACAATACACAATAATAATTCATTTCATTCACACATGGTAACCAAACAAGACATGGAATGTTAATGATCCATTGCATTCCCTCGTCCATTCCATTACCTCGTCCATTCCATTCCTTCGTCCATTCCATTACCTCATACCAAACAGACCCTAAGCATATGATGACGTCAAAGTTTCGTTAACATAAAAAACAAACAAACCCATCAAACAAAAAGTCACAAACATGGAAACCCAAAAACGAATACGATCAAACAACGTACAACAAGACATGAACAAAATAAGCACCGTAATACGTCGGAAAATGAACATCACAAAGACAGAAAGGCAGAAAACCCAATCGTTCAAAGAGTAATACCCAATAAGCAACCTGATCCAACAACACATGTAAACAAAGAAAGTAAATACTTACCTAAAGTAGCCAGACTGTCGTCGGAGAAACTTAACTAAAGTAGTCCTCGTTTAGAGAGAGAGAGAGAGAGAGAGAGAGAGAGCCGCGTAGAGCTACAGTGTAAAGATGGAAGAGGTGTTGAGGGGTCAACCTTTTAAACCACACCAACCCAAAAGGTATAAACCAGAAATCTAAACAAACAACCGTCACAAAGTAAGTAAAAACCATAAAGCCCAAGGTAAAACGAACAATGCACAGAAATCGTGTAAATTAACATTATATAAATATTGTTTCTTGGTGAATATTCATGTTAGTTTTTTGGTTGATTTATATTATAACGTGAACTTTTAAGTTCTATCATGAACCTTTGTGTTTTCTTGAAGCTTTTGGTTAATCTTCAAGTTTTTAACCATTCGAATGCTAGTCGTAGAATCCCATTATTTGGCATCAGGTCATTTTGATTAACATTCACATGATATATTATGAGTTATTGAATTATTATTCTATAAAATCTTTCAGTTTGAAGCTCTTTGAATTAACATGAATCTAGTCATTTGATTGCTTAACAATTTTGCATCATATGGCATCGTAGCTCTTGGTTATCAAAATGGTTGCTCACGGAAGAAATCGCCACCCTACTCACAAAATGATCGAGGCAGCAATGGAGTTGATCTCGACCCATGGGATCTCAAGAACAAGTGTCTCCAACAGAGGATTCGAGATCTTGAATAGGATATTATGATTAAGCGACTTCAGCAAAGGATCCGAGATCTTGAGCTACAACTGGGATGTGTAATGTGGGAATGAAGTCAAGTACCGTCATCTAGGACGAAGACGACGCAGAGAGGAGTGTCTGTTCGGTAGTCACCCTCTTTGAATCTACGAATTGATCTACCATGAGTGTTTTTATCAAAAGATGAACCTATATTCAATGAAGAAGGGATTGAACCTATTGAGAAAAATGTGTGTTTATTTAAAAGGTTGTTAGCGAGATTACCATTCAAGAGGATGAACATGTGGAAGAAAAGTGTGATAACAATTTTAAATCTTCAACGGTTTCTTGAGGTAATTTTACTGAATATTTACATAAAGTGAAAAATCAAAAGGAGACCATGGATAAGTTCAAATATTATCTCTAAATTTGTTAGAGTCTAGTTCAAATATTGTTTCTTAGTGAACATTGATGTGAGTTTTTTTGGTTGATTGTTATTATAATGTGAACTTTTAAGTTCTATAAAAAAACCTCTGAGGTTTATTGCAGCTTTTCATTAATCTTTAAATTTCTAGCCATTTGATTGCTGTTTCAAAAAGCGTATCACCAAATTAGTAAAATTATAGAACAAAATATAGTATCAAACTTCTAAGATTATGTGTTATCGGTTTTGTTTTTTTTTTTTTTTTTTTCTTTTTCCACTTTACTTAGAGTAACTGTCACCTCACTGACACATCAACACACATATTCATTCACATTTTTCACTGACCCTTGTTATGATTTTACTAGTTTTCACCTACCACAATAATTTTTAATCATTACCCATTTATCTAAATTTGTAATTTTAATACTAACTAATTTATATTAATTATTAAATAAAAAAATAAATTTTGTTAAGATACATAAAAATAAATTTAAAAACCTTTAAAAAAGGATTGAAATTAAAAACATTAAAATTGCAAACACATAATATTAAACATACTAAAATTTAAACTATACATACTTAAGCCCAAAATAAACAAAACTAAAATCTAGCTACTGGAATATAAATTTTTAATATTTAAATAATTTTTTAAAATATATATTTTAAATTAGCCCAAAATTAACCTTTTTAATTAAAATATAGCCGTTGGATTATAATCTTTGTAATATTTAAATAATTTTAACATTTATTCAATTTATATTCAAGTTAAAATATATCCATTGGAATATAATCGTCGTAATATTTAAATATTTTTTTTAGATATTTTTAATATATTTTCATTTTATATTTTAAATTATAATTTAATAATAAAGAAACTTAAATTTAAATATTCATATGTAGTAATAAATAAAATAAAACACTAAAATAAATTTGAAACACAAACAATTAACTGGTCAAATAAGAAAAGTACATAATGAAACTTAAATAAATTAGATAATTCAAACTAAACAAACTACATAATTAAACTAATCATCAACCTAATCATCAACGTGTGAATAGTTAGAATCCGAACGCGTAACTGGACCCAAATGAAGTTGGTATCTTAGTAATTACTAGAATGAGATGTGAGTAAATGTTCTACTATAAGATGTCTGGTATTTGCAAGGGGCGTCTATGATTGCTTTCGTCTCTGTTCCACAGTCATCGCGAGCCATCACGACGTTGAAGAGTCGGTTAAATATGAAAACCTTTGTTTTCAAATCCCTAAACCTTGAAGCAAATTGGTCTGTAGAGCAATTGGTTTCGCCTACACACTGACGAAACTTTTGAAATGCAGCTCTTCCAAATGAGTCGGTTCCTTGTGGCATGTTCTCGGACATGTTAATCCAAGAGGCGACCAAAGCGATGTCTTCTTCTTCGCCATTTTTTTGTGAAAAATATATAAAAGAGTGCGTAAGGAAAGGAACCATCCATTCCACCTACAATAACAAATGGTCTAATACTTTCTTGTACAATTATTGGCCTAAACTATAAACAAATGATTATATTAAAGAACCATCAAATTCTTGGTTAAGTACTACATGTGTTAAATACAAATAAAACAAAAAAGCTTCTAACCAAAATCGATATTACGTTGTTCTCTAGAAGTAATAAAATACAACAAATAAAACGTGTTTATGTTTTGAGCATAGTTAGTCAACCGTTTACAATTGACCATAAGCATGAATAGAATCCAAGTCAAGCAAGCTCCAATAATTATAGTTGTTGGCCGTCCCATTGCAATCAAGAAGCAAAGGGTACATGGGTAACTTCAACTTTGTCTTTACTTTGCAATTTTGCATTGTACACAACTATACACATGATAGTATGATACCAGTTCTTGTGCTTACCATTACAATATTTACATTCTTTAAGCAAAGTACATGAAGTCTTGAGAAGGGAAAAAGATTGAGAACTACATAATAATCAATGCTAGAAAAAAATATATATAAGAGCCATCTCTCCAAATAAATGTTTACATTTTTTTCTAACGGTTTTAAATCAGGGTAGGACAAATTTGAAAGAAAATATTATCAAATAAAAGTTTCTCAACACCTCTTAGTTTTACTATAATAAAAATCACGCCTAAAATACGAGAAAAAACTTCCTATATAAACAACCTCTCAGACCTACTAATAACCACACCAAAACCCCAAACGCCATATTTTCCTTTATACCATTCATCTTAGAAACGCCGAAAAACCCAAATATCAAAGATTCCAATCCATGTTTCTTTGAGACACACTATTTTCTCAGTAAACTTTCGCTCGATTTAAATGGGCAAAATCCTCAATATAAACGCCAAAACATACAAAAATCACAAAATTTCAAAAACGTCATTTCATGGGATTTAGTTTTGTTCTCAATAAAGTTTAGCTGAACGGATGGACAACATTGTTAGACATCTTTCTTGACTGAGGATTAACAATGTTATCCGTCTCGTTTAGCAAAACATTATTGAGTTTAGCATGACCAAAATTAGAGGTTTATGGTAGTTTTATTTAGTGGCGTTGTTTTTTTTGGCGTTTGATTTGGTTGTCCGATCTTATATTGTTTGTTATGTAACTTCGAAGTAACATGTTATGAAAAAATAGGTCAAGAAAAAAAGATGGAAAAAAATGATGTATAAAGAATGATGTAAAACGCCAAACTGAGATCTGTGTGTGTTCTATAAGAATGAAAAATACAAAGCGCCAAACTACTCTTCACTGGCTCTCGAAGACCATCTGTGTGTGTTCTGTAAGAATGAAAAATACAAAACCCCAAACTACTCTTCACTAGCACTCGAAGACCTTGTCGGTCTTCTTTTAATTACGGCCTGTTTGCATGTCGATGCGTAGTGTCCATAGCCTTTGCAGTTCTGACACTGTCTTTCTTTGGCCCCGGGTTTCGACTTTGATTTCTTTTTCTCGATTGCTATCTCCTGTTTAGATTTCAGTCGCTTCCGAGAACCAGAACCTTTGGATTTATACCCAACAGGGACTTTTATCGGATTCTTGTCGTTTTTATATTGACCGGTTATCTCGGCAAATCTATTCCTAGTACTAGCGGGAGGAGCAACAATCTGCATATCTTGAATCTTCTTCATATAAGATTGAACATGATCCTTGTATAAGGATAACTCCTCTTTATTACCAGATAAACGGTTCAAAGTATATTCCGTTGAAAAAATAATATCTCACATCATACTTTGCACATTGGGATCAAGCTCGGTCATATATTCACGACTAATTGAGTATTCGGGAGAGTAGTTTGGGGAAGCCTCTTTGCGCCATCTATTCAAAATATATTGTATTGGAAATTCCCTAATGTCCATAATTATCAAAACATAGAATTATGTCTACATAGCAAACCAAACTGCTAAAAACACCTGCATGAGCAACTGCATGTGCAATCAGACTTACGGTGCATTACTTGAAAAACGCCAAAAAAATATCTCTGTAACGCCATGCAGAGAATGTTTGTCTAAAAAAATTAAAAAAACACAATGGATATGATAAAACTCCATGCACAGAAAAGGCCATATAAAAAACAAAACGCCATTGTTTACCTCAAATAAGGATGTACAAGGCAGCTGGAAGTCATTTATGTAAAACTTAACTCATCGGGCTGATCTTCGTAACGTTGATTTATGAAATCCGCAATTCCAATTAGCTCAACTTGAACGTCACAAAAAATACTTTTTGTGTATATGTCTGCAGCTTGGCCTTCCAACAATTGGTAATTACTCTTCAACTGGGGTCGTTTGTATCGAGATTCGGGATCATTTTTCCGATGCGTGTGACGCTGTGCTTCTCTTGCAGTTTCGTAATGAGTCATGAACTCAACAAGAGTAGCTTTCGAATTGCACACTTGACCAAAAAAATGATTCTCACTCTCCGACCTCGATGTCGTTCGCATAAGACCCGACATCTCTTCCATTCTATAGTATGTAGGGATCCTAGATTCCCTGAGTGCAAAAATATCAGATAGACAGTCATTATCTGCTAAATTGAACTCGCCGATAACCACTTCCCATTTTGATTCAAACTCTTCAGGTGTGAAAATATCAGTCCACACAACACCACAAATACGTTCTGTGACAACCTGAAATCTCAAGGCCCTTTCTCTACGAATCTCTTGTTTTCACGATTCGTTTTTATGTTGTAACATAAGTACGATATGTGAATGACTTAAAGTATTGTTTATGTTTGGTTGATAAATGAAAGCATAGGAGTTGTTAAATGTTTGGATGTTACACGTTCATGCTTTACAATACTTGGCCGCACACCACACTCGTGATTGCACACCTCTTGTCCTTGTCCTCGGCCTAAACTCGAACCAAGGGTACATCGATACACGGCCCAAGTGCAACCCAAGGTTGGGCCTGGCTGTGACAACTCGTATAAATCCATGTATTTTGTAAATTAGTGTTACGTTACGCGTAAATTCATGAATGATATGTGACTTATATGTGGTGTGTGATTATTGTCCTTGATTGATTGTGTAAATTGAATCATTTGAAACCGGAAACCAAAACCGAAGTATTGTGATACGTCACCATTATGAAGCGAAATATTGTAGTAGGCTAACTTGCGACACGAAACATCTTAATTAAGTTACGTGGAGGAACTCGCGAAACCACCACTTTACAAGTTTCGTGAAAACGCCATTTATAATATTGACACTTTTTAAACCCACCCCTATCCCTCCTCACTACCAATCGGCCCAAACCTTCACCCTATACCCCTTGTGCGATCAACAAGCCCAACCAACCACCCTTACCCCCTCTTGCGCAAGCCGGCCCAGCCCCATCACCCACCCAATTGTTTCTTACGGCCCACTCCACCCAAACCGCCCCAAACTCCCACCTATTATATTAAATACGTATCTTGCATGAGGAAATCAAAACCCTATGTCCCCTTGGTGAACCTTGTGTGCGACGACAGGAGAAGAGAACCCCCCTCCCATTCGCAAATCACTCCAAGTTAATCGCTGGATTCTTCCGTTCTGCTTCAAGGTAACTTGTCATGCTTCCTTTATGTAACACCCCGAAAATATAAAACTTTATATTTGAATTATTAAATATTAGATAAACAAGAACAAACTAACTAGGGATAGATAACCCAGTTAGTTACGAGTCTTGTAATGCCAAATAAGTGGATTAAAACTTCTAAATTATAAACAAAACAATAAGTCAAGGGACCCAAGTTGTTGAAAAAGGAAACTTGAATGATTAAAATTGAAATAACACACACCAAACACACACTTAGGTGTGTCTGGTCGATCAAGAACACAGGGGCGACACAAGAGCTCCCCACCAAACCCTAGACTTGCAATTTTCACCAAATTGAAGGCTCTAATCTAGTCTAAATCGATTTCCAAGCACAAATTCGTGATCACCTCGTTGAAGGGATCATAAGGTATGAAAAATCTTGATGTTTTGATTCATCTTAAATTTCAGGTTAATTGTGAAAATCGAATTTTAGCTTGATTTTGGGATGATTAGATGAAACTTGTAATGAAAACAGGTTTATGAGTGAATCCTAGTTGATAATTAGCAAGAATTATGTTTAAAATTCTGAAAATTATGACAACCCATTCATGAGTTAAATGGGTTTTCACAAAGAAGATGAACACAAAAATTTGGGTTATTAGAAGTAGTATTACTTGAATCCTCTATGATAATTTTGTAGAATTCATGCATGCATGACATGAGGAAATCGAAATTTGTGATTGAAATTGGTTAAAGTAACAAAACATGAACTTGATTCTAATTGTGTAGAAATCAGACCCGCTAGGTGTTTGTTAAAATGCCTAAGTGAGGATTAAAGTGCTAAAAATCGGATGAAAACGCATATTTGATTACTATAGCAAATTATGCGTTAATGATTATGAAAAAAGTTCTAAATAGGTTGTGAATTGAACTCTTTAGGCAAAGAAACCGAGGCGTCAAGCGGACAAGCCGGTGGTGACGCGCGATTGAAGGGTGTGCTCTAAAGGTACGTAACTACGGTTTCGTTACGTTATGTTTGATTACGTATTTCCGTTAGTAGACTTTAAATTGGCATAATATATAAAATTTGTATTTAGTTTTAGTGACAAAGATCACTAGATAAATAAACGGGTCAAATATTGGTTAGCATAAGTTTGGTGTGTTATAAAATGGTGGTTTCCATTAGACAACCAAACGGGTCGAACAATGGTTGAAATTATAGTGTTGAAGTGACTTAAACGTCATTCATTAAATTTGAGTTGTAAAAGCACAAACCATGGAATGGACATGATACGCCAAGGTTGACAAGCCCGGGAATGGGTAATTATGGTTAGAATCCAATGTTGATGAATTATGCAAGTACGTAACTAATAGTTCTGTTACTTAGTACAAAGAATGTTAGTATATCTTGTTAATAATGTTGTAGTGTGATAAGGATGTTGATGTATCAATGAAGTGGCGAAGTTCACTCGATAGATCAAACGGGTCAAATTGAATAACTTGTGTATGTATGGTAGCCATTAAAGTGACGAAGTTCACTTGGCAAACAAAACGGACTTGAAATAAATGGTCAAGGCATGATTGATATAAGCGATACAAATTGAAAAGAGCGGTTAGAACCATTCGGCACGTCATAGAAAATGGGTCAAAATAATGGTCGGAATAAATCTTAGTTGTCATCAAAGTGAAGGTTTTCACTTGACAACTAAACGGGTCAAACTATGTTTTAAAACGACAGTGTATGTAGAGACTTGAAGGTCACATAATATGTTAGTGAGAAGAGGTGATATACCAAGATATTGGATGCACCAAATTGATTTTCACGAACCCTTGATATTGGGTCAAATAAATAGAAATCACTTGCATGATTTACGTAAAGCGGTACGGTTGAAAAATGGAAGAACGAGCATGAAATTCTAGTGTGTGCGTGAAACCATGTAATGGTGATGATACACCATAATTGGCAAGCCCGGGGAATGGGTAATTAAGCTTAGAAATCAATGAAATTGAATGATGAAAACTATGCTACAAAACAAACGGGTCGAATAATTGAAACATGGATTTGTGAACAATTCGTCTATAAATCAGGTTTCGTAGCGCGAAATTTGAATGATTGGATCCGTATTTTTATTACGGACACGTAGGAAAAAGAATCGACTAAAACGGACAAGTAGGCAAAAAGTTATGCACATTTGAAGTTTGATGTTGTAAAGCAAATAGAGCTGGGCAGAAAATGCAGGTTCAGAAACGGACCTGCTGAAAATTACTCTTCCCCGCGCCACGCGACAGGATCCCATAGTTGGGGCGCGACATGCGACGGGTGTCGCGACATGCGACAGATTAAAGGACGCCTTCCGCGACTCGCGGGAGGCATCAATTTGGAAAATTTATTTTTATTTTCATTGTTTGATATTGGAACTCGATTGTACTTGTTTATATGTTGTCAAAACTAACATTTTAGTTGGTTTTGATGTTAAATAATGTTGGCGATGCTCCGGATGGCGATCAAGCAATATGTCAAGAACCGAACACAACACTTTTGAAGCTTCCGCGTTAATATAATTTGTATTTAACTTAATATGGGTGTTACAAGTTGGTAATCAGAGCTCATGGTTGAAGACAAAGTGTGTTCGGTTCGAAGCTTGATCAAACATCCGGTAAGAATTAGTTAGTTTAGTACATTTCCTTAAAACATTAAAAAAATGAAATGAATGCGATTAGATGTGCATGGGAAGAGTGCGTAATACACTCAAACCCGGAAAGTGCACCAAACATGAATGGTCTAAGCAAGTTGTGAACTTGGCTATATCAAAACGAAAGATGCAAATGATATAGATTGAAATGTTTAACAATTAATATGAACATTCAGATTCAAGATGAATGAAGAGGGCAATAACGATACGGTGCCAAAAGTCACCGAACAGATGAAAGAAATGTCCGGTGTAACCAGGGACGAATTAGCATCTCAATTAACTGAAGAGATGGAAGCTAAAATTTCCGAAGAAGTCGGAACGGCAGTAAAAGCCAGTGTACCGCAATTTGTCGAGAGACTACAAACCACAATCTTGCTAGTGGTGGAGGACATGATGACTGAATTAAAAAAATAGTCTCTCACAAGAAAAAGATGACGGGAGTGAGTCGGATGTGGACCCAAGACCCGTAAAGAAATCAAAGCTTGATACCCCAAAAGAGAAGGCAAGGTCTTCCCACGTGACAGCCACAGAGGCTAAAGCTGAACCTGGTGTCGTTTCAGGTATGTTTCTTGTAAATTTAATTTAACACAAATTTTATTCGATACGAGTGCGAATGATAGTTGCATAAGGGCATATATAAGTAGTGAAATGAGTGAATCATGTAAAAGAAATACCTATATATATATATATATATATATATGTATATAAGAAAATAAATAAAGGTGAGCATGTGAAGTCAAGACAAAAAGTAATCTCGATGAATATTGAAATGGGAAGGAGTGCTCGTACACTCGAACCCGGGAACTTAATGAAGTGAATAAATGTTGTATTGGGAAGAAGTGAAATTACACACGAACCCGGAAATTGCAATAGCAATAAATGGCGAAGACAAGGTTATAGAGTTGGCTAAACTAAATAAAACATGTAGAAGCAACGTTTATATCAATAAACGATGTAGATAAATTTCATACAACAATATGGAATAATAATATCAAATGAATTAATTTTGTTATTGTTACAATGGATTAAGGTCAAAAATGAGAAATTAAGACTCGGACCGAAAATATCCTCGAGAAGGAAGCTAAAGGGATGACACGTATTATTCGCTACTATGAATAATGAAGTATCAATAAATACAAATTTAGAAACTTGGGTATGGGTAACCATCCAAGTAACCCATTATTAATCAAAAAAATTTTATGAGGAAGGACGGTGACCACAGTGATGGACATGATTGTATAAAAGATTAGTAAAATAAACGTCTTGAAAGTGTTAGAATAAGAACATGTAGATCCCAAAGGTCGTATAACAATAGCAGTGGTTTCACAAAATAAGGTTTAAGAAATAGGCCTTCGGAAAAAAAAAAAGAGAAATAGACCTAAGGGTTGCTAACAAGAGAAAGGTGGTGTTCGAATCAAATAAGTAAGATGCTTGATAATAAAGGTAAACACAAACCGAAAAATGGAAGTGCGAGAATCTATGTGATATGTCGTAAAAGAATATGGAAACCATGAACCAAATAACTGTATGAGTGAAATAAACCGACGCGAAAATGACGTAAGAAGTCATAAAGTCGGAAAGATAATCCGAAAGAAAATGAGTGTAGCCTTAGACTACGGTCAAGGTCAAATGAATTTTGAAGGCGAAAATTTGTTTATTCTAAACATAAAAAAGGGGTGCCTCGACGCCATGTGTATACATATGCAATTAAATAATGATATGAAAAAAAAAAATGATCCATGGGATCACTATAACCTTCAGGTTATAAACAATGTAAGGGTCTACGAGACCAAAATTACCATAGGGTCGCAAATACAAAGGAACAAACTATAGGGTCTCACCCTAAAAAGGTGAAGACCTAATAAAATAGCCTACGAGGCTAAGTAAAGGAACTTACGGGTCAATAATATAAAGCGTAGGAGCCAGTTATGATTTCCCGCGTAAAATGGTAACGGAGAAGAATAATTCTTGTCGTCAATTTCTTGATATGATTAATTAACATGTGTTAAAGAGAAAAACATTAAACTAAAATTCAGTTTTAGTAAGAAACGACGTTCTAACAAATATAAATATTATGAGAGAAATTAGAAAATGGTTAATACTAAAGGATATAGGTCTTAACGCCGACAGGTGTAAGACGATGCGTTCGAAAGAAGATTCATAACAATGTAAAGCCGACGTAAACCTAAACATGACGTGATGTGATCACGGACACAAAAGTGATACATAATACAACCACGTTGTAATATGAGTTACTAGATATGAAATTATAAACATGCAAAGGGCTGATGATGGCAATATAGTATACCCTAGTGACGAGGTATGAGGTAAAATGGTGACCAATCACTTTAGGCGATAAAACAAGTTATAGTCATAATAATGTTGTGACCTATGTAGAGCGCTTGTCAATATAAGACTAGCGTGAAGTAAGTATGCCGACGGGCTCAGTGACTGGATGGTCAAAAGACAACCCGGTCAAATAGGCGACAAAGATAGGAAATAGATGATAAACGGTTACGGTCCAATAGGACATATGCCCAAAGGACTACTTAAAGAAGGTTTCGGGGACGAAACCCTTTTTAAAGGGGGTGGACTTGTAACACCCCGAAAATATAAAACTTTATATTTGAATTATTAAATATTAGATAAACAAGAACAAACTAACTAGGGATAGATAACCCGGTTAGTTACGAGTCTTGTAATGCCAAATAAGTGGATTAAAACTTCTAAATTATAAACAAAACAATAAGTCAAGGGGCCTAAGTTGTTGAAAAATGAAACTTGAATGATTAAAATTGAAATAACACACACCAAACACACACTTAGGTGTGTCTGGTCGATCAAGAACACAGGGGCGACACAAGAGCTCCCCACCAAACCGTAGACTTGCAATTTTCACCAAATTGAAGGCTCTAATCTAGTCTAAATCGATTTCCAAGCACAAATTCGTGATCACCTCGTTGAAGGGATCATAAGGTATGCAAAATCTTGATGTTTTGATTCATCTTAAATTTCAGGTTAATTGTGAAAATCGAATTTTAGCTTGATTTTGGGAATGATTAGATGAAACTTGTAATGAAAACAGGTTTATGAGTGAATCCTAGTTGATAATTAGCAAGAATTATGTTTAAAATTCTGAAAATTATGACAACCCATTCATGAGTTAAATGGGTTTTCACAAAGAAGATGAACACAAAAATTTGGGTTATTAGAAGTAGTATTACTTGAATCCTCTATGATAATTTTGTAGAATTCATGCATGCATGACATGAGGAAATCGAAATTTGTGATTGAAATTGGTTAAAGTAACAAGACATGAACTTGATTCTAATTGTGTAGAAATCAGACCCGCTAGGTGTTTGTTAAAATGCCTAAGTGAGGATTAAAGTGCTAAAAATCGGATGAAAACGCATATTTGATTACTATTGCAAATTATGCGTTAATGATTATGAAAAGAGTTCTAAATAGGTTGTGAATTGAACTCTTTAGGCAAAGAAACCGGGGCGTCAAGCGGACAAGCCGGTGGTGACGCGCGATTGAAGGGTGTGCTCTAAAGGTACGTAACTACGGTTTCGTTACGTTATATTTGATTACGTATTTCCGTTAGTAGACTTTAAATTGGCATAATATATAAAATTTGTATTTAGTTTTAGTGACGAAGATCACTAGATAAATAAACGGGTCAAATATTGGTTAGCATAAGTTTGGTGTGTTATAAAATGGTGGTTTCCATTAGACAACCAAACGGGTCGAACAATGGTTGAAATTATAGTGTTGAAGTGACTTAAACGTCATTCATTAAATTTGAGTTGTAAAAGCATAAACCATGGAATGGACATGATACGCCAATGTTGACAAGCCCGGGAATGGGTAATTATGGTTAGAATCCAATGTTGATGAATTATGCAAGTACGTAACTAATAGTTCCGTTACTTAGTACAAAGAATGTTAGTATATCTTGTTAATAATGTTGTAGTGTGATAAGGATGTTGATGTATCAATGAAGTGGCGAAGTTCACTCGATAGATCAAACGGGTCAAATTGAATAACTTGTGTACGTATGGTAGCCATTGAGGTGACGAAGTTCACTCGGAAAACAAAACGGACTTGAAATAAATGGTTAAGGCATGATTGATATAAGCGATACAAATTGAAAAGAGCGGTTAGAACCATTCGGCACATCATAGAAAATGGGTCAAAATAATGGTCGGAATAAATCTTAGTTGTCATCAAAGTGAAGGTTTTCACTTGACAACTAAACGGGTCAAACTATGTTTTAAAACGACAGTGTATGTAGAGACTTGACATAATATGTTAGTGAGAAGAGGTGATATACCAAGATATTGGATGCACCAAATTGATTTTCACGAACCCTTGATATTGGGTCAAATAAATAGAAATCGCTTGCATGATTTGCGTAAAGCGGTACGGTTGAAAAATGGAAGAACGAGCATGAAATTCTAGTGTGTGCGTGAAACCATGTAATGGTGATGATACACCATAATTGGCAAGCCCGGGGAATGGGTAATTAAGCTTAGAAATCAATGAAATTGAATGATGAAAACTATGCTACAAAACAAACGGGTCGAATAATTGAAACATGGATTTGTGAACAATTCGTCTATAAATCAGGTTTCGTAGCGCGAAATTTGAATGATTGGATCCGTATTTTTATTACGGACACGTAGGAAAAAGAATCGACTAAAACGGACAAGTAGGCAAAAAGTTATGCACATTTGAAGTTTGATGTTGTAAAGCAAATAGAGCTGGGCAGAAAATGCAGGTTCAGAAACGGACCTGCTGGAAATTACTCTTCCCCACGCCACGCGACAGGATCCCATAGTTTGGGCGCGACACGCGACGGGTGTCGCGACACGCGACAGATTGAAGGACGCCTTCCGCGACTCGCGGGAGGCATCAATTTGGAAAATTTATTTTTATTTTCATTGTTTGATATTGGAACTCGATTGTACTTGTTTATATGTTGTCAAAACTAACATTTTAGTTGGTTTTGATGTTAGGTAATGTTGGCGATGCTCCGGATGGCGATCAAGCAATATGTCAAGAACCGAACACAACACTTTTGAAGCTTCCGCGTTAATATAATTTGTTTTTAACTTAATATGGGTGTTACACTTTAGTGTTTTATGTGCTTCAAACGTTTATACATGGCTGTGATTTTAAGTATGGTTTACCATGATGTTTATGTGAATGGTTACAAGCTAAGGTCGTTAGAAACTTGGTGTTTTTAGGGTGGTTTTGGTCGTAAAAGTGATTAGTTAGTAACTAGGGTTTTTGTTTGCGGTTTGGAATTTGTGATGATTATAATAATTCATGTGAAGTTATCGCGGCTGGGTTTATGTTTAAATAATGATGGTGATGTGTTAAGATGACAAGGTGTGTCTAAGGTTCATGAGAATCAAGAATCATGCATGGTATTACCGATAATATGTGTAGGCATATGTATGTGGATTAGGGTTTAAAATCGTGATGTCCAAGCATGTTAAATCTGCTATAAATGACTTATAATCCGCTGTTAGTCGATATTAGAAAGAGTACCGAGCATATACATGTGTTTTGGTAGCGTTTAAATGTAAAACAACATGCTGATTGACGAAAACAGCCAACTTCAGTTGGCTGTAAACGGACCGTTATAAATCGAAAAATTGATTTTCTAAAGTCTAAAATATACGTTTTTGAAAAACGCTTCATATGGCACTAGAATCATATTTTTTAAGGACGTTTGCTATTTTTAAAGGTCCATTTTGTACAATAGCAAAAACTGCGTTTTTTCTGCAGAAAATGTGTGTTATATTATTCGTCATAACTGTAAATCTGGATAGAGTTAGGTCATGAAATTCGTACAGTAGATGGCCACATGTGTCTTTGTAATTCTCCAACTGGAATTTCGTCAATCAGACTTACGATGAATTTTAAATGAATTTTTCCGTGGACTGCAGTCAGAAAGTGACGAATCTGATTGCAGCCCGGTAAATGGTTTTTATAAAATAACTAGGTTATCACCCGCGAACTTCGCGGGTTGGACCATTTAAATTTTATCAAAACAACTCTATATACATTTTTAAAAGAGATGTTGGATTTAAATAACCTGAACTTTCATCAATTGGTCGATAACACTCAACTTTTGATTTGTACTACACCACTCTCAACTTTTAACTTATTAGCCGATAGCACTCCCAAACTAACATAGTGGGCATTGAGTAATGAACTATTAAATAATGGTATGTCTACTATGAAGAGGAACTGTTGAATTTAGGATATGCTATACAGTTAGTAGTCATAGGCATAGTTAAAGCCAGCTTAGAGTATTAGAATCAAATAGGCCGAACAAAAAACGTCGTCTTTATTTTTCTTTATAATAGATAGGTTATCACCAATGAATACTCACGGATTCAGATATTTAAAAATTTTCAAACACAACTGTATATATAATTTAAAAGACGAACAATGTTTGAAAAAAAATCAAAGAATGTGTGAATTTTATTTACATAAAAAATGAATCGTCAATCAACGTTGACCGCCTTCCAAACCGCAATCCATTATGTCAAGACCGTTATCTGTCATCTCAGCAATGACCGCCAATCAACATTAACAGCCTTCCAAACCACCATCCATTATGTCGGTACCACAATTCGTAATCTCAGCATCGACCTATTGAGGCTTATAAAAGGTCAAAGCCAAAATTTGTTCAAATTGAGTGAAGTCAACAGATAGTGGTGTTTCAATGTACATATTTAGCGGGATATTTTTTGTAATAATAAACATATTAAATTTATTAAAATTTTGCCATCAATTGCGTGAAGGGGTCACGAAGCTGTCCAAAAGTGATAAAATAATATGTTTTCGAGGTATTGACAAAGAACATTATACGTTTATGATTATCATAACGAACATACTTAATATAGTTTATAAATTTATATATATTTTTAGTACGTTGGAAGTTTTTTTGAAATTTTTTCATCATTATCTAAGATTAATAGTTTTAACCTTTCATACTTTTAACTCTTAAAAACGCCACATATAAAAAACAGTTTGATAAAACCCAATTTATGAAATTGAGTTAGATGAATATATGATCATTATACGATAAAACCCAATTTACGTAATTGAGCTAGATGAATTGAAGGACCGGTTTCACGACCTAAACGAGTCAGTTCAGAGGAATTCCATCAAATACAGGTGCGGAAAACAAGTATTTGACGTATAAACAGCTGAATCTTCACTTTAACACTGATTTGTATTGATATAAATGCAATTACAATCAGTTCTCACACCGGCAGCACCTCGGTATGGAAATCACAACTTCGAACTCTCTATTTCGCTTGAACTTGAACCCCTATATATAGACTTGGAGATTTCGCTTGGGATGAACAACAACATGTCTCAAGCGAAATCTGAACATGTTGATTTCGCTTGAGCTGCTTCAAGCGAAATCTCAAACACATTATACCTTCAAGCAAAATCTAATAACTCTCTCACAATTTTTCTCGTTCTACGTGCCCTGATCTATTCTAACTAGTAAGACTCGATACAAGACGAAGTCGACAGATGTAGTGCACCAACAGACTCCCCCTCAGATGTTGACGAGTCGACTATCGAGTCACAACAATGCTGTGTCTTCACATCTTCAGTCTTGATCAGTCTCTGGGCTTTTCTCTCTCTATCTTCTTCTCCAGAATCACTGGCTCTATCAGACTCCCCCTCACGATTTGCTGGCATTCATTTGTTCTTCAGCAACATCTGCTTTAGGATCAATGCCTGACTCAAATTTTGTCTACAAGATCATTGCCTGGCTCTCATATAACTTCTCAAAGTCCTCAGGTATTGTAACCTGGCTTTCAGATGCTGTTGAGACTAATTCTTTTGATCAGATCTCTTGATTCCTTAAGTTCATCAGCATCAGCAGCTAGCGAACTTTAGATTCATGAGTCTGACTTTCGTAAGCTTTGAATGAATTAACCTGGCTCACCTGTAACAATCTTAACCCAGAAATAAATTTTCTAAATTTAACAATTTTAATGCACCAACAATCTGATATAATCAGATAACTCTCTCTCATATCACAAACCAATGATGAACCAATTGTAGGTTTTAACAAATCTTTTGACATTTTAAGATTCACTCCCCTTCACAATCAAGTCATCATGTTTAACACTTGGAATTTTGACAATCAGCTTTTCAATATCAGTTGTCGAAAATCTTTTTGTATTTTTTCTCAAAATTTATGCTAAAACACACTAAAATCTTTTTGTATTTTTGATTGTAAAGGAATGCAATAAAGAAATATTTACAAACAATATTTTTGTGAGTTTATGCAAGAGGATCATATCAGTTTTTAAGACCAATCACCAACACCGTTAAGCTTCATTGCATTTTCAGCTCTAAACGATTCACGTTGATTGACGATATTGTTGTCCACTTAAACTCAATCTAAAAACTTTCAATCTGCTTAGCGATACTTTAAGATATATTAAGATAGCACTAAGTTCTTATGGACCCCACGATCTCAGCATATCCCCTCATCATGCAATACACTGACTCAAGTAATGCCTTTAAACTTTTATCAACTGTGATTTGTGCGAAAACAAAGTAAGAAAAATAATGTTTAAACATTAATTGTCCACTTTTATCAAATAAAGCAGAATGTTTAAACATTAACAATCAGGTCGATACTTCCGTATACGCAGAGAAAGTCCAATGTTTAAACAAAATAAGAAAAATAAAACAAGTTGAAGTTGTTTAGGCTTTAACCACCAGGTCGATACTCCCGTATACGCAGAGGTGATCCAAAGCTTAAACGAAACACCAAAGAAAATAAAGCAGAACGTTTAGGCAACAACATCCAGGTCGATACTCACGTATACGCAGAGGATGTCCGATGCTTAAACAAAATAAAGAAATAAAACAAGTTTAAATCTTTGCAAAATGAAATGCACAATCACAGCGACTTTTTAGCAAAGTTGTGAAAGCTCACAAACTTAACCAGTTTTTATGCTTTTTGGCATTCAGCGATTACTGAGTAGGCACACAATCAAGAAGGACAAAACTAAGTACTATGCTTTTGACCATGTTTCCCACTAGAACTAGGCTTTTTCATTTAGGTTTGTATCGTTATTGCAAATCTACTAGTCTAGCTGAGCCTACCGTCACATCTTTAGTGAGACCGCTTATCACATTTTATCTTTCCATTTCTTTAGCATGTTGTGATAATCCACTGATGTACTATCATTTCCTCTTGTTTCAACAAAACTCATTTTTAATTTTTCAATGTTTTTGACTTTTTCAAATTTTCAAATGTTTTTGGATTTTCAAAAAAAATTTTACTCCCCCTAAAATGCAAACACATTTTAGGAAATTTGAAAACAAATTTTAAAAACTCTACCTGTACAATAAAGTGACAACTGATATCAAATCGCATCAAATCGCCATTCACTTGGCATAAACACTCAGAACTCCCCCTATCACAAAACTATTTTCTCATTATGATTTCAAAACACTTAAGTTTGTTTTAACCAAAATGATTTTTCCGGAAAATAAGTTTTGATGAATTAATCATTTGTAAATTCGGGGTATGGTTCATCACATTGTCTACTTTTAACCACTTGTAGCAGATCAAGTACAAATTAATGTCCCTGATTTACCACTTGCATGAATGCACTTTCTATACCAATTGTAAAAATTACCACATGTAGGATCGGAATTACCACAAACATTACCACTTGTAGATATGCCTAACCATTACCAACTGTAGGAATATTACGTCTACATGTATCACTTTATCAGAATGCCGATTCCTGCTTCGCACTAACCATCCTGGAAGCTCCGGCAAGTCACACTTATCCTGTGAACAAACAACTTTTCCAAAAATTCAATCACCAAAACAATTTTCAAGAAAGATGCCGATTCCTGATCCATGATTACCAACTTGGGATCTCCGGCAAGTCCTGAGACTTTAAGGAAAACAAACTTCCACCCAAGTCTTCTCAGACTTGGTGGCTTCCAATTCCTGGGCAGTAGGGTTGTAAGTTGCCTTTTTAGTTGCATAAAAATCTTTAACCCCCTTTACTTTCCCATCAAGCATTTTCTTGAATATTTTTATAACATTTCCATTAAATGCTTTCTCAACATCAAATTCCTTTTCATCAGAATAGAATTGATTTGAAATTTCCACTTTACCAACCATTTGTTTAACTTCTTCAAAGTTCAGTGATGGAATGTCAACATCATTCACTGAATCTTTTTCCTCAGCTTGTGGCTCATCTGATTTTGTGGAATCAGATTCATCGCCAAATTGTACATCTGATTTTTTAACAATCCATTTTTGATTGTCTTTTGCACTCTTTTTGTACAATCTTTTAGAATTTTCACCAACTTCATTCTTTGAATTTTCAAAATTTTTTAAGTTTGTAGTTGGTGAATCATTCTTTTCAACCACTTTTTCTTTAAGTTTTTCAGATACTCCCTGTTTTCTGTTGACTTTGTTTGGACAATTGTGAGCGATGTGTCCAACAACTTGGCATTGAAAACAAGTTCTTGTGTCTTTTAGTTGAAAAACTCTAATTGGATGAAAAACTCCAGTTCCTGTTCTTTTTCTTTCAGCAAGGAACTCCTGATTTGATTTTCTCCAGAATAAGCTATTTGACTCCTCTTCATAGCTTTTTCCTGCAACATATGTCAATTTTGTTTTAAAATCTCTAACATATTTTTCATTTCTAGAGTTTTCAGGTGGATTAAAACCAAGACCTTTCTTTTTGTAACTACAATTTTGGTTTGTTTTCTTTTGAAAACTAGAACCAGAATTGTAATCCTTTTTCCCTTTTTTCTTGTTTAACCTTTGTTGAACTCTTGAAGTGTATTTTTTAGGTTTTTCAGTATATTTTAAATCTTTAATTTCAGAAAAATTAATTTCTGTCATTTTGAAAACCTTTTTGATCATATCAAAACAAACACTTTTAATCGGAAATTCTTTGTCAGAGTATAATTTTTCTGAATCATTTAAAGTGTATGCCACTTCAAATGTTTCATCATCCAATTTTGCTTTTGATAACAAAAATTCTTTACTGTAAGACCGTTTATCCGATGACTTTGAACTGTTGACTGACGAACTTGAACACCCAGACTCAGACTTTGACTCAGACACCTCCTCAGTATCCAACACCTGATCGACCACCTTTTTGATTAACTCAGACTCATGATCAGTATCAGACGAGGTAAACGTGATATCAATATTATCTGGTAAAACATCAGTTGTCTCGGATTTTAACTTTATATTGACTGCTTTTTCGACCTGCTCCTCATTCGGTTTTCTAGGAGAATACCCTTCCCAGATAGGAGGCGGACACTTGTTGTATTTAACAGTCGATTTCTTACCAGTCTCATTCTTTTGCTTCTCATCCTGAAATGCTTCAAAACCTGCAACAGTAGGATAAACTCGATCAATAACATAATCAGAACAAGAATAACTCAGTAATAACCTTCTGATCCTTTCATTCTCGATCTTTTCTTTCTCCAACTCTTGCTTTATATTAGCATTTTCTTCGATGTAATGATTAATTGCCTTTTGCTTTGTCATCAACGTAGAATTCGTCATAGTTAAAGCCTTTTCTCTTTCAGAGTTCGTCGTTTGAAGACCTATCACTGTTCTGTTCAACACACTATAAGATTCTTTCACATAGTTGATATCAAATAGTAACTTTTCTATCAATCTTTCTCGATCAAACAATGTAACATCTTTTTCTTCACAATTCTTGCAAGTTTCCAAACATTTTTTGCAAGGCTTTTCAACTTCAACAATCTTCTCAATCTCGATTGTCTTTACCACTTCAATCACTTTTTCTTCACCAGTTACCTTCTCAGTTTCAGTCACCTTTTCTTCAACAATACCTTTAACTTCCTCATTCTGTTGTTGTTCTTTTGCAGCTTGTTTCTCCTTCAGCTTCTCCATACGATCTGCAAAATAGAAATGAAAACTTTCTGGAGAAATATGACTTTTAGCAATATTAATATGTTGCTCTTCTTCATCATCACTGCTACTCTCAATCGGTGTTTGATCAAACTCTACAAATTTTTCAGAATCAGCATCTGAAATACCAGAATCAGATGGTGTTTGATCAAATACAACTTCCTTTTCTGAAGTAACATCATTTTGCACGCTTTCATCTGTACTTAGTGAATCTGCATCAGCACTTTCTAAGCTTTCTTCAGATGTAGTAGATTGATCTTTTACTGTTTCACCAATAGATCTCATCCATGTGGCAAACAAATCTGGTTCTCTAACAATCTTTGCAATGAAAGCTTTGAAGTCACCCTTTTCATCAACAAACATATCCCAACTGAAACCTTCAGGTAGTTGTTCATCATTTTGATCCACTAAACATGCTGTGCTGTTAGAAGATATGTAGTTGCTCCAGTTGAAATCTACCAAACATCCTTTCTTTGAATCTTCAATCTTTCTACCATGAGCCGTCTGTGAGTCTTGTATTTGACCAACTTGCTGATAAATGGCTTTCCGGTAGTAGTCGTCTTTTCCAAATGGATTCTGAGTACCACTAACTTCTCTGTTCTTGCACTCCCGCTTAAAATGACCTTTTTCCCTGCATCTGAAACAAGTAACTTTAGATTTATCAAAACCTAAAGTAGAAACACAAGCATCAAGAAAGTCATTTCTCCCGGTGATTGTTTTGAACTTTTCAGCACGTCTAAGAACACTTGCAAGACACCATTTGATATCCATTAATTCCATCTCTTCGGCATCTATCTGGTCGTAATCCTCTTTGGTGAGCATAGGATTTCCAATCCGACCAGCCACTAAACCTTCATAAGAGATAAGCACGGAACCAAGTAATGCCATATGATCTTTTGCAATGTCTTCAGAAAAACTTTGACCTTCTGGAAGATTTAGAGCTATGTTGCATTGAATCACACAACCATTTCCCATTTTTGTGCTTTGAGACTGAAAACTTTCTGATGAAGTCTTTGGATTGACACTTGGATATGTTGAGAAACCACTGTTGCTTTTGTTTGAGCTTTGATCAGTCTTTTCTGTAGAATCCCCAACACTATAAGCAGTCTGAATTTTCGGACTTCTCTCAGCTTCTGGAGTCGGAACACTACCCTTGTAATACATCTTTATGTCCTGTTGACCACTTGGATTGTTCATCCTCGCGATCTTCTGCTGTTCCAAATCTTGACTTTCAATCTTTTCAATGAACTGAGAGATTGACAACCCATCATAAACTCCAGTATTCTTCAGTATCATCAAATAAGTTCCCCACTCTTTCTGAGGTAACGCATCAGCAAGCTTATCCACCCATTCCTCATTTTCTTTGGTGATGTTCATCATCGACATTGTTCGCACTAAGTGACAATATCGTTCAATGAGTTTCTTCGTATCTTCTCCGGGCAAACTTGTGAACAAGTCAAACTCCTTTTTAAGCAATGCCTTTTTGCTTTTAATCATGTTTGCACTACCTTCAACTTTGACTTTCAAAGCATCCCAAATTGACTTTGATGTTTTGTCATGCTGAAGTAATATGAAGATGTCTTCTTTGATAGCTTGTTGAAGCAAACTAATCATCATTTTTTCAGCTCGGTACATTTCCCGTTCTTCATTACCAAAATCTGAAAGCTGTTTTAATGTCTGCATTTCAGTACGTGGTAGCACATACTTTTTCAGAATGCATTCCCATGATCTCAGATGATTTGCTTGCACCCAGTTTTCGAAACGATCTTTCCAACCGTAGTATTCCTCAATGCCCATTAGCTTCGGGGGTTTCTGAGTAGTCCCCGTTTCATTTTCCGAATTCATGTTCTGAGCAATGGAAGATGAACTAGATGGTGTTGCAAATGCATTGTGAAAATTGTTATCCATGTTTCAATAGCACGTTTCTCAATAACAGATTCTTTCAAGCAGAATAGTCACTTTGTAGCTTTCAAGCGAAATGGTCACTTTGTGTCTTTCAAGCGAAATTGTCAAACTGGTTGAAGCGAAACCAACAAATGTTTGAAGCGTAATCTTCAAGTAACAACTTTCTGAAGCGAAATCCTGAAGCAAAATCCTTCAAGCGAAAACGAATCCTGTTTGAAGCGAAATGTTAAGTGTCGCTTGAAATTTCAAGCGAAATCGTCCAATGAAGCTATGTTCTTCAAGCGAAATCCATTCGAAGGTCGATTTTGATCACTTTTAGGTCGAATTTTGCTATGAAACTTTCAAGGGTTGATTAGTATGTACTTTTACACAATCGGTGAGAAATTGAATCAATTTTGACCGTGAAAAGTTTTTGAACTGTTAAAAGAAGATGTAGAAGTAAGAGATTTTGATCGATTTCGGTTGAATTTTGCAGAACTCCTCCTCCTGTGCTCTGATACCAATTGAAGGACCGGTTTCACGACCTAAACGAGTCGGTTCAGAGGAATTCCATCAAATACAGGTGCGGAAAACAAGTATTTGACGTATAAACAGCTGAATCTTCACTTTAACACTGATTTGTATTGATATAAATGCAATTACAATCAGTTCTCACACCGGCAGCACCTCGGTATGGAAATCACAACTTCGAACTCTCTATTTCGCTTGAACTTGAACCCCTATATATAGACTTGGAGATTTCGCTTGGGATGAACAACAACATGTCTCAAGCGAAATCTGAACATGTTGATTTCGCTTGAGCTGCTTCAAGCGAAATCTCAAACACATTATACCTTCAAGCAAAATCTAATAACTCTCTCACAATTTTTCTCGTTCTACGTGCCCTGATCTATTCTAACTAGTAAGACTCGATACAAGACGAAGTCGACAGATGTAGTGCACCAACATGAATATATGACCAACAAATGGTTATAATCTTTTTATATAGATGCAAAAGAAAGTTAGCGACGTATAGTTTCATATCACTCTCAATGTTCTCCCTTGTAGTGTACTTTAAAAACACCATGACTACCATCTATTTGCCAACATTCATGCTACCTATAATTTGAAAAGACGACATTTAACATGAATATGGTAGATAAAAAAAATAAACAAAAAGTCATATGAACAACCATAGTTGCAGCCTTTCTTATTTCTCTACTAAAATTTTACTTTTTTTTATCGGTCAAACACAACTAATATTCCACACCAAAACATAAGATTTACATTAAGATTATATTTAAGTTTTGACTTGTGAGACTTGAGCCTCATGCAACTACATCTCCGACCATTAATCTTTTACGTGCCAAAATATTTTTTTTTTGTCTATATTCATTCTTTAATACTAATAACTAATTATTTCATCACATTCTCTACACATACTTATTTAATTTCCTACTCTTTTATCACGTGACCCACTCATGGCTCCCTAAACTGACATGTTGTAGATTTAGGAAGAAAGTCATTAGGTAAATCTGATGTAACAAATGGATCAGTATTATGTGTTCAACTCTTAAAAAAAATACCCAAATGTGATAAGAAAAAAAAAACATAAAAAGCATTTGATATTTATAGTTTTCCTAATAACATTATACCATAGTTACATAGTTTCAAAAGATACATGCATTCACTGATAATCCTATATAAATTATGAGATGAGATAAGATTATTGATTTACTGTTTGAGGGTATAATCTATAGTTTTAAAATAAATAACATTTGGCTATTGAAACAGCTGGTATAACTACTTAGCATACCAATTTGTAAGAAACAAATATTAAACATTGTTTATTAACATCAAATGAATCCCAACAATAACCATTCTCGTACCTGACGTCCGTATCAAGAAAAAGTAACTCAAAAATGTATCCATGTTCATCATCAATGGACATATTGATAGAAATTGCATTGTACAGAATGTATAAATATCAAAGATCGTATAAAAGTTAACATTTAAAAACTCTACACCGATCCTATAGGCATATTAATATAAAAAATGATTATTGGATTATATATTTCTCTGCCCTATAACCTCTAAAACATGGCACCAAAAGCTTTCACAGTGGCAGCTAAAGGTGTGGGTTCCATCTTTTATTAAGTAGTCAGTTCCAATGACTTGCCTGCCAATAGCAACATGTTGAATAAAAGATATAATATTGTTTTAAACAAAAGACTCCAAATGACTCTCAAAACGTATTTCGTCAGTTTCATGTACTCCATAATTCTACATTTTTTCCAACTTGAGTTAGTGAAAACATACCCACAGGACGTTAATAAGTGAAATTGTACTTATCACGAACTGATATTCAATTGGATTGCATAAAGATGGCCCAACAACTATCATGAGCGGAAGATTTCCCAGTTGAAGTTCCTGACCCGCAACTTGTTTACAACGTTAACTCCAGCCATCAATGCCATATTCTTTGATAAGCGCTAAAGTACATGAAGGCATATATATTATACATATCACAAATAGCATATAAATAATTATTATATATTGAGAAAAGTATTTAAAAAACTATATACATTAGAAAGAAAATTTGTCATTATTCACCACTAAAAAATAATAATAACCCTGCTAAGCAGCCTCCAAATAAAGAAAATTTACCATTACTCACAACATTATCAAACTAAAAATTATAAGAAATTTACCTGATTAAAATAATATATTTTTAGCTAATAACATTTAAGAATCATCCATAAGTTTCCAACAAAACATAAAACGCATCCAAAATTTGCTAACTAAAAAATAATAATAACCATGCCAAGCAGCTTGGGTTCTTCATCAACCTTAAATAAAATTATGTAACACTACCAGTATGACCACTTTTGGAACTAATCACCGATACAAAAGCACATATTCCACAACATGATCCATAAGACTTCCCACCATATGTTATGTTTCCATCACTTCCAGCCAAGCCTTCTCTTTTGCCTAACATCCATGTCATGTGGTAAAAAAGAGGCCTATTATATTCATTGACCAAGAAATACCTGCAAAGAGGAATGGATGTCAAATTTCACTATGATGCCCAACTATCTAATTAATAAAATAACATGTAATATTTAGATTTGAAAGAATGGAGTTCAAAATCCTACACAATCTATGCCAACTTCTTTAAGAAAAAGAGATCACCACAAATTCCCAAGAGATAGAAAAAATACCACAGAAAACCTACCTCGTATAACCTCAAAAGTAAGCTATAAATCAAACTTTGAGGAAAAAAATACTATGTGATTTAAGAGAAAAAAAACTTTGGTAAATCTTCATCTTGATGATTAAAATCTAGCACCCAAAAACCAGCGACCGATTGGTCTATCAATGGTGCATGCAATTATCCACTTGTTTTAGGGTGAAATAACAAAAAGCATGTTCAACGTATTTATCTAACTCGATATGTTATTACAGAAAACTTAACTTGCAAACATAACTGAAATTAATCTATTGACTTACTTGATTTGATGGGGTAGTTTAATAGGCTTGTGCGTCAACAACCGAACTCAATTTGACATACAGAGAGGTCATTTAGGTTTAAAACATATGCTATATATCTTTCCAAATTCTGAGAAACTTGAAAAATAATGTGATTGTCAAAAATTATGGAAACTAACACAAAATTTGGAAGCAATTAAAACATTAATATAAGTTATCTCGATAAATTTGGAAATACGTTACAATTTAGACAACTTTGATAAGTATCCATAATTAATACAAATTTCAAAAATTCAAATTTTGAAATAATCAGTCAAAACAATATACTTAAATAGTTAAATATCATTTAAACTTAAATTCAAAACCAATGAGCTTAATATATTCAAAATATAATCAATATCTAAATGACTGTGAAAAAAAATCAATCACAATCATGGACCTGAGAAGAAGCTCGAGACAACTGATTCAATTCATACCTTAGTTGTCGGATGAAGAATGTTGTCTGGAAAAAAACTCATCTTCAAATCTACTGAAACCTACCCTCGTCCAAACAACATCGACACTCTTCTTCTCAATATGGGGACCTTAAACAAAACAATTCTAACACAATTAATAAACCCTTAGTTCAGAAAAGAAAAACTTACTTGGGATCTTTTCTTTATCATCATCGGGGTGATGTTAAATACATTGCCAAAAACCCTTAATTCATAAAAAAAAATTATATGAAGAAACCTATCAGTATATTGCTAGAAACCCTTAATAAACCCTTACCATCTTGTTGGATGAAATACGAAGAATATCAAAATAGAATATGCAAAATTGAAGAACGCAAATCAAATAACAAACCTTTAAAGGATTAAAAAGATTGAAAATGTAAGATTTTGAAGAGATATCATGTCTTTTCATTTCCTTTAAAGATAATCTTGCAAATTCTTAACCCCAAGTTTGAATTTAAATCTGATAATTTCTAATATAATTTTAGTTAATTCATCAAATTTGAATGATCAAAAAGAAAAGGACAACAATGATTTAACCACAATACATAACACGAATATCATTTATAACTAAAAAATTATGTTTTCTCATCTTGAAAGTTAAAATCGCCATGGTATTCTCTTTTAAAAAAGTGTTATAAAAGTTGAAAACATATATATGTGTTAGGATCGGAGGCTCACATGATTGTGTTTGTTTGCTTGATTTAAACATTAAGTGCAGCGGAAATGAACAACAAACTTTGTAAACACAATCAAGGAAGAAAATAGTTTTGATAAACACATGATTTGCATTAGTTGAAAGATTACAAAGTCAATCAAAAGATTACAAAGCGTGCTTACAAACTAAACTCCCCCTCAGCCTGATGCTCCAAGGTTGGATTGCACAAGATGAAAGGATTGAATTGAGGAGAAGAACTCACTCAAAACAATCAAATATAACAGTACAGGGTACTGTTATATCTATAGGCAAACCAAACCACTGATGTATCTCAGCTGACGTCACCATGAAAGTGACATCTAACAACCTAACAACCTGTAAACACTGTTCTATACAAACTACTGATGTCTAACAATTAATTGATAATAAAATACAAAACATGGGTAAACTACTGATTCACTTTCCACTGTTGTAGCCTAAGCACTGATGTTGAGCATTAGTGCTTTCTTCAAAGGTGACCAGTCCTTGAATGGGCAGTGCTTGTGTCTTCAGTAGTACTTAAGAGACAGCAGTAGATAGAGCGTCAGTGTTTGTCTATAGCAGTCTTTAGCGTTTCATCAGTGTTTGGTTCATCAGTTGTTTCTTCTGAACAGTACTTTAAAGTATATCAGTTGTTAGATAACCACTGTCAAGGGGAGAGTTTAATATAAACATCTACTTATTGTGAATCCACAGTTGTGAACTGGTTTTGGCTTTCATTATCTGTTCCTCTGGTAGGGTTCAATCCCAACAATCTCCCCCTTGAACAGATAATGCCAAAACCCTTCATTATTCTGGATCTTTATTTCTCATCAGAAGTTCTTTGACTTGTTCTTTAAATTTCAGCTCAAAATCCTGAGAACTTGTATCATCTTCATCCCGGCACAGTGTAAGTTCAAGGAGATCCTGTAAATCTTCAACACTAAGGCCTAGTGCTTCTTTCCTTGATATGTACTTCACTTCACCATTGGTTCTGACCAAAGTCAATACATGGGTCTTTTGATATGAGAGCCACTTTAGTATTTTTAAACCAAATGGGTTTCTTGGGAGAGATTTATTTGCATGATGAGTTTGGAGATTGAGGCCTGGTGATGACAACTTTGAGCAGTGTCTTGAGATTTTGCTGTTTCTTGTAGTTCTGCTCTAAGTGTCTGAAGAACCATCTTCATGATATATTCTTCTCAAGCTTGTTCTTCTTTTGATATTTCTGCATCCATCTGCTTTGTTTCCTTCTTTGATGAAGGATGGCAACAGGTGGTGTTTGTGGTGGTTGATTTAGTGGGGATGGCAGTGGTTGTGGTGTGTGTTGATGTGGTATTGGTGGCAGTTGTTTGAGTGACAAATGTTGTTAATGGTGGATGTGTAAGTGATTTTGTCGGAACAGAAGTTGTGGTTGAAGTAGTAACTGGCTTAGTTTTAGAAGTTGTGGTGGTTGATTGCCTTGTTTTTCTAACAGGACTCTTCTTTAATGAAGTACCAACCTCTTCTTTTTCCTTTTTGCAGAACTAACTTTTTCTCTACCAAAGCTCTGCTCTCATCCCTTACCCTTTTAATATCAGCAGTGGTTTTGAGACCAGCTGAATTGATTTGACTTTGAACGATCCTCATTTGTGTATCTTTATCATCTGCTTGAATTTTCAGGGTTTCATCACCTCCCTTTTCCTTTTCTTTGATAAATGTTTCAGCAGAAGTTACTGAGAGATTTTCCCCAGAGTCATTTTTCTCCCCCCTTTTTGGCATCATCAACTCTTTCGAAGATAGTGCAGGGGTTGAAATAAATTCCACAGCTCATCTGGAGTAGGAGCAGATGATGGAGTAGCTGTTGGAGATGGTGCAGCAGTGGATGGTACCGTTTGTGCTTTCAACAACTGTTGCAGCATGTCTTTGATTTCTTCAACAGATGAATCAAGTTTATCAATTCTAGCCGTCAATTGTCGGTACATTAAACCATCACCCAACTTAATGGGGTCATCTGATTTCCCACTAGCAGTGGATATAACAATGGTTGAGGTAGGGAGTGTACTCCAAACATTAACTACTGATGCCCCTTTTTCTTGGTACTGGGGTCTTCTTTCTTTATAATGAGAAACGCTTTTTAGTGAACCAGTGAAGACTGGATACACAAGAGTTCTCAGTGAAGAAATTGCCTTCAAGGAAGTCTTATTGATGAAGCTACTGTCCAAGTGCAAACCAGTGGATTCAGCACTTGTAGTAGCTGCTTCACTTGAACTACCACCAAGAGTTACTTGTAACTCAAGGGGTGTAACCTCCTCAGTTGTTGCTAGGATAGCAGAGGTATAAGCATCAGACTCAGTCACTTGTTGGAGTGTACTCTCAGTGATAGGTGGTTGAGAGGAACTGATTTATGTCTGAGTTATATCAAAAGCATGCAACAAGGTCATTATTGAAGTGGTATTTATGAAGTGATGATGGGAGTTGAAAGTGAATTTGCCCCGGGCAGTGGACTGTGGATGATGGAATCAAGTGATTCCAGAGCATCATAATTTGGTGTCCCTGTTTTTACAACCTGTTCTTTTTGAGAAGAAGCAGGAGGAGTTTGAGGCATGGGTTGAGACCTTTCTACCATCTACTGTGAGGAAGTAGCAGCAATGGTTTCTAGTGACTTTTGTGTTGTCACTGGCAGTTGCTCTGGGATCTCATCTTCCAGAGTTGCCTTTATTGCAGGTTTGGGGGGGGGCTTTAGAATTTTCTTTTGTTTTGGTCTTTTGGTGAATTTAGGTGTGGGTTTCACAGCAGTTGTGTTACTGCTATAATCACCTTGAGCAGTGGGCTCAACAGCAGATATCTGAGGAGCAGTGGTAGCTGCTAAAATCTGCTCAGGTACCTCTGCTTTTGTTTTGGAAATTTTTGATAGCCTTGTAAATGTTTTCAGGTGTAAGGCCATTTATTTGAAAAAGTGATGATGGCATCTGATGCACACAACTGTTGAATAACATATGTCCACGTGTAACCTCTGTTGTAAATCAGTGTTTTGCACAAACAAAGGATACACTTTGGCAGTGGATAGATTTTACTATTTAACAGAGTTTTAATGCCATCAGTGCTTTGAACAGACTTTGAGGATTTATTGAAAAATTCAATTTTAAACTATTTTTAAGGTTATTTTTTATTTTTCTAAAAACATTTTTATGCTATTTACACATGGAACACAAGAAAGCTTGCTTTAATCCATGTTTAGCACTCCAAACATAGGGATCAAGTTTTTTTTAACAGTAGATGAATCCAATTTTTAAGTTTGTACATCTACCACCTGATCTTTAGGATGGACATGTTAAAGATGAAATCAAACCTTTTTATAGCAATCCCTCACAAAGTGATGTCTGATAATGAATGATGGTGAATTTATGAGATATTGAACTTTTTGATGATATATTTCAGCTACTTGACTGCCCTGCATAAAAACAATCTTTTGAGCAACTATACCAAAATTCAATAACATATTTTGAAGTTACAAACAGTTGGACTTTTCAGCAACAGCAGCAGCATCATAATATTCTTCAATATGTGGTTGGAAATATCTGCTGCATGTGCACAGTCAATAACACCTTGATTTTTGTACTTGTTTTGAGTTTGATAAAACTTGTCAATCATGCTCCTAGCATATGCAATGTTCTTTGAGGACCCACTTTTCTCCAAATAGATTCTCATCCTTTGGCTGTGGCACAAGGTTTTCAAACTTGTTGTCACTGAACTGCTGAAGCTCCTCTTAAATGACAGCTACCCAACTTTCTGTCTTTCAGTGCTATAAGGCACATGACTTGTTGATGGAATGGTAGAAAGTCAAGAAGACGACAAAGGTTTTGGGATAAACTTTTTATAAGAACCCCTTCCAATTGATGTTGTCAAGTATATGGTAAAATGGATGTGATTAAAAAAAAGATTGAGGTTTAAAAGGTGAGGCTGCAGATGTGAGTCATCTGAGCTAACAACTGTTGGTGACTTTAATGATCCAACAACTGTTTAAAGGTGAAAGTGGAGGAATAAAAGGAATTGGTGATAACCAGTGTTGATTTTTATCCACTGTTAGTAGATTTTTATCAACAGTGGTTGTGGACTTGGAAATAGAGGTGAAGGGCTACTTTGATCAAGCAATTGTTGAGGTAGTAGTCAAGTGATTTCTATCCATTTTTGATGGACTTCTATCAGCAACTGCTGGTGGATCAGTGGGTGAGCTTTACCAGCTGTTTTGTACATCTGCTGCTCAGATGAAGGAAATGATTTTGTCCTGAATTTCCCTGAATCAATGAATGCACATAGTTGCATGATGACCATTATTCACCCAATTTTGGTCTCTTAAGTGTTTTATGTTTATACTCTTTTCTTTTGATTTCAAAAGTTTTGAGATAAACACACTTTTGAGTTTTTGTAATTTTTCTTCTTTCCCTTTTTATCCTTTCCATAGAAGAGTATTGAAACTTTTACTGGAAGGATTTCAAGAAAAAAAAAATACTCAATCCAAAATCATTTTCAGCAATGTTTTGAGAGATTTGGTCATTTTTGCACATGCTTATGCCAAATTTTACATTACTCATGATCTGGATATTTTGACTGCTGATTTTCTTAATGTATTCTTAACACAATTGATTTTGGTCCTTTTAGAGGACACTCAACCTGTTTTTCAATACATAATATTCAAATTACTAAAGTTTTGATTTCCCTCTTTTTATGTTAACAAAGACACTAGTGCTTTTATCCGCACATAGGCTTTTGTCAACCATGAGGTGAACACCTTAGCTGCAGTTATTATGAAAACAACACAAACTTCATAATAACATTTGAAATCAATTTTGTAAAGAGAATAATCACACCAAAGTCACCAGACAAGTTTCCAGATCTGAAACTATTGGTGATTTATGCATGACATCACTTGTTATGTGAATTTTGTGTGTCTTATGACATCTTGGTTGTTTACAGAGTTTTTGAATAAACAACTTTGAACGTTATTACTCGTTACTCTGTTTTTCAACAAATACGACCAACCTTAGTATCAATGAATTTGAGCTGAACTGTTATGTCAAATTGATTATTAAATCGAATTTGACTGTCCAGACTCTGATACCAATTGTTAGGATCGGAGGCTCACATGATTGTGTTTGTTTGCTTGATTTAAACATTAAGTGCAGCGGAAATGAACAACAAACTTTGTAAACACAATCAAGGAAGAAAATAGTTTTGATAAACACATGATTTGCATTAGTTGAAAGATTACAAAGTCAATCAAAAGATTACAAAGCGTGCTTACAAACTAAACTCCCCCTCAGCCTGATGCTCCAAGGTTGGATTGCACAAGATGAAAGGATTGAATTGAGGAGAAGAACTCACTCAAAACAATCAAATATAACAGTACAGGGTACTGTTATATTTATAGGCAAACCAAACCACTGATGTATCTCAGCTGACGTCACCATGAAAGTGACATCTAACAACCTAACAACCTGTAAACACTGTTCTATACAAACTACTGATGTCTAACAACTGATTGATAATAAAATACAAAACATGGGTAAACTACTGATTCACTTTCCACTGTTGTAGCCTAAGAACTGATGTTGAGCATTAGTGCTTTCTTCAAAGGTGATCAGTCCTTGAATGGGCAGTGCTTGTGTCTTCAGCAGTACTTAAGAGACATCAGTAGATAGAGCGTCAGTGTTTGTCTATAGCAGTCTTTAGCGTTTCATCAGCGTTTGGTTTATCAGTTGTTTCTTCTGAACAGTACTTTAAAGTATATCAGCTGTTAGATAACCACTGTCAAGGGGAGAGTTTAATATAAACATCTGCTTATTGTGAATCCACAGTTATGAACTGGTTTTGGCTTTCATTATCTGTTCCTCTGGTAGGGTTCAATCCCAACAATATGTTAGGCAAAAGCAAAGGATTTGCAAAAGGGGCTAAAGGTATGGAAATGATGGAGAAATAACTCACCACAAAATCATCAAATCAACTAGAATTTGATCTTCTTCTCCACTTATGAGGAATTGATAAACCCTAACCGATAATCACAAGACCGATTTGATGATAAATGAGAAATCAAATAATGTAAAAATAAATCAATTCTTTAATCTGAATGGTAACTGGTCATTATGTGATTATTAAGTTTTCTCATTGATATGATGTTGATGATAAAATCGATTAGATCAAAGATGATACCTGATTAACACTTCAAAACAAAATATCGTAGGAATCGGTCTTGATCATATGAAAAAACAAAATGCAACCATCAATAATAACATCAAAATCAATGATTTAAGATAAAATATATGAACAATATGAAAAGGAAAAAGGTTAGGGTTAACTCTTACAATCGACCGATGAATATGAATCTCATATTATAGATCCTTTGAATATGTAAGATGATTGATGAAATAAAAAAAACAAAGATTTATTAGATTAACAATATGAAAACAAAGAGGGAATGACAAAATAACATACCTAAGATTAAGAACGATCGGTGAAGAAGGAAGAAGTAGAATTAGGAAATTGGTATGTAGGGTTTGTGAAAAATGAGGTTATGATAAATCGTGGTTGTAAAGATAATATATAGGATCCATTTTTAGTATTGGGTGACCCAAAAGTCCGACCCGAACATTGTCGGATCCCGTGTCCCACTTGTTTTTTGGTTTGTGTTTTGAGAATTTTGGTTTGTTTATAGAGAATGAGATGGATTCCCTCCCAAAATCACCCTCTACTCAACCATTGGATGACACATAAGCAAAATTGCTCTACCATCCAATGACACATGGCCCAAATCATCTCATTTATTAATATATATATACAGATTGGTAATGAATTGAGTCCCGAGATTTTTACACAATGATACGTGGACCATTTAGAACATTCTGTAAAATTTTGAGAATTTTTGGAACAAGTTACCTATTTTATAAAAATACCCAAAAACAGTCCAGTATTGGATGTTAAAGCTGAAACAAGTTGAGTGGGGATTTGCGTGTCTAAATGTCGGTTATGTTATCTGATAATGATCCAACTTGTTATATGTCAACAAAAGTGTTATGTGAAGTATCGTCTGCTTACTCTTGAGTAGTTATAGGTGGAATGTATATATGAGCGTGAACTGTCAAAGTGAGTGCATGTTATGTGGTAGACGCGCGTAGGAACTTTGTGCTTTATTTGAAATCACTAATGAACTAAATGGTAATCATACTAGGACGTGATTGACCAACCTTGACTGTTAGCTATTTTTAAGAGTCCAACCGAGCAACCAAAGGTGAGTTCACACTTTCGTCAAAGCATGGGATTCCTGGTGGTTTAGGAATGGGTTAAATAACAACTATCCCCCTTAGGTGGGATATAATCTGCGTATTCTCCTTGGGTAGAATACGTACCCCCGTCCTCCTTGGGTAGGACAACAACCTTAAACTTACTAGAAAACAACTCTATCATGAAGTCCCTCATTTTTATACCGACTTAATCGCCGGGCCATTGGCGAATGAGTCATTAGTTAAATAGCGCTATTAGGTCTGACAAGCCTTATACTGTGCCGCAGAGGACGGGAGTGGACTAATGTACTTGGGCACTTAGTCAATGATGATAGACATTGACGTAGGGCACTCAAACATTACTTAAGTCAGTAGTCAATATGGTAACGAGTCTAGTGGTTTACAACATGGGGTAGCCCCCACGGTATATGGTTATGGGAACAAGGAACTTTACAACTTTTGGTTTTTGAAACAACTTATGGTTTTTGGAATAACATTAAAATAGAAAATCAACTGTGAACTCGCCGACCTTTTGTTGACACGTTACCACATGCTTTGCAGGTCGTTAGGTAAATGGCAGGGGATTGCATGCGGAGTGATCGTTGTGGCAAGGAACCTACTGTGGGGTTCCTAACATTAAACTTTATGTTTTGAATTATTTATGGGTTTTACACTTTACGCTTCCGCTAACTTTTAAATTTGGTTTTGGATTTTGGTTGGGTGAACTTTAAACATTTGGTTTGCTATGGTTTTATTTTACTTTAATTAAATGTTCAGTATGATTGGTGGTTTGATCCTGGTCAGTCACACGCCTCGCGGTAATACTCCGCTTGTGGATTTTGAGGGTGTAACACTGGCCCTTGTAATCGCATACACACACGGTTGTGTGTATGGTTTCCCCATAATTTTGCGAACACCAAAACATAGTCAAACCCTAAACTCTCTTCTACCTCCCCACAACTCGATGGCAGCCCCTCTCTTCTCTCATTCGAAGCCCTCTCATCCTAAACGTCACCGATTCATCCTACGTTGCGGTTAGTGTTCTACCCTTGTTCGTTTGTTAAAGACCCGGTACATGATAATTGTGTTTGTATGTGTGTTCTTGCATGATTTGTGGAATAGTATGTTAGTGAAAACCTTGATGAACCACTTGTGATAGTCAACTGTTGGAATGGATTAGGATATAATCAGTGATCAAGGATTGTTCATGAACACCTTGTGATGACTATTATGTATGAATGGATTTATGTGTTGGTGAATCGGAAAAACTAGGATTTCACAATGGTTAGGACTTATTTAAATCATCATGTTAGTTGATATAGTTCTAGTAACGATTGTGTTATAGTCTCGGATTATGATTAAAACTATGAACATGTTGATTATTATGATTATGGTGATCTTGGTAATTGTTGTTAATTGGCAAAGGAATGATTAGTGTTCATGCAAATTTTTGGAAAGTTGAGTATAGAAACCGTTCTTGATTTTCTTAGATTGATTCTGTAACTGAATCCCATGATTTATGGCTGAATACATAACCGACCGCACACACTCACCGATCGCACACCCGTAGTTGAGTCGCACAGAGCATTGGGCCACAATCCGGAATGGACTGGATGGTGTTGGGTCGCATGACTTTATCTGGTCGCACACTCGGTTGGGCCATGGATCTGGTTTGGGTCGCACACTACACCCCGAGTCGCACAGTCTTCTGTGGGCCGTTAGTTCATTGGGCCGCACAATCGAAATGACTCGCACACTAGACATTCCCTTAGCCCATAGCTGATGTGAGTCGCACACTGGAATTATGTCGCATACTGTTTTGGGTCGGTGATGCTGGGCCGCACACTGGCCGTGGTAACTTGGGTTGGGCCTCAGATTTAGTAGATCGCACACTTTTATAGACACTTGGTGTTTAGTGTAGATAACCTGAATCTTGAGTGAGAATAAGTAAACGAACTAGTATGAGGCCCGACATCTACTATGTGATGTTATAACTTGCATGATGATATGTGTAAACTACTTGTGTATTGTGTTTAAGGAATATGTGACTATGTGTTCATGGAACTGATTATGGTTGATAATCACATTAGGATTTGGGTTTACTAACTTGGAACACGTGCTTTAATTTACCGAGCAAAACTAAGGTGAGTTCACTACTCCTTGAGCATGCGTCCCAGTGGGTGGGATATTCAAACCGGTATTCTTGAGAGGAATACTATAACACCTCGGAAAATCACGTCCAATGATGTATTGACACGTGTAATAAACCCCAATGAAGTCAAACATTGAATTTAAGAGACTAATTTTTCGAAAAATCGAAAACTTTGATTATGAAAGGACTGGAAGTGTTAACATACCTAAAATAAGTTTCTTACGATGTTTATATTCACAAATGTGCCACTTGATAATTAAGTGTAGTCGTTTGCGTAATTAATTGAAAGTTTGTGCAATAAAGGGTTAAAAGCGTCAACATGTTAATTCTTACCTCTGAGTGACCTTTTAACAAACCGGGAGCTTCATAATATTTAATTATACCCTCGGGAATGCCAAATATTGGCCGACTAAAGTTTTTATGCCTATAAGTAAAATTACGCGCAACTATGCAAGTTAGAGGGGCTAAAAGTGTCAATATGTTTAATTATACATCTAAATGACCTTTTAGCGAACCCGAAGTATCGTGATGTTTAATAATACTTTCAAGAATGCCTAATATGGATTAGATGAGGCTTCAATGCTATTAAATGATGAGATGCGCAAGTTTGCGCCATAGAGGGACCTAAAGCGTCAACTTTTGAATCTATGCCTTTCGGTGACATTAATATTTAAGTATATGCCTGGGAAGGATAAATATGGGCCATGGAAGGCTTGGATAACATTAAACGGCATTTCGCGCTACTTTGCGCAATTTAAGGACTATTTAAGTCAAACTGTAAAAGTATGTCGATTCGTATGGTAACGGACCTTCCGGAAAGTGTCCATGAGTTAAACATGCCCTAATTATCATTTCTATAGCTTATATATAGGCTTAGAGGTGTTTGGTGCGCAAAAATAAACTTTAAGGTCATGCAGGGACTAAAAGTGTCAAAAAGTGCACAAGTTTGCACTTTCGCACATATCTCACATTCTGAATATCCCCGGACACCCAAAAATTTATGTAAGCACTAAAATATTTTATTTTAGTGATCGCCTTGATAAAATTCCATTCGTCGCGTAATTTGGATCGTTTTTCGTGTCCGTTCGTGTTTCGTCGTAATTAGACGCACAACGTGACCGTACGGCCAAACGAACCGACATCCGACATGTTTTTGAACATGTTTCATGTCCCCTATGTTTAAACATCATAGTGGGGCCTTAAAATGTGGTTAACGGGCCTTGAACGTGCCTAAAGTGACCATAAAAGCTCACAGGGGCCATTTCTGCCATATTTGAAACTACTGTTGCTAAGATAGACTGTCAGGCAGGCCGCGTAACTTCCTGGTGTTCCTTACGCGGGCCGCGAGGCCTGCACAGAATGCAGAACAGCTGATAACAGCCTGTTTGTTGCTGGTTTTTGCTCAAAACTGGTTTCTATCTCACATAACCGACTCTAGGGGCAACCCACAGGTTTCAAAAGTGGTTTTTACACCTGCCATGATCTGGTCATGACCTCCCGACACTTGTCGCGATCACGTGAGGTCCCGAAAACTATATAAAGGAGGTAAGTTCACTTGATACTTCACTTGCATTCTCAATTCTGGAGCTCTCTGGTCAGCAACAAGGATTCATTAGGCTTCCTAGTCGTGATTAGGACTCTTGTAAGTATTCTTAACCCTTTCTAACTCGTTTTAGCTTAGTTAATTAGCTATTGGTCAAACCGTCGTAATATAAGTTTGACTTCGAGAATGAATGAAATATACTCAGTCTTTTCTCGAATTGAAAGTACCTATAAGTAGGTATTTATGTGGGTAATAAACCCTTAAAAGGGTACTTTCAGATTCCCACTCTAACCATGCTAATTGTCGAGTCGAAGCTTACTTTAAAAAGTCAACATAAGGTTTATTCTCAAATTTAAGCATAATTAGCAATGTAGGATACATGCAACCTGTTTGATCATTAATCTAACTTGGTAACTAATGTAAGAACATGTTCCAACATGATCAACTCGACAATTTTCAGTTTAAACCCGGATCGGAACCGAAAGTCGCATAAATTGACTTCTGCTTTGACTTTCAGTTCTGACCTGTGTATGCATGTTTAAGATCTGCCTTAGAGCTTATTTTGGACCAGGTTTCACATAAGTATAACTCTCTGAGATTATACAACTTGGTTCATTACTTATCCGATTCATATGCATGTTTCCGATTAATGCTTAAATGATGACTATTATGCCCTTTTAACTATAAAAAGTGATTTTTGAAAAAGTAAAAGAGTAGAAACCTTAGTTACTGATTTATAAACTTGCACCTAAAATTTGACATCAGTTTGAGGTCTAGATTAGGAGTTATGCTCATTAGCGTAATTTGAAAGCTTTTTGCTGATTAAATGGCGTAACTAGCATATAGCCTATTTAAACCCACTTTTTGATATCAAACTTTTTACCCACTGATGTAATATAATATTTTGGGATTTTTGAAGATTTTTATTTAATTTTTGGCTGAGCATAACATAGGTCTCTAAGTTTAATTTGGTTAATGACGGTTTTGCCCTTTTAGGCTATAAAATGAGTTTTACAAATCCTTTTGACCCCAAACCTTTTTCTACTGATCTAATATGATAAATAAAATATTTTGAGCCTTCTGGAATAATAAAAATATCAGCTTTTCTTTGAAAACCCGAGAATGGCTCCAAATCGCCTTTTTAAGCGTTTTTAACGTATAGTATGTACTAAAACTATTTTAAACATATAAGGTTGATACCTACTGATATTTTTAGTATATTTTTATATATTAACAGTAAGTAAAGTTTTTAAACCCAGGTTTCCAGTTTTGACCTTTTAAGCCTAAGTGAAATTACCGAAATACCCCTAAGGTGCATAGTTTGGTTTTAAATGATAAATTTCACATATAGGTCATACCCTACTGATATAACTTAGTAAATTGAGTATATTTACTAGAAAAATCAGACCTGTAACTCAGATTTATAAATAAACTCTTTTATAATCTTTAAAATGACCAAAATACCCCTACGGGGCTTATTTTGAGATTAAACTCGTTTTGGGCATAATGGAAGATATCCTACTGATATCACAACATATTAAAGGCATATTAACTTAGGAAACCTGTATATGACTCTTTTGGTTACTCGTTACGCACTTGTCGCGTTCGGATCGGCTTGTGTGACTAGTTCGCATATATTAGCCGAAACGGGTCAAACCATATCGTTTTTGTCTCAAAATTCAAAATGTGTTTAAGTTACCCATATTAAACAAGCATACAAGCTTGTCGGGTCAAAACCACATTCTAAACCGGTCTTCGCTTTATCATGCGTTTGAACCGTGTCTTCCTTTTTAAAACTAACCGGTCTAAGCTTAGGCTTAATTAAAGACCCGTTAGGAATCTAATAGGTTATTAAAAACCTTCGTTCCAGATTTAGGAGCCCATTAAAAGCTATCTGTACTTGCTTGGTGGTATACGGCTGGGATTGAATTTATATTTAGCTCAGGTAAATACTTTTAACTTATTTTCCCTATACGGGCTTGGGGTACGGTATATAAAATACCGCTTGGTCCGGAATTGAATTCTTTAATCGAATAGAGGTTAAATTTATTGATATGCTATGTTTTGAATGTGTTTTGTTTGCTTAAAGCCTTTCGGGGGTTAAGGACCATGTCCCGGATATCCTTGGCATCATCTTACGAGATGGCCACGACCTGAGCACGGGGTGTAGGCGTACACCTTTCAGTGCATAACTCAATATTGTGGTGTGTCTATTAATCTTTAACCCGGTCTACGGATCGGGCTACTGAATGCATAAGTAACATGTAAATCCCTTACAAGATTATATTACATAATTATCCCAAGTTATAAAATGTTTTGTGCCACGTGCATTCAAATCAATTTTTAAACCTTTTCAAAATGAGTCAGTTAAATTGTATTTACCAGTGTAAACTGACGTATTTTCCCAAAAAGGTTAAGTGCAGGTACTAAGCGTAATAGGCTGGCCTCTCCTTAGCATCATTAAGAGTCTCGCAAGCTTGGATGCAATAAGTCTGATGAACTATGTTTTCTTTTTATTTGATCCGCCTGTGGATCCAACTTACATTCCGTTGTAATATTAAATATTACTTTTGAATCGGTTTGTAATATATTTATCTTTTGCTTCCGCTGTGCATTTAAATATTGTGTTGTTTGACTATGATGATATCAACTACGTCACTATACTCCCCACCGGGCCCACCGATAATACGTGGAAATATCGGGGTGTGACAGGTTGGTATCAGAGCCAACATTGAGTGAATTAAACATTAGCCTTTTGTGTTTAATCTCAATGACACAGTAGCACATTCCTTAAACTCTCTGAGTCTAGACTTAACATAGGAATACTCTCATCTCTATTCGGAGAATTATTGCTTTTAATTCTATATACTTTAATACGTCGCCAAGCAAAGAAGCCATGATGGAAATTCTCCCCATTTGAAGCCTAGGGAAGGCCGAGCTTCATACTGCGACCAGGATGAACGTGCAACCAAGGAGAAAGCATTTAGAAATAAAATGAAGAAGAAACTCCTTTTGCTGAAGTTCGTTTCCTTAGTAAGCCCTTATAAGGGCATACTTATCCTTCAGTCCCTTCATGGACAACATCATTTCATTCAAGTCCCGCTTAGGGCAATTCTATACCTCTTTTAAAAAAAACCATTGGGATGTTTTATCTAAATTTCATTTATATCATTATATATGAATATAATATATGAAATAAATTAAAATAACATTTCTGTTATAAGATCTACCATTATAATAAAATGGCAAAATCTAAAAAGGACAAGACCTAGCCTCGTGTCATTATTAAGACCCGGCCAAGATGGCAGTTCCTCAATTTAGGTTCAGATCCTTATTAACATCCCGAGTTAGGATTATTCTGCGTTAATTATTAAAAATGAATCTTAAAGGTAAACCTAGCCTATACGACGAGGCCAAGATGATAGGACCTATTCAAGAGATTCACATCCTTGTTAACATCTGTAACATATTAACTTTTCTGGCAGACGTGGTTCGATAAAGTCACATAAATCATCCTTATACTAGATTCTCCCGAAATCCTTTCTTATTTTGTGATTTAAACATCCATTAGGGATATAATGCCTACGGGCTATAATTAACGTCCTCTGAGACTAAAGACAGTCGTAGCCTACAACTCCCTGTCAAGAAAAGGCGTGAACACATTCAAGCCTAAATACCTTGATTCTACAAAATCATGGTTTATAATTTAAAGTTGCCCTTGTGACTTGACTTTTGTGCTATAGTTATATTTTAATTAAATCCAGGATAATTATGATAAAAATCCTGAATAAAAATAAATATCATTCCTTTCCTGCCAGTATAAATATTAAAAGAAAATCTTAAAAGGTTTGACCTAGCTTGAATGTCATTGAAGACCTAGCTAAGATGGTAAAACTTGTTTAAAAGAGATTCAGATCCTTATTAACACTTGAAAACGTGTTAACACTCCCGACAACAGAGATGCGATAAAAATCACACTTGTCATCTTTATATTAGGAATTTTCCAAACCCCTTGTTTAGCATAAATGATCAAGAGGAATCATGGATAATAAACGTCGAACATGATGAACACATCAAAACATCCACTGGGATGAATACCTCCGGGCAAAGGTGTATGCATGAAAAAGATAGTTTTACTTCATAACTTCTTGTCAAGACAACGAACTATGAAATTTTCCGATCCAAAGGAATCATTGATTATGTTTTAAAATTTCCCTAGTGACGAGGCATCTATGCCATCAGAGAGTCCTTGGGAACAAGCCCTTGTGCTATATATATAAAACGTCAGTACGACATTGACAGTCGTGACTTATGTCCCCTGTCTAATAAATATGTAGGGTTATATTTCGTTTAAACGCCAAAGATGGTTTATTTAAAAAACCTAGGCAAAACATAATCAAATAAATTTGATACTATCTATTCGCCTATATGGTTTATTTGTACCATGGCTATTTAATCATTGAACTCGACAACTCCCTGTATAATTAAGCAAATCATTACCACTTGGTTTGTAGCCTTCAAAGTTTCACCATGGCTGACTCCCCTGAAGCTCACAATCATCCCGTTGATCAGAATGATGACGTAAGACTGAATCTAACAAGCACCAAGTTACAGGCTATGATAGATACAGCCGTAAACAACGCTGTGGACCGTGCGTTGAAGGATCATAAGCGAAGGTGCGATGATACCCCGAATAAGGGTTACAAAAAGGGTAAGACCGGTTCAAGCTATAACCAGTCCAAACCAAGGGAGGCAAAACCCGAATGTAAAACCTGCAGGAAGAAGCACTTCGAAAAATGTTTCTATGATCAGACCGGGGGATGTGTCATCTGTAAGGAGACGGATCACAAGACCCATGAATGCAAGGATTTGAAGGACAAACAGCAGACCGGTGGACAGACCAGATGCAAAACCTGTAGGAAATACCACCTCGGGAAATACATATATGAATCTCAGCCTCTACCCTGTGGAATCTGCAAGTCCAAGGAGCATAAGACCTTGTATTGCAAAAGAATGGGAGACGCAACCTGCTATGGTTGCAATGAGAAAGGGCACATTAAGACCAACTGCCCTAAATACGCTAAAAAGCCTGAGGAGGCTAAGAAGATCAAAGCTGGAAGCTCTCAAGTAGATACTCAAGAGGCTATTCAGGATGAAAATGTCACAACATGTACTTTCTTTATCAATAACGCTCATGCTAGAGTATTATTTATTTCAGGTTCAGATAAGTCTTTCATAGACAATAGATTTTGTAAATCATTAAATCTGCCTGTTAAAACTCTAAGCGTTAAGTAGAAAGTAGAATTGACCGATAGTACCTCAGAGACTGCTCCAGCAATATTAGATGGATGTTTATATCCATTAGGAATCATTCTTTTCCGATGTCCTTGTTTCCATTTAAATAATAAGGGACTCGACATAGTGATAGGAATGAATTGGTCGTCCTAGAAGTCAAGCCTATATTGAGAATGATAAGAAGCAAGTAGTAATCAAGACTCCTTATGGGGAGCCTTTGACAATTCAAAGAAACACTAGGTATGGGTTACCTAAGCACTTGTTGAAATTGGTATTTAACAGCAAGGCTTCGAGTATGGAAAACTCAGAAGAAACAAACAACAGTCGCGATGCTAGAAATGCGACAAATATTAATGGTGCATCAAGTGTGAACCTAAATATTAATGGAATTAATCTCCAAAACTGAAGTTAACACAGTTGTTAGAGAGGTTATGAGAAAAGGCATGAGAAGATTCAAGAAGCCAAAGGTAGTTTGCTCTAAAACACATGTCGCTACTCATGAGAATAACTATATTTATACTTCAAAGACGAAGAATAAACCAAACAAAATCATATATGGCAAGGAACCCCATTCTTTTTGGGTTTTACTTAAAAGTACTTCGTCTCTTGGAAGTCAAAAGACTTCAATAGTAAAAAGGGACCATCGATTGCAGGAAATTGTTAAATGAAATAGAAATCATTAGGTATGTCAGCAATTATGCTGGAAAGCACACGGTAAGGTATGCATCACAATCATTCGATGGTAATACCCTTGATTAGTGAGGACATTAATGGAGTCCATAAGAGAGATTCCCTTATACATTATGGGATGGACCGAGTGTTAAGGACCTTATTAGAAAGACCTATTATTCGCATCGAAATGGAAAAAGACGGAATAAGAATTTGCTGACTCTCACCATAAAAGCTCTAAAATGTCGACAGTATGTCGCAAAATTTTAATTCTTTGGCTGAGATAGTACCCTATTCCAATTACCCAAAACCTAAGCTTAATGCAATAATTATTGGTGGTTAGTAACGGCAATAAGAGGGCACATTAAGGATTCAAAGCTTGCTCATTATAAATCCATTATGGATCTACCTCAGCTAATCACGTTATATAGGTTAAGAAATAACTAGTCAAAGCTGTGACTGCCCAAAAATTTGTCATGATTTTGCAGCTAAGTTTAAAAGGATTAAGAATGGAGGCGTTTAACCCTCCTGATGAATGGTTAGAGGCTGTTCACATTAATAATGACACTAGATAAATCCCTTATTGTGATTTCATTGCTAAGAGTTATGTTTAGTTACAAGTACTGCTAAGTCTCTTATAATACCATAAGCTTAGCAAACTTTTAGAAACTTTCCGTAAGAACCCTAGATGTTAAGTGTAAGGTAAGACTTACAGGCGAAATCATAAGAACCATTCGTTCTGTTCCTGTCAGAAACTTCCAATCATAGAATTCTAGAAGTATCCTCTCTCTAGAGGAAGTGCGTTAGCATATATATATATATAATTGATATCTCTTCAATCTCTATCGATTGCGAAAACCAAACAGTATGATAAAAGCGCCATATGAGGATTGATGTATCTTAATAAGTTCCATAGATTGCTTCCATGCCTGATCAGTATGGAGGTTTAATGCATGGGACCACAAAGATATTACGATGGTCATATGGTACTAAAGTCCGCTAATGGTATTCAAAGAAGATATCCAGAATGGAAGTTTCTAAGTAAATGTTCCCGATTAAGGAATTCGTGGACTTATAACATAAATGTGTCACTTATTTGACACGAGCAATGATGGATAAACTGGAGCCAGAGATTTGGAAAAATCTCTGCAACCTCCTTGTATTTTGATTATCTTCTCCTAAGATTACCCTGTTTACCTCCTGTGAGGCAAGTAGAGTTAAGATTTATATCCTATTTAGGACTGTACTATTATGAAATCTCCAAGATGGCTAGTACCATCATTGGAAGAATCAAAACCCTGATTAAGTAAGTTTTAAATAAAGGGTTCGTATAGCCTACCTCAATATTCTGAGAATTCGGTATAGTTAATTAAGAAAGACGGTTCATTCTACTTATGCATTGATTACCGCAACCCTGATAGGGCAACAATTAAGAATTGCCATCAGCTGCCCAGGATCGTCGATTTGTTCGACTAACGGCAAGGATTAGCTAATTCCATAAGATTAGTTTTAAGCAATGGTTGGAATAACCATCTCACCTTAAATTAAACTTTTCTATAATAGTTGATATATAAGTATCAAGGCTGCTCTTTTGGAGACCTTGTATAGATGGAATGTTAAGCATCTACTAGTAGACAGAAGATTGGTAAGTCCAATTATCAGGATCTGAAAGTTGCCTTGACGAGTAAGATCAAACAAACCCATAATCATCGGTAAGATGCCAGTATTCGGTAGAAAATCAAGGGTAATAAGAATAGCAACCCTCCTAAGTTCTTGTTGAGGAATAAGGTTCGACAAAAGGTATCACACAGAAAGGGTGTGCCAATTTGTTAAATTATCAGGCTAGTTAAGCTCTGAATATATATATAAAATCATTCGAAAGAATCGAATGTATCAAGATCAAATAGCTTATAAGCTAAAACCTAATTAAGGAGTTTGGCGGAACTCGCAATGCATTACACACTAAAGATTTGAGGACGTGTTTCACCAATAAGTCGAGAGGCACTATCGCATAATGATATGCAAATTTATGATATGATGAGAAACCTGCATCGATTGAGGACCGACAGGTTAAGAAGCTCCAAAAAGGATATATGTACCCATTATAGAGGTTAACTTGGGAGCTTGGAGAAGCTCCAGATACGCTATAGAAGTTAAGTCCATTATGTGACAAAAAGTACTTCCAGCATTTTAGAAAATCTCGAGGTCGAGATTTCTTTTAAGGGGGTGAGGATGTAACACCTCGGAAAATCACGTCCAATGATGTATTGACACGTGTAATAAACCCCAATGAAGTCAAACATTGAATTTAAGAGACTAATTTTTCGAAAAATCGAAAACTTTGATTATGAAAGGACTGGAAGTGTTAACATACCTAAAATAAGTTTCTTACGATGTTTATATTCACAAATGTGCCACTTGATAATTAAGTGTAGCCGTTTGCGTAATTAATTGAAAGTTTGTGCAATAAAGGGTTAAAAGCGTCAACATGTTAATTCTTACCTCTGAGTGACATTTTAACAAACCGGGAGCTTCATAATATTTAATTATACTCTCGGGAATGCCAAATATTGGCCGACTAAAGTTTTTATGCCTATAAGTAAAATTACGCGCAACTATGCAAGTTAGAGGGGCTAAAAGTGTCAATATGTTTAATTATACATCTAAATGACCTTTTAGCTAACCCGAAGTATCGTGATGTTTAATAATACTTTCAAGAATGCCTAATATGGATTAGATGAGGCTTCAATGCTATTAAATGATGAGATGCGCAAGTTTGCGCAATAGAGGGACCTAAAGCGTCAACTTTTGAATCTATGCCTTTCGGTGACCATCTAAGTGAACGAGAGCGTATTAATATTTAAGTATATTCTTGGGAAGTATAAATATGGGCCATGGAAGGCTTGGATAACATTAAACGGCATTTCGCGCTACTTTGCGTAATTTATGGACTATTTGCTTCAAACTGTAAAAGTATGTCGATTCGTATGGTAACGGACCATTCGGAAAGTGTCCATGAGTTAAACATGCCATAATTATCATTTCTATAGCTTATATATAGGCTTAGAGGTGTTTGGTGCGCAAAAATAAACTTTAAGGTCATGCAGGGACTAAAAGTGTCAAAAAGTGCACAAGTTTGCACTTTCGCGCATATCTCACATTCTGAATATCCCCGGACACCCAAAAATTTATGTAAGCACTAAAATATTTTATTTTAGTGATCGCCTTGATAAAATTCCATTCGTCGCGTAATTTGGATCGTTTTTCGCGTCCATTCGTGTTTCGTCGTAATTAGACGCACAACGTGACCGTACGGCCAAACGAACCGACATCCGACATGTTTTTGAACATGTTTCATGTCCCCTATGTTTAAACATCATAGTGGGGCCTTAAAATGTGGTTAACGGGCCTTGAACGTGCCTAAAGTGACCATAAAAGCTCACAGGGGCCATTTCTGCCATATTTGAAACTGCTGTTGCTAAGATAGGCTGTCAGGCGGGCCACGTAACTTCCTGGTGTTCTTCACGCGGGCCGCAAGGCCTGCATAGAATGCAGAACAGCTGATAACAGCCTGTTTGTTGCTGGTTTTTGCTCAAAACTGGTTTCTATCTCACATAACCGACTCTAGGGGCAGCCCACAGGTTTCAAAAGTGGTTTTTACACCTGCCATGATCTGGTCATGACCTCCCGACACTTGTCGCGATCTCGTGAGGTCCTGAAAACTATATAAAGGAGGTAAGTTCACTTGATACTTCACTTGCATTCTCAATTCTGGAGCTCTCTGGTCAGCAACAAGGATTCATTAGGCTTCCTAGTCGTGATTAGGACTCTTGTAAGTATTCTTAACCCTTTCTAACTCGTTTTAGCTTAGTTAATTAGCTATTGGTCAAACCGTCATAATATAAGTTTGACTTCGAGATTGAATGAAATATACTCAGTCTTTTCTCGAATTGAAAGTACCTATAAGTAGGTATTTATGTGGGTAATAAACCCTTAAAAGGGTACTTTCAGATTCCTACTCTAACTATGCTAATTGTCGAGTCGAAGCTTACTTTAAAAAGTCAACATAAGGTTTATTCTCAAATTTAAGCATAATTAGCAATGTAGGATACATGCAACCTGTTTTATCATTAATCTAACTTGGTAACTAATGTAAGAACATGTTCCAACATGATCAACTCGACAATTTTCAGTTTAAACCCGGATCGGAACCGAAAGTCGCATAAATTGACTTCTGCTTTAACTTTCAGTTCTGACCCGTGTATGCATGTTTAAGATCTGCCTTAGAGCTTATTTTGGACCAGGTTTCACATAAGTATAACTCTCTGAGATTATACAACTTGGTTCATTACTTATCCGATTCATATGCATGTTTCTGATTAATGCTTAAATGATGACTATTATGCCCTTTTAACTATAAAACGTGATTTTCGAAAAAGTAAAAGAGTAGAAACCTTAGTTACTGATTTATAAACTTGCACCTAAAATTTGACATCAGTTTGAGGTCTAGATTAGGAGTTATGCTCATTAGCGTAATTTGAAAGCTTTTTGTTGATTAAATGGCGTAACTAGCATATAGCCTATTTAAACCCACTTTTTGATATCAAACTTTTTACCCACTGATGTAATATAATATTTTGGGATTTTTGAAGATTTTTATTTAATTTTTGGCTGAGCATAACATAGGTCTCTAAGTTTAATTCGGTTAATGCCGGTTTTGCCCTTTTAGGCTATAAAATGAGTTTTACAAATCCTTTTGACCCCAAACCTTTTTCTACTGATCTAATATGATAAATAAAATATTTTGAGCCTTCTGGAATAATAAAAATATCAGCTTTTCTTTGAAAACCCGAGAATGGCTCCAAATCGCCTTTTTAAGCGTTTTTAACGCATAGTATGTACTAAAACTATTTTAAACATATAAGGTTGATACCTACTGATATTTTTAGTATATTAACAGTAAGTAAAAGTTTTTAAACCCAGGTTTCCAGTTTTGACCTTTTAAGCCTAAGTGAAATTACCGAAATACCCCTAAGGTGCATAGTTTGGTTTTAAATGATAAATTTCACATATAGGTCATACCCTACTGATATAACTTAGTAAATTGAGTATATTTACTAGAAAAATCAGACCTGTAACTCAGATTTATAAATAAACTCTTTTATAATCTTTAAAATGACCAAAATATCCCTACGGGGCTTATTTTGAGATTAAACTCGTTTTGGGCATAATGGAAGATATCCTACTGATATCACAACATATTAAAGGCATATTAACTTAGGAAACCTGTATATGACTCTTTTGGTTACTCGTTACGCACTTGTCGCGTTCGGATCGGCTTATGTGACTAGTTCGCATATATTAGCCGAAACGGGTCAAACCATATCGTTTTTGTCTCAAAATTCAAAATGTGTTTAAGTTACCCATATTAAACAAGCATACAAGCTTGTCGGGTCAAAACCACATTCTAAACCGGTCTTCGCTTTATCATGCGTTTGAACCGTGTCTTCCTTTTTAAAACTAACCGGTGTAAGCTTAGGCTTAATTAAAGACCCGTTAGGAATCTAATAGGTTATTAAAAACCTTCGTTCTAGATTTCGGAGCCCAGTAAAAGCTATCTGTACTTGCTTGGTGGTATACGGCTGGGATTGAATTTATATTTAGCTCAGGTAAATACTTTTAACTTATTTTCCCTATACGGGCTTGGGGTACGGTATATAAAATACCGCTTGGTCCGGCATTGAATTCTTTAATCGAATAGAGGTAAAATTTATTGATATGCTATGTTTTGAATGTGTTTTGTTTGCTTAAAGCCTTTGGGCGGTTAAGGACCATGTCCCGGATATCCTTGGCATCATCTTACGAGATGGCCACGACCTGAGCACGGGGTGTAGGCGTACACCTTTCAGTGCATAACTCAATATTGTGGTGTGTCTATTAATCTTTAACCCGATCTATGGATCGGGCTACTGAACGCATAAGTAACATGTAAATCCCTTACAAGATTATATTACATAATTATCCCAAGTTATAAAATGTTTTGTGCCACGTGCATTCAAATCAATTTTTAAACCTTTTCAAAATGAGTCAGTTAAATTGTATTAACAGTGTAAACTGACGTATTTTCCCAAAAAGGTTAAGTGCAGGTACTAAGCGTAATAGGCTGGCCTCTCCTTAGCATCATTAAGAGTCTCGCAAGCTTGGATGCAATAAGTCTGATGAACTATGTTTTCTTTTTATTTGATCCGCCTGTGGATCCAACTTACATTCCGTTGTAATATTAAATATTACTTTTGAATCGGTTTGTAATATATTTATCTTTTGCTTCCGCTGTGTGATGTGCGGTAAAGTGTTATATATATTAGGTGTATATTTTAAGCCCTTTTTCTTTAACACTTATTTTAGCCAAGTTTTAAATTTATAAAACACGATATTTCACTAACACTAAACACACATATGGGCAAGTGCACCCATCGTTGAGTGTAGTATAGCGTTGGTAAGATACCGAGGTCGTCCAAGGACACAAGAGCTTTTAGTACCGGTTTATACTCAACGTCTAATCAAAATAAAAGTTTAGAAAAATGTTTTAAGCTAAGACAAATAAAAACTAACTAAAATGCTGAAAATAAAAATAAAATAAAAACAGATAGACAAGATGAATCACTTGGTTCCGACTCGTATCTAGTATAACCTTTGATTATTTCCGCACATTTGCACATAATTAAGAGATTATCTTAGTTATTGTAGTAGGCCCCTCTTTTGAAGGCGACGTTACCCTCACCCCAGTAGTTTGAGTCAGCAAGGATACAATCCTAAAAGGGTGGATTATTGGAAAATAATGAATTAAGTTATTAATGCAGTATTGTGGTAGGCCCCGCTTTTGGCGGTGACGTTACCCTCGGCTAAGTAGTCTGAGTCAGCAGGGATACAGTCCTAAATAGCCGGGTTATAGTATTAATAGTAGTTAACTTATGAGGGGATCAAAGAGTTTGGACCCCCGCCATCCAATACCGTGAAGCATTGAAGGAGGTCCTACTAATTTTGACCCAGGTCCATTGCAGGACCTCTAAACGCTGAACAATGGCAAGACCTTTACCAAACCGTTCCCTTAACCCCCGACCAGGTAGCCAACATACCTCCATATAGACCGTGGAGATATGAATGGTGAAAATCCTTTATTTTATATAGACAGTAAAATAATGCCAAGACACCACGGACAAACGATAAGGAAAGATCACCTTCAACATAAGTAACTAGTTATTAAAGTCATTAATACAAAACCAAATAAAAAGTGCAAAAGATTAGAAATAAAAAGTATTATACTAGACACTTTGTCTTCACCAAGTGATGTAAGAGACTTAGGCAAACATGGCCTTGATTGTCAAGAACTCTTACGATCAATCTTGGATCCCGAGACGACTCACACACTCTACGATGGACAATGGATGATGGTGGTGGATGATGGTGTTGTGATGGTGGTGGGTGGTGGATGAAGTGTGAGAGAGGTGGTGTGCCAAGGGATGAGTTGAAATGAATCCAAGCACTCCTATTTATAGGCTGAACAGAGAGCTGGGCACGGCCCCGTGTCCGCTGGGCACGGCCCCGTGCCTGTCTGACACTCTCTCTCCTCATTAATTGTAATTCGCAATTACAATAAATGCGCCTGCTGTACTTTCGACACGCCCCCGTGTCCGCTGGGCACGACCCGTGGTGGGCAATAGAAGCTTCTATAGATTTGTCTTTTCTGCTGCTTCTTGGGCACGGCCCCGTGCTGGCTGAGCACGGGGCGTGTTCAGCCTTCTGTCTTCTCTATTTTGCTTTGGAAGGTGCCGTTGAGGGGTCGGGCAGTCCACTAATGTTCCTTTCCTTGTATTTATGTTGGAATTTGCTGTCTTTTTGCTTCTTTTGTGTTTTTTAGCTCATTTAATCCTGAAAATACAAAAGGAAGACAAAAACACTCTTTTTCCAATATTAGTACTTAAAAAGGGTTAGTTTTATGCCTTATTTGATGTAATTTATATGTTGCATTTTACACACATCAAATACCCCCACACTTGAACTTTTGCTTGTCCTCAAGCAAAACTCTTTAATATGTGGCTTACACTCCCAAATGGAATAGGTAGAAGAGAAGGTTTTGGGCTTGTCGTAGAGTGTCGGGATGTCCAAGATCTTTTTGGGTTTTATTTTTATCTATTTACAATCCTACTCGTAATGATTTATTTAGAACGTTTCATAGGAGAAATTACTTATTTGGGCATAACATGCCTTTTTTAAAATTCCATTTATATACAAGTTCACATACCTTACGGGGGAAATCACTCACACTCGGCCGAAGGTGTATTTTTAGTGAATCACTCGAGAGCGGCATGGAACTTATTCCTACCATAGGCTTGCCAAACAATCAATCCTCCTCCTTTTTAACTTTTATACCTTTGTAAATATCAAGAGGACTTTGTGGGTTAAGGGTTAGGCTTGGGTTAAAGGTAGGTGATTGGGATAGTGGTTAGTGGTTAGTAGAAAAAGGGCGAAAAGCGTAACAAGTGTCGGTTTTCGTAAGACTTTCTATTTTTTTGTAACTTTTTATTTTGATGAAGCTTTTATTCAAACAAAGTTATTTTTGATGAACTTGTTTGTTTATTTTCTTTTTTTTTTGCTTCATCAACAACACACATTTTTTTTTAATCAAACGAAAAACCAAACTTGTTACTAAAACAAAAGGTTAAAAATGAAAAAGGTTTTGGTGGGTAAAAGGGTTTTGGGTGATGAAATGAAAAGGTTTAGGCTCAAAGGGGTTAACTAGGGGGATTTTTTGGGTAGGTGGTAAAAGAAAAAGAAAAATAATGGTGTAGAAATAAAAAGGGTTAGTCCTAATGCCTCCATCATTTACTTACTCGGGTTTAAGTTGATAAGGACCGGGAATGTATCGTCATGGCAAGTTCTAGAGTCGTAAGAACCAAGCGGCTATTCACACAAGAAGCGAAAAATGAGCATTTAGTTTTAATGATATGTAATTGTGCTCAATAAAGGCTTAAAACTCACTTTTTTGTGGGAATGGGTTTTTATGTGATCAAGTATACATAATCAAATTTTAACTAAGTTTGTCATGCCTTTTCATAATTTTCTTATGTTGGGTCTTTTTATCACTACGCTATCGGTTGTAAATTTGTAAAAATATAACCTTTTTGAGAACTTGAATTTCCCGAATTAAACCTAGACAAGTAAGAAAAAAAATGAATTTTTTTTTCTTTTGAAAAAATTTGGGGTGATTAGCGTTTCCAATAGAGTTTTGTGTAAGGCTTGTGTTTAGGACTTGCAAAATTCAAGGTTTTAGCATCCCCCCCCCCCCCCCCACACTTAAATTACACATTGTCCTCAATGTGTCACAAAAATGAATTTTTAGGTTGATTAGATGTGTAAATAGGCGTAAAAAGCAAAAATTTTGTGTTACTGGCAGTCTGGACACGACCCCGTGTTGAGTGGGCACGACCCCGTGTTCAGGTGCCAGTAACGAGAACTTACAGAAGGCGGACACGGCCCCGTGTCCACTGGACACGGCCACGTGTCTGACAAAAATCTGCAGGACAGAAGCCAAATAGCAGGTCTAGGAGGTGAGCACGGGGGCGTGTTGGCTGGACACGTCCCCGTGTGGACAGTCTGAAAGCCTGAAAAACAGGTTTCTTCCTCCGGTTTTTCCATCCTGGCCCTATAAGTGCTGAGGCTTAGCATCTCAAGCCTTGGTTTGTACCTGTTTCATCACTTAATACCACTCCAAGCAACACAAACATCCTAAATTACCATAGTTAATTGTTCCAAGCATAAAGTAAAAGAAAAAAAGAAAAATAAAATGCAGGAAATAGTTAGGAAAATTAAATTGTCTAACACTTGGCACGCAGGCCATCAATTGTTCAAGATTGCAAAGGGTTAACCTGGGGAGTCATCCATCAACCGCTTCCTCCTATGCTCCTCCCGCCTACTCCATAGCATCATCATCATCATCATCGTCATCATCCCCTCCATGGCGTGCAATGTGGTCTCGTATGTATCCGACATCGTCTTGTATCTCGGATAGGTTTCTCTCAATAGCTCCGACCCGGTGGTAGGTGTTGCTCGCATTGTTATAGGTGTTCCGGGTACACATGAGGTTTTCCTGCAACAAATCATGCAAACTTTGAAAATTAGGAAAACCACCTCCCGAGGAGGACGATTGGCCCGGATCACCGTGGGGTTGGTAGTGGTATTGATGATGTTGCGGAGCTGGGAGGACAAGCGCTTCTTGCGGGTTCCATGCATGACCTTGCATCCTTTGAAAGGTTACCGTCCCGTCTTCTGCCTCATAAATCAGGTTCATTGAGCGGCATATGTGAATATCCACCGTACCCGACCATGGGCTCCTCTCAAATGACCTTGGAATGTGGGCGAAGTGCTTGAAGAGACGGTACACCCATCCCCCGAAGAAAATAGGGGTTGGAGCACTAGCAAGGCGGTTGTGATGCATGTTTCGGAGCATGAGGAACGGAACATCGAGCGGCCTGCGGTTGTGGATGCAATGGAGGACAAGCAAATCTCTTAACCCAACGACGCCACCACTGTCATGCCTTTGGCAAAGAGAGTAGCCGGGGAGCCTATGAATGTATCTGTATAGCGGATCCCTCAGCTTGGTACTCTTAGTGCTGCTCGGATTGTAGAACCCTTCCCCAATCTGAGCCCACATGGCTTGGCGCTCGTTGTCTTCAATCTCTCTCAATCCCCCTGTATTTTCTTCGTTTCCCGCATCCTCTTCCGCATACAACCCAATAATTGACCCGAATTGTGCCATGGAGATCGAATACCTCGTCCCGCCACACCAGAATGACACCCCGTCGTTATCGAACGGGTCACACCTTAAAGTGAATGCAAAGGTGCTGTAGAATTCTAAGGTGCATTCATGGACGGAACGGAGTCGGGTTGTTAGTGCGACTCTGAGTGGTCCTGTGACAATGTTGTTGAAACGGTCAATTTGATTCACCATGGTTAGCAGTTCTGTGCAAGCCTGCCTCGGGTGTTCCTCCGGCCTTGTTTGAAGATGGTCGTATCGAGCTCTTGCATCTAGCTCATTGGCGTTGAATCTTGTAAACTTCCTGGCCATCTGCAAGAATACACCAAAAGTTAGCACGAAACAGAAATATTTTCGGACAAAACTGCAAACAGCGAGCTGGACACGGCCCCGTGTCCAGAGGTCTGTTACTCAAAAATTTCATTTTTCGACCCGGTTTCGAAAACTTGAAAATTTTTGTTCCAATAGGTGCGGTTTCCCCCGAAAATGAAACCCTAAACACCGTTTTTCCCAAAATATCCCGTTTACCCCATCAATTTTATCTTTTTCGGTTCAAGAACAAGGGTTTGGGGTTTTTGTAAGAAATCGGGTGAATCTATGAACAATCTAAGTGTATTTACTTTCCTTAACACTAATCTAACTAAATGCAAACAGATCTAAACAAAAATTTGAGGTTTGATCCGGATGAACTTCAAGAACCCTAGATTTTTCCCCAAATTTTTGGTGTTTTAACTACATGCAAGTAACTAATCTAACTACTAAGAGTGATAGAATCATACCTTGACTTTGTTAGATCGATAGGAGACATCGAAATTTCGCGAAAAATCGCCTGGAACCAGAGCTTTTGTGGGGAAACGGGGCGTGTGGAATGAAGAAACTGTTTTGAAAAAGGGGTTTTATCCCGTCTGCAGCGCGAACACGGCCCCGTGTCCAGCGGACACGGCCTCGTGCCGAGCTTTTTTTTTTTTTTTTTTTTTTTAGTGCGCGTGTGAGTGCCCCTTTTTCCCATAAGCTATGGTTAGAAAACTTACCGCTTTATTTTGTCGTCTCAATCGTTCGTAACTTACCAGGCATGATGTTTTTATTCTTCCACCGTTTGAAGCGAGATCTCTTCTTCCTCATCCTCAATAAATCCTTGATAGAGTTTCAGCCGTTGGCCATTGACTTTAAATGGTGGCCCATTTCGAGATTTAATTTCTACTGCACCGTGTGGAAAAATGTGGGTGACGGAAAAAGGTCCTGACCACCTAGACTTTAATTTACCAGGAAACAATCGAAGTCGTGAATTAAACAAAAGAACTAAATCTCCTACCCGAAATTCATTAGGTTTAATATGTTTGTCATGCAAAATTTTCATTCTTTCCTTATAAATTTCAGAGTTTGAGTATGCATAATTCCTAAGCTCGTATAATTCATTTATTTGACAAAATCAATTTTTACCAGTAAATTCTAGATCTAAGTTTACATTTTTGATTGCCCAGTAGGCTTTGTGTGCAATTTCTACTGGCAAATGACAACTTTTTCCATAAACTAGCTTATATGGGGTTGTACCTATTGTTGTTTTATAAGCAGTTCGAAAAGCCCATAAAGCATCGTCTAATTTATCAGCCCATTCTTTTTTATTTAAACCTACGGTTTTTTTCGAGTATTCGTTTTAAACCTCTATTAGTCACTTCGGCTTGCCCGTTTGTTTGAGGATGATATGCTGTTGAAACTCGGTGATAGACCCCATATCTTGTTAGAATTTTTTCAAGTTGATGGTTGCAAAAATGGGTACCTCTATCACTTATTAAAGCTTTAGGTGTGCCAAAACGAGAGAATAGTTTTTTCAGAAATCTTACCACGACTCTTCCATCATTTGTTGGAAGTGCCTCGGCCTCGGCCCATTTAGACAAATAATCTACTGCCACAAGTATATATTTGTTTCCTTTCGATGGTGGGAAAGGTCCCATAAAGTCGAGTCCCCACACATCAAAAATTTCACAAACAAGAATGCCATTTTGTGGCATTTCGTTTTTGGAAGAAATATTACCTGTTCTTTGGCAAGCATCACATGTTTTTACAAGACTTTGGGCGTCTTTGTAAATGGTTGGCCAATAAAATCCTGAATCAAATACCTTTCGTGCGGTACTGGCAGCACCATGATGTCCTCCGTATGGACCTTCATGACAATGGCGGAGAATTCTTCGTGCTTCTCTACCATGTACGCATCGTCTGACGAGTTGGTCGGCACACATTTTGAAAAGATATGGATCTTCCCAAAAGTAGTGTTTCACATTGGCAAAGAATTTTTTTCTTTGATGATGTGGCCATCCTTTTGCGACTATACCGCTAGCTAGGTAGTTAGCATAGTCGGCGTACCATGGTTCTTCCTTGTATTCCACCATTTACAGGGACTCAGTTGGAAATTTTTCGTTGATTTGCTCGTCCCTGGTTCCCTCTAAAGCTGGGTCCTCTAAGCGCGAAAGATGATCTGCTGCGGTATTTTCTGCTCCTCTTTTGTCCTTGATTTCAATGTCAAATTCTTGGAGGAGTAGAATCCACCTAATCAAACGTGGTTTTGCGTCTTGCTTCTTGAAGAGATATCGAATGGCTGCATGGTCTGTATAGACTATAGTTTTAGAAAGAACAAGATAAGAACGAAATTTATCAAAAGCAAATACCACAGCTAGTAATTCTTTTTCAGCTGTTGTGTAATTTTCTTGTGCATCGTTAAGTGTTTTACTAGCATAATAGATTGGGTGGAAATGCTTTTCTTTTCTCTGTCCCAAGACAGCTCCAACTGCAAAGTCACTAGCATCACACATGATTTCGAAAGGAAATTTCCAATCAGGCGCTATCATGATAGGTGCATTGACTAGCATTTCCTTTAGGGTTAGAAATGCTTGATTGCAATCCTTGTCAAAGATGAAAGGGGCATCTTTTTCAAGTAACTTCGTTAGAGGCCTTGAGATTTTTGAAAAGTCTTTGATAAATCGCCTATAGAATCCGGCATGCCCTAAGAAACTTCTGATAGCTCTTACGGAGGATGGAGGTGGTAATCTAGAAATGGTATCTATTTTGGCTCGATCCACCTCCATTCCTTCGCTTGAGATTTTGTGACCAAGTACTATTCCCTCCGTTACCATGAAATGGCATTTTTCCCAATTACGGGCGAGGTTAGTTTCCTCACATCGGGATAGCATTCGTTCAAGGTTATCGAGGCATTGGTCATATGAATCCCCAAAGATAGAAAAGTCATCCATGAAGACTTCCATTGTCTTTTCTATCATGTCATGGAAAATGGCTACCATGCAACGTTGGAATGTTGCTGGGGCATTACATAGACCGAACGGCATGCGTCGATAAGCAAAAGTTCCATAGGGACATGTGAAAGTTGTCTTTTCTTGGTCTTCGGGTGCTATCGGGATTTGAAAGTAACCTGAAAAACCATCCAAGAAACAGTAAAATTTATGACCGGATAATCTTTCTAACATTTGATCAATGAAGGGTAAAGGAAAATGATCATTTCTTGTTGCCTCATTTAATCGTCTATAATCTATACATACTCTCCATCCTGTGACGGTTCTCGTTGGTATTAGTTCATTCTTTTCGTTAGTTATTACCGTCATACCTCCTTTCTTTGGAACTACTTGGACGGGACTCACCCAAGGACTATCGGAGATAGGATAGATAAGTCCGGCGTCAAGTAACTTGATGACTTCGTTTTTAACCACTTCTTGAACATTTGGATTTACTCGTCGTTGTGGTTGTATGACCGATTTGTAGTCATCATTCATCAAAATTTTGTGTGTGCACATAGAAGGACTAATTCCTTTTATGTCAACAAGTTTCCAAGCTATTTCATTTTTGTGTTTTTTCAAAAGATTAATTAATCTTTCTTTTTCTAAGTTATCTAATTTAGACGAAATAGTTACAGGTAACGTACCATCTTTGTCTAGAAAAGCATATTCCAAACCTTTTGGAAGTTCTTTGAGCTCAAGTGGTGGGTCTTTAGGAGACTCCTTATTTGGTTGCTCGTTTCGATCAAGAACTTTAAAAGTTTGTTCTATGGCGACCTCTTCTTCAACAAAGTGGTCAATCTCTTCACTTGTATCGGGTGGTTCATCTTCATCTTCAATTAGGGGGTCATTATTGCCGAATGGATATTTCATTGATTGTTCGAGATCGACACTTCTTTTAAATACCCCTAATTGAAGAGGTAGATTATTGAACTTCCGGTTTTTCAAAGCTTCGTGAGTTTTTACAAATGGTCGTCCCAACACTAGAGGAGCGTCATCGAGGATGACGAAGTCGGTTGGGATTACCATTTGATTTGTTTGAACCAAGACATCTTCAACTATACCGATTGATTTTATTACTTTCCAATTGGATAGAAAAATGGGTATTTGAAGTGGAGAAAAATCACTAATACTTAATTTTTCGAAAATGTAGTTAGGCATTATGTTAACACAAAGATCTTTATCAATGGTGACATTACTAATAAACGAATTTTGAAAGAAACATGGAACCGGTGTAATGTTAATTTCAAATGGGTCTTCTTTTATCAGTGTAGTTTGATCATTAGTTAACTTAACACTTACCGTTTCGTCAATTTTTGTGTTAGTGTTTAACTCTTTTAAAAACTTAGCATGAGTGGGTACTAAACAATGATTTTCGAAAGAGGGTGACAAGAGATTAATTTTTTCAAAATTAGCCTCTTCTTGAATTTTAACGTTGTCGGACTCACCTTTTTCGTTGTTTAACTCATGTGTCGGTTTTCCACTTATTTGTTCTTCCATTTTTACATTTTCAGTTATCTCTTCCCTTTTTAGTTCTTCTCTTGCGCGGGACTCCTCTTCCCTTGCGCGAGCTTCTTTTATACATCGATCGATAACTCTTATGTGTTCTAATATCCTATCGGTCACTTCGGTTATAGAAAAAGAATCATTATTTTCTAAGCTTGAATCCGGTTGTTCGACCCTTTGTTCCTCATAATACCCATATGAAGTTGATGGTTCACACCATTGTCCTTCATTGTAAGCATATGATGGATAAGGTTCGTAATTTCGTTCTTCATAATACTCATATGAGGTGGGTTGTTCACGCCAAGGTTCCTCATAATAAGCATACGAAGGTGGTGGCTCGTATCTTGGTTCCTCAAAGTATGAGTAAGAAGGCTCATACCTTGGTTCATCAAAATATGAGTATGAGGGAGGAGGTTCATACCTTTGGTCTTCATAGGATGTGTATGAAGTTGATGGCTCGTACCTGGGCTCCTCATAGTAGGTGTATGAATTGGATGGTTGATATGAGTGATTATTTTGAATCGAGCGTGTATTACGACAATTAGTGCAATAATTACCCCTATAATCATCCACATCATAGGTGTAGTTGTAACCTCCTGAGTATTGATCCATAAGAATCACTCAGCAGACCACAACCAAGTCTCGAGATCAGAAAACAAAAATAAAAACGGAAACAGAGGCTGGACACGGCCCCGTGTTCAGTGAGCACGGCCCCGTGTTCAGAATCTGTATCTGGGCGTTTTAATTAAATTTACTGATTTCGTTGAGCACGGGGCGTGTTCAGTGAGCACGGCCCGTGTTCAAGTTACTGTTACTGGTTGTTTTTATGAAAATGTGCAGCACGGCCCCGTGTTCAGTGAACACGGCCCCGTGTACAGGTTACTGTAAATGCAAATCTAAACTAAAATGCAGAAAAATGTGCGCGCTTTTAAAAAATGTTTTGAAAACTGATTAGGCCGTCGATTTTAAGCTTTCTTAAAATCCTTGTGTCCCCGGCAGCGGCGCCAAAAACTTGATGTGCGGTAAAGTGTTATATATATTAGGTGTATATTTTAAGCCCTTTTTCTTTAACACTTATTTTAGCCAAGTATTAAATTTATAAAACACGATATTTCACTAACACTAAACACACATATGGGCAAGTGCACCCATCGTTGAGTGTAGTATAGCGTTGGTAAGATACCGAGGTCGTCCAAGGACACAAGAGCTTTTAGTACCGGTTTATCCTCAACGTCTAATCAAAATAAAAGTTTAGAAAAATGTTTTAAGCTAAGACAAATAAAAACTAACTAAAATGCTGAAAATAAAAATAAAATAAAAACAGATAGACAAGATGAATCACTTGGTTCCGACTCGTATCTAGTATAACCTTTGATTATTTCCGCACATTTGCACATAATTAAGAGATTATCTTAGTTATTGTAGTAGGCCCCTCTTTTGAAGGCGACGTTACCCTCACCCCAGTAGTTTGAGTCAGCAAGGATACAATCCTAAAAGGGTGGATTATTGGAAGATAATGAATTAAGTTATTAATGCAGTATTGTGGTAGGCCCCGCTTTTGGCGGTGACGTTACCCTCGGCTAAGTAGTCTGAGTCAGCAGGGATACAGTCCTAAATAGCCGGGTTATAGTATTAATAGTAGTTAACTTATGAGGGGATCAAAGAGTTTGGACCCCCGCCATCCAATACCGTGAAGCATTGAAGGAGGTCCTACTAAATTTGACCCAGGTCCATTGCAGGACCTCTAAACGCTGAACAATGGCAAGACCTTTACCAAACCGTTCCCTTAACCCCCGACCAGGTAGCCAACATACCTCCATATAGACCGTGGAGATATGAATGGTGAAAATCCTTTATTTTATATAGACAGTAAAATAATGCCAAGACACCACGGACAAACGATAAGGAAAGATCACCTTCAACATAAGTAACTAGTTATTAAAGTCATTAATACAAAACCAAATAAAAAGTGCAAAAGATTAGAAATAAAAAGTATTATACTAGACACTTTGTCTTCACCAAGTGATGTAAGAGACTTAGGCAAACATGGCCTTGATTGTCAAGAACTCTTACGATCAATCTTGGATCCCGAGACGACTCACACACTCTACGATGGACAATGGATGATGGTGGTGGATGATGGTGTTGTGATGGTGGTGGGTGGTGGATGAAGTGTGAGAGAGGTGGTGTGCCAAGGGATGAGTTGAAATGAATCCAAGCACTCCTATTTATAGGCTGAACAGAGAGCTGGGCACGGCCCCGTGTCCGCTGGGCACGGCCCCGTGCCTGTCTGACACTCTCTCTCCTCATTAATTGTAATTCACAATTACAATAAATGCGCCTGCTGTACTTTCGACACGCCCCCGTGTCGCTGGGCACGGCCCGTGGTGGGCAATAGAAGCTTCTATAGATTTGTCTTTTCTGCTGCTTCTTGGGCACGGCCCCGTGCTGGCTGAGCACGGGGCGTGTTCAGCCTTCTGTCTTCTCTATTTTGCTTTGGAAGGTGCCGTTGAGGGGTCGGGCAGTCCACTAATGTTCCTTTCCTTGTATTTATGTTGGAATTTGCTGTCTTTTTGCTTCTTTTGTGTTTTTGAGCTCATTTAATCCTGAAAATACAAAAGGAAGACAAAAACACTCTTTTTCCAATATTAGAACTTAAAAAGGGTTAGTTTTATGCCTTATTTGATGTAATTTATATGTTGCATTTTACACACATCACTATGCATTTAAATATTGTGTTGTTTGACTATGATGATATCAACTACGTCACTATACTCCCCACTGGTAATACGTGGAAATATCGGGGTGTGACAAATACGTCTTTTCTGGGTTAAACTGGGATGTTGGATAATACACTCACTCCTATCACCTTTAGTCCCATCTTACTACCGAACTAGTTACCTGAGAGGTAACGGGGTATTAGTTGATAGCGCTATTAGGCTTGGCAACCTCACACCGTACCTGAGAGGACGGGCGTGAACTAATGACCTTAACCACATGACAAATGTTTGATAGGGCATTAGGGAAGGGCAAACAAACTGACGCCATCTTGCGGTACTCGAGTTATTATCAACATGTTTTCAAATTAAACACTTGGCAACTAAATGTTTTTACAAAACTGTGTACTCGCCAGCTTTGTGCTGATACACTTGTCTGCATGCTTGTAGGCCATTAGATTCTTGAATATGGAGCTTGCTATCTAGATTGCTGGAGTGGTCATGGGTTGAGATACTTGAAAACATGTGACAAATCTATTGGTTCTCATACACTTGGATTTTGAAACACTTGAACAATAATTTACATTATGCTTCCGCTGAACATGTTGGGTTTTAAGTTATGTTTTGAAATACAATATCTTTATAAATGGGAACTTTTATTTATTATTTCGTTATTAGTTCAATGTGATTAGTGGTTGGATCCTGGTACGTCACATGCCTCGCGGGGTTTCCGCAGGTGGTATTTTGGGGGTGTGACACGTTCTTTGAAATTGGTGGAATTGCATAGCCTAACACCAACCTATGTATAACACGAAAACGCCATGCATAAAAAACATATATATTACACAAAGACAAAACTTAATTAAAAAAAGTAACAATGTACAGAACGCCATGTATTTAAAACTCAGTGTATCCTAAAACGCCAAAGGTAAAAATAAGCATACCAACCTTCAGAGAAAGTTTATGCATTACATGCCACATGCATAACTGATGCCTCGTGTCAACAAATACAGCAGAAATAGCCTTCTTCATTGCTGGATCTTGGTCAGTGACAACAACTTTTGGTTGAGAACCAACAACTTTTAGAAAAACTCTCAACAACCAAATATACGTATCAGCAGTTTCTGACGCCAATAATGCAGCACCAAATGTAACATTGCAGTGATGATTATCTATACCAGTGAACGGTACAAACACCATAGCGTATCTGCATATGAAAACGCCATGAGAACTGAAACAATAATAAAACACCATTGCATGTAATAAAACGCCATTGCATGTAAACTCATAAAAACGGCATTGCATGTAAACTCATAAAACGCCAAAAAACAGAAGAAGTTGATTATAAAATATTACTTGTTGGAATAATACGTGGCGTCAAACGAAATCACATCACCAAACACGTGGTAATTACGTTTGGCTTGATCGTCACACCAAAAAAGTCCCTTCAAACGATTGTCTTCGTCTGTGATGTAATCATACGATAAATTAGGCTGGGAATGTTTTTTTTTCATCCAAATGTCTCACAACCATATCGGCGTCATATTCCCCTATAAACAAGTTAATTTGCCTCTTGTAGTTCTTAAATTCAACTTTACTTGCACCCACGTCTTCAAAACCGCCAAAACAAGTCTTCATAACATTAAAGGCCTTGACTGGACCAAAATTCAACTTAGACATGCTGTGTATAACAAGCTTCTGGAGCTGAGTGAGGTGTCGTTCAGTTGGAAGAAACTGCTTATCAGGACGTTCAACAAGATCATGGTTGTGCTCCTCGACAAACTTATATACCTTCCGTGATCCAGCCTAAAAAATTACACCTAACAGTGCACCACAACCAGTCCTCTTTGAAAAGTTGGATCGCACTAATCGCTCATTTTGATTGGGGTCCAACGTATCAACCTTCTTGTCCTTATATAACCCAACTCTCGTACACAAGTAATACTTAATATGTAACACACCTTTAGAGTTTGTCTTTGTAGTCCCTTTCCTGACTGAAAACCCACACTCCTTGGCATACTTAACATACATTGAATAACAATCATCAAGGCTTGTGAATACCATGTCCATTGTGGGCTTTATTTCTTCACTAACGTCAGGAATGATAAATGGTAATCCAGTTTTAGGGCAAAACCTTTGACTCGAGGAAGCAACTTCGTCTGAGAAAACACAGTGAGGAACAGAAAAATAAGAAAAACGCCATTAAAAATAGAAAATGTCTTGTAATAACATCATAGATTAAAACGTCATTAATTGAATAATAAACACATAATTTGAAAACGCAATGATGAAAACGCCAAAATACGCACACCATAACTTTATTGATTAACAAAAATACTAATGCGACTTGATAATGAAAACGCCATGAGATGAATAATTAAAAACACTTAACAACATAAATAATTAACAAAAATATAACATCTTAATGAAAACGTCATAGTTAACAAAACTGATATTTACACAAATTAACAAATAGTAATAACTGATGTTTACAAATACTACTAAATAATATTCAAAACTAATCAAAGAGATGTAAAACGCCAATGATCGTAAAAACATAAGAAATATACTAGATCCTAAACGAAAATTAAAATTAATATTGAAAACTCCAATTATCAGTTCTTACTAATTGTTTAACTACCAATTAAAATGCGATTAAATTGGATAAATGAACAACGCCATTGAAATCATACAACACATTATCAAATATTAATTAAAAAAAAAACAATGAAACAAACATAAAAGAACAAAAAGCCATATCCGTTGCATGATTTGCTGGAACAGAAATAGGAAACATCATCGAATTTTACTTTGTCGAACAGAATCCACGTTAGACGCCATAGATCTGAGAAAGCTTGCAAAGGTGGTAACAACTAACAAGAAATATTTGGTGTTTTAATTTGAAAGAGATTTATAACACGAATAAGGGGGGAACGTATAAAAGGACAATCGTACTCATGCATATCAATTAGCGCCCCCTGCCAAGTGTTGGGCCAGGATCCGTTCTCACCGTTCTCACACTTTTCACCGTTCTCTCCCGATCTCGTTCCTATATATATATATATATTCAAGTTTTATTGAATTGAATACTTTTACTCCAATACTTTCGTTGCATCTTATTAAATTGTGATACTGTTATCCAATCGTCACGACCCATCTGGGCCCACCAGGGATCGGGGGTGTGACACAAATAGAAGTCGTAATTTTAACCCTAATTTTGTAGCGTTGTTACAAAACCCTTTGATAAACTTAATCTCTTTGTTTTGTTTTTGTCTAGCCTCTTGCTAGTTGCGTTTTCATTAAATTCTGTTGTTTCCAAAAAAAAAAAATAGTTGATTGTATCTTGTATATAATAAGACTTTTGTTAATTTGAGTGGTGTGCATGGATTTGGTCAATCTTCTTAGTCTCTTCGTAGTGACAAGTTATATGGCGTCCTATGACGCCTTGCTACACCAAAACAGTGAGCGCTATGCACTTTCTTCCCCCACTTTCAACGAAAATTATAACGGCAAGCCCCTTCCTCCCCCATTCACACACACATATTTACATGTATGTATAATTGAAGGGGTTATGTAACCCCCTTACCGGTGGCGGAACTAGACAAAAAATCCAGGGGTATCCCAATATCTTTTTACCGTACATTCATAAAATAGAGAAAAAAACTTTTTATTACCTACTACATTAAGTGGTGGAACCAGAGTCTTTCAATACAATTTACCGAATGATCATTGATTGATTAAGCGACGCCTAGTCACCAACAATTTATTTTTACTAAACCATTTGTATTATTATTATTATTATTATTATTGGTATATAGTGAATTTAATTAATCTGTAATCTTTGATCCAGATTCTTTTATTGAAATTTATTCTTAAATAAAATGTATTTCATGTTATATATTCTAAATAGAATAACATAACATATGTGATAAAATATAAGATTTGAATTAAATTAAAATAATTAATCGTTCAGTGATACAATCAATAAAGATAATTTCTATTTCATATTTCACAGAGTAAGTTAACTAAAAATATATGAAGTTCATTAAGAAACCATGAATAAAAATTATTTTAAGCATGTTTACTCATGTGTGTAGTTGATTGTCATATCACTTTTATTGTTTTTCATTTAGATCGTTAACTAAAAAAAATAAGAAATAGGGTTAAAATAGGTTTTGACTTTTTACCTTACCTTTACCTTTAGACATATTATATATATTTATATTACATCCATTGTACTTTTCATCTTCCTAACCAAGAACCAGATGAACAACATGAAAGATTGTCGACGGACAGTAACTGGATTTTTTTTTTACTTTGATGCTATCTAACTTCACTATCTTCTTCTTTTTCAGGGGTATTCTAATACTTGCTAAGGGGTATCTCATACATAAAACGAAGAAAAAATATAAAAAAATTACACTTCGTCAAGAAAGTTAAAGGGTATCCCGTGCAACCCCTGACACCACTGTAAATCCGCCCCTGCCCCTTACCACTACACCCTTTTATGATATAACCCTCCATAAAGTTTCCTCTTGTATTTTTTCATCACTTATCGTATAACCCCTATCAAAATGCTTTATGGGGCTTTATAACTAACTACAAATGCCTTAGTGGTAACTTTTACCATCAATTTTTTTTTTCAACAATCTAATGTTGATTGACTTCAACCCCGGTATATTACTATTGTACACTTCCTACTATATAAATATTATCGGAAGAAATCTTTATGCTCGAATTATACTTACCCTTATAAAATTTCACGTGTGACAAGTATGAATCTCCACTACACGAAAATCAATAATACACACGTAGCATATTGGTATTCGCATATTTGTATCTATTTTAATCCTTTCACAAGTTTTAATGCAAAAAAGTTCCACACTTATTTGGTGTTTTATAAGTTTAAGTAAGTTTTTTTATTCATAGTTGATATAAAGAATATGGCCCATAACTTTTTTAAAACAAATAACGAATGACCTTTAAAACTATTTTAACATTTAAATGATTTTAGTGAACCTATTTATTATAGGTAATCTATATATACAGTAATTCATTATCCATATACATATATGAAGAGAAATAAATAATAAAAAGAAAGAGAAAGAGAAAGAGAAAAAAAGAATATAAAGATAGGTATGGTAAATGAGAGCTGGGGGTTTTAAATAATAAAAAAGAAAGAGAAAAAAAAAAGAATATAGAGATAGGTATGGTAAATCGGAGGTGGGAGTTTTGTTTTTATAATAATACATAAATTTTAAAAAGTATGATTTTTTATTAAATTAAATAGGGTAGGAGATGATAGAGGGAATGTAAAGGTTTTTATTTTTATTGCATTCATAAACATTTATTTCATTATATTTCTCGTGTTTATACTTTATTAAATTAAACAGGGTAGGAGATGATGAAGGGAATGTACAGCTTTTTATCTTTATTGTATTCATAAACATTTATTTTATTATATTTCTTGTGTTTATACACTTGTAATACTTTGATAGATAATGAATAACAATTTTTTAAAATAAAAAGTTAGCGTAGTATCTTTTTATAATTTAGGATTGTGATAAGGAAAAGAGTTAATTATTGTTTTCGTCCCTATGGTTTGTCAAAAATTACTATTTCAGTCAATTAGTTTAAAAATTAAGATTTCAGTCCCTATGGTTTCACTTTCGTAACCATTTCAATCCATTTATTCTGTTAATATACGGACTAAAATGGTTACGAGGTGGACTGAAATGGTTACGAAAATGAAACTACATGGAATGAAATCGCAATTTTTAAACTAATGGACTGAAATAGTGATTTTTGACAAACCATAGGGACGAAAACAGTAATTAACTCTAAGGAAAATGTTGGAATTGAACCCTACAAAGGAACAGTTGATTAAAGCCAAAACTGGACCAGATCAGTGGATTCACAATAAGCAGTTGTTTGTATCAGTCTTTCCCCTTGAATGTGGTCTAACATCTGATAATCTCTAAGTACTGCCCTTCTACAATAATTGATGTTCTACAACAACTGCTGATCATCCGAAGGCTGTTGAAGACTAAGAACTGATGCTCAATCTACTGATATGGATCAAGTACTGCTGAAGACACAAAGCACTGCTGGAGCTATAACAGTGGAATGAGAAGCAGTAGTTTACTTTGTATTTTGTTTTATACTTGTAATAAGTGTTTTGTAAGCAGTAGTTGTAATAGTCAGTGGTTAGAGGTTGTTAGGAGGTTAGATGTCACTTTCATGGTGACGTCAGCCAAAGATGCCTCAGTGGTTTGTTCTGTACTATAAATAGAATAGTACCATGTACTGTTCTATTAGCTCTCTTCATCACCAAGTCATTCTGTACGAACAATCACGGTGAGCTCAGGCTGAGGGGGAGACTTTGTGCATGCATTAGTATTGTTTATTGTAATCAAATACAATCATTCGATTCTGTGTTAAACATGTTTTCTTAAAATTGTTCTCTCTTTGATTGTGTTGAAAGTTTATTCATCTATTTTCGCTGCAATTATTTCTGTTTCATCTTCATTTAAGTTAAATAAACACAATCATATCAAACTCAGATCCTAACAATTGGTATCAGAGCTCGGACAGTCAAATTTGATCTAACAATCATTTTGACGTAAAAGTTCAACTCAATTTCATTTGATACTCTCGATTGTTCGGTTTTAGTTGTAAAACAGAGTAAGGTATAACCACGAACAAAGTTGATTATTCAGTGCCTGAAAAACAACCAGAATGACATCACAATCACAGGATAACAACAATAATAACATTGGTTCACTCTTCAAACCACCTATGTTGGTCAGATCTGAATACAACAACTGGGAGCGAAGGATATGTCACATCCTAGCTCAACAGAATACCGGATGTTGGAAGTCGGTTATCTTTGGACCACATGTTCCAATGGTGCCGAGTGCTGAGGATCTAAATGTCATGGTTCCTAAGAAAATTAAGAACTATACTGAACGGGACTTTCAGAAAATTGAACCAGATTCCAAGGCATTTAGCATCGTTGAATCTGCATTACCAAATGAAATCTATGCTGGGCTGTTACACTGTAACAGTGCCAAGGAATTGTGGGATGCACTTAAGGAACAATTTGGGGGAACTGAAGAAGTAATTGAAAATAACAGGAAAATTTTAAACCAACAGTATGAAACCTTTTGTCACATTAAGGGTGAATCATTAACACAACAGTTTGAGCGATTTAGTTGTCTCATAAGTGAACTGAAACTTGTTAAAGTTGAATTTCCAAATGCAACACAAAATAGCAGGTTTCTCAGATCACTTCATGAAAAATGGGATACAATTGCTTTTGTAACCAGGAATTCAGTTGGGTTCAAAGATCTGACCCTAACCCAGCTTCATGGTAGACTCCTGACCTATGAAAGGGAGTTGAACCAGAAAAAGAAGTTACAAGAGTCTGGAAAAGTTGCAGATGACTATTCATTTGGTAGCACAACTCTTTTGGGTCAGGAAGAATCTGGTAGTGGTAAGGATCAGGGTTATGATCATTACATTGACATAACAGCTGGTGGAGCTTTTAATAACCCTGATTCTTATTCATCCAATTATGCTTTTAAAGCTAATAGAGAAAACTAGAATTCTAACAATATGTGCTTTGAAATCAATGATCTCCAGCATTTTGATCCAACTGATTTAGTGGAAATGGACATATTGCATCAACTTGCACTGCTGAGTGTTAGAACCAGCAAGTTTTACAAGAGAACAGTGAGAAAATTTCCAGGGTTGCATAGGAATTTAAAAGTAGGGTTGGATAAATCAAAAATCAAATGCTACAAGTGCAATAGGTTAGGTCAATTTCCTAGAGAGTGTAGGAGTCAAAACAGTGGACCAATTATCACACACCCCAGCCCTAGACCACAAAATAAACAAAACACTGTTCAGTACTCCTAATATGCCCCTGCTGCCCATGTAAACACTGCTCATTATGCACACCCTGCAACCCCTGTTCCTGTGCATTATGTCCATGCCACTGTTCCTTAAATTCAGTATGTCCAAGCCCCTGTCCCTCAGGTTCAAGTGCAACCAGTTACACCTCAACAAGCTGCACCAATAGTGGTTCAACCAGATCAGCAAAGCTTTTTCACCCAAGGCTTTATTGACTAGAGCAGCTTACCTGAAGAGCTAGGTGATGAAAATTTTGCACTCTATGCTACCAATGATGCTTCTCATGATGAATACTGTTTTGTAGCATTGGAGTCTATACCAGAAGGGCTGGAAACTGAAGAAGGACAGTCAAATGAAGAAACAGTGGATGAAATTGCTGAAGCAATGGTTACTGTTGTTGCTGGTGAAATACTGTTGGGAGAAAATTTAGAACCCCTGTTGGAACCACTGTCTGACCCCTGGTCTGTTGAAGAAGATGAGAAGAAACAAGGTGAAAAAGAAGAGAAAGAGCCAGAAGAAAGTGAACATATATGTGATTTTACCATGATGGCTGCAGCTAAGGTATCACCCCAGGTTCTTAAAAACCTTTGTTCAGACAAATGCATCATAACATTTGCAAACATTAAGGAGGTGAATGAAAACTTTAGAGATAGATTGTTAAATGATGAAGTACAATTTGAAAAATCTTTAAAAGAATTGAAAAAACAAATTATCAGAAAAGGATAATGAGATCTGCAGCCTCAAACAAGAGCATAGCATAACCAAGGACAACTCCAGACCATGATAGAAAAATATCATGTTAGGATCTGAGTTTCTTATGATTGTGTTTTTGTTTGAGAAATAAGAAGATGAATAAGTAATTGCAGCGAATTGAAATGGAAACAAACTTTCACACACAATCAAGCAGGAGAATTGCTTTCAACACACATGTTTAACTTTGAACCGAATGATTAAATTTATTTCAATCTTCAATTACAAATGCATGCATGTATTACAAACTCCCCATCAGCCCGAGCTCACAATAGTTTGTTCGTACAGAATGACAAGTGATGAAAGAGCTAATAGAACAGTGCAGGGTACTGTTCTATTTATAGGCACGAGCAAACCACTGAAGCATCTTGGCTAACGTCACCATGAAAGTGACATCTAACTTCCTAACAGCCTACAACTACTGTTCTATACAAGCATTGTTATCTTAACCACTGATTACATTATAATACACATAAGTAAACTAATCTACTGCTTCTCATTCCACTGTTGTGACTCCAGCAGTACTTTATATCTTCAGCAGTTCTTGACCCATATCAGTAGATTGAGCATCAGTGCTTTAGTCTTCATCGGTCTTTAGACTTGATCAGTTGTTGTAGGACAGCAGTTGTAGACGAACAGTGGATGGAGGTCATCAGTTGATAGAACACTTTCAAGGGGAAAGATTGAATACAACATCTGCTTATTCTGGATCCACTGCTCTGATCGAGTGTTGGCTTTAATCAACTGTTCCTCTGATAGGGTTCAATCCCAACAATCTCCCCATGGAACATATGATGCCAAAACCCTTCGTTATTATGGATCTTTATTGCCTCATCAACAGTTCCCTGACTTGCCCTTTGAATTGTAATTCAAAGTCCATGGAATCTTTATCATCCTCATCCCTGCACAGTGTAAGATCAAGAAGATCTTGCAGATCTTCAACTCCCAGGCCCAGTGCTTGTTCCCTTGATATTTTCTTCACCTCACCACTGGATTTGATCAGAGTCAATACGTGGGTCTGTTTGTCAGATTTCCACTTTAGTATTTTTTTAATCCGGTGGGTTTCTTGGGAGAGTTTTTATTGCAGATGAGTTTGGCGATGGTGGCCGGTTATAACTTTTTGAGCAGCAGTGTTTGTAGCTTTAGCCAATTCAGAATTTTCTACTATCATCTGTTTAAGGACCATTTTTATAATGTGATCCCCTGCTGCTACATCTTCTGCTGTTTCTGCATCCATCTGCTTTTGTTTCCTTCTTTGATAAAGGATTGCAGCAGGTGGAGCAGTGGATTTCATGACTTGCAGTTTTTGTGGTTTAGCTGGAACCACTGCTTCAGAGTAAATAGGCTTTTGTGGAACATTAGGATTTTTCTTTCTCAGTTCTTCCAGCTTTTTGTAAGAAGCCATCACTTTATCCTCTGACCACCTTGTCACATGATTCCTTGACCCAAAGTTAGCTGTTATCAGCTCTTCCTTCATCTTCTTCAGCTTTAAAGTTCTTTCAGGTACATTTTTCTTGTACTTTGTCCAAACAGGAGGAGTGTGTATTATTTTTTCTTTGTTCATCTTTTCAATTCTTTCTAACTCCTCTTTGAGCTCATTAAGGGTCCATTCTTTATACTGAGCTTTATCTGCCTTATATTTCTTGAATGCCATTATGTGTTCAATGTAATCTTTTCTTAGGCTTTCATCTGTTCTTTCTGAAAGTTTCTGACAAAGATCTTTTGAAAACGTTTCCAAAGTACTGATTTGAGTTAGCAGGTATTGGTAGTATCTTTGGATCACTTTGTAAGATTTTCCCTGTGTATTTCTTTTAGAGATATCCTCTGCTTGTTGAGCCTTTATCTTCAAGTATTCTTCAATTTTGTTAGGCCTAGAATATCCTTGAACAGATGGTAGGTTCCTTTTTTCAGGGTCATCTTCAGAGTAGAAGGATTTCATCTCCTCTCTAACTGCTAGAAGATCTAATGGATACTGAACAGCTGCAGGAACAATGGCAGTGTTTGGATTTTGAACTTGTACTGAAGAGAGTGGATCAGGGTTTGGAATGGTAGCAAGGGTCAGTGGTTTCGAAAAAGTTGGAGGTAGTGAAGAATTATCTTCCAATATAATCCTTCTCCTTTTAGGTTTAGGATAGGCTGGTGGTGTTTTGGTGGGTTGAGATGTGGTGATTTGAGTGGTGGTGAATGAAGTGGAAGTTGGCTGACTAACAGTTGTTGAAACAACTGGTGTTTTAACCTGTTGTCATTACAACTGATGATGTGTCATCAGCTGTCTTCTGCTTTTTGGCAGGTGGCTGTTTTGGTGGTGATGAGATTTTTGGTAGGGCAGTGGTTGAAGTGGGAGCAGTAGTTGAAGTGTGTGTTGAAGTGGTGGCAGTTGTTTGGGTAACAGCTGTTGAAACTACTGAAGTACCAACAGCTGTTGATACAACAAGTGTTTTAACATATGTTGGTTTGGAGGTTTGATGTGTGGAGTTTTTGGGAGTTTGGGGAGTGTGTTTTGTGAGTTTGGAAGAGGACTTGGGTTGCCTCACTTTTCTAGTGGGCTGTTTTCTTTTAGGCTTAGGACTTTCTTCATCCTTTGGCTCAGAAATACCCTGCTCTTACATCTCCATATAAACTTTCTTCTCCTGCTCAAACCTTGATTTACCGTTTGCCTCCCTATCCTTTTTCATCCTTGCTTTTTCATCAGCAATGGCATTTAAGGTTACATCAACCTTTTTGGAACCATCTGGTTTAGGGATGTCTCCAAGCATACTAGATTTGTCTGGTGCAATATACAGACCATCTTCATATCCCTTTTTCTTCAACTGCTTCATTTTCTCCCCCTTTTTGGCATCAGCTGGTGGAGGATTATCAACAAACATTATTGTAGAAGGAGCAGAACCAGTGGTTTTCAGCAAGTGGGCCTTGATTGCCTTGATGTCTGCTTGAGTATCCATGAACCTAGCTTCCATTAAATTTCTGATCTTTTGAACTTGAATTTCATATTGCTGATCAGCATATGCTCTTTGTTGGTGAAGCACAGGTTGAAATAAACTCCAGAGTTCAGTGGGAGTAGGAGCAGATGATGGAGCAGCTGTTTGAGTTGGTGCAGCAGTGGGTGTGGCCTTTTGAGCTTTCAACAACTATTGCAGCATGTCTTTGATTTCTGCAACAGATGTATCAAGTTTATCAACCCTCTCCGTCAATTCTTGGTACATTAAACCATCACCCAACTTAATGGGATCATCTGATTTCCCACTAACAGTGGTTGTATCCCAAAAATCATCCACTGATGCCCCTTTGTCTTGGTACTGGGGACTTCTTCCTTCAGCAGAGGTGACCAGTTTTAGTCAACCAGTAAATACTGGAAACACCCTGGTTCCCAATGAAGAAATTTCCTTCAAGGAAGTCTTATTGATGAAACTACTGTCCAAGTGTAAACCAGTGGGTTCAACACTTGTAGTAGCTGCTTCACTTGAACTACCACCAAGAGTTACATGTAACTCAAGGGGTGTAACCTCCTCAGTTGTTGGTGGGTTAGCAATGATAGGGAGCTCAGAATCAGTCACTTGTGGTGGCATACTCTTAGTGATAGGTGGTTGAGAGGAACTGATTTCTGTCTGAGCTATATCAAGCGCATCCAACAAGGGCAATATTTGTGCTGGAATTTGGGCAGTGAGGATAGGGGTGGAAAGAGAATTTTCCCCGGCCAGTGGGCTGTGGATGATGGACTCAAATGATTCCAGAGCATCATAATTTGGTGTCCCTGTTCTTACAACCTGGTCTTTTTGAGAAGCAGGAGGAGTTTGAGGCTCAGGTTGAGATCTTTCTTCCACCTGCTGTGAGGAAGTAGCATCAGTGGTTATTGGTGACTTTTGTGTTGTCACTGGTAGTTGCTCTGGGATCTCATCTTCCAAATTTGCCTTTTTTGTAGGATTGGGGGGCTTTTGGGATTTTTTTGTTTTGGTCTTTTGGTGGTTTTAGGTGTGGGTTTCACAACAGTTATTTTGCTGCTGTGATCACCTTGAACAGTGGGCTCAACAACAGGTGTCTGAGGAGCAGTGGTTGCTGCTAAAGTCTGCTTAGGAACCTCTGCTTGTGTTTTGGAAACTTTTGACAGCCTTGTGAATGTTTCAGGTGTTAGGCTATTTATTTGACAAGGTTTACCTTGGATAAGCAGATGAGCATTATCCTAGGAAAATTTCTTTTGAAAATAATAGCTTAAGAACCTTGGAAACAGTTAAAATGATTTTTTATTAACATTTTTGACCAAATCATTGAAGATCTCCTGGGAGTAGTTAAAATTTTCTTCATTCAGTATAGCATAACCCAGGTATTGGATCTTTAATGGAATTTCATTGAAAGCAGTGGTCTTATTTGAAACACACATTAGGATGGTATGAAATAAAAATCTTGTTGCAGGAGGAAAACTGCCTTTTTGTAAGGTGTCCTTTTTCATTTCCTCTTCATACCCTCTTTCATGAAAATCTGTATGATACTCTGTTTTAGGGAAATAAGTTTTACATTGAAGATCATCGAGTTCAAATACTTCCAAAATGGTTTGAGGTGTTATTGTGACTGGAACACCCTTTATCAAAGAATTAATGGCTACGGGCTTTTTATCCTTAGAATCAAGCTTAGCATTTTTCCAAAATTCTTGCTGGGTTTCCAGGTAAACTGGAGCATCAAAAGTCAACAAAGTTTTGTACTTTGAGGAAGAAAGAGCGTCAATTATGGAGTCAAAGGTGGTGGTATGACTTGGTTTTGTAAGTAAACCAGAGTAATTGTGAGGAGCTTTGAAAGGAAGAACCATGGCGATTTGAGTATGAATGTGAGAGGAAGAAGATGATGAGTGATTTGAGAGAAATGGATGATAATTGCTTTGAGAAAGGAATTTTGAATTCGATTCGACAGTGAAAACCCTGTTTGGGGTTTTGATCAGGGTTTTATAAAGGGAAAAAGTGAATGCTGACGTGGCAGCGGTTACAAAAGATCTGACCGCTATGTACTGTCCACGTGTCAACCACTGATGATGAATGGAAGACAGTTGTTAAGGAAACCACTGATGGAACAAGTATCAGTGGTTGCAACGGTTATAATGAGAACAGTGGCTGATTTTTAACTATCAGTGGGTTAAAACACTGATTTTGAACAACAGTGATTAACAAGGAAACAGTGGTTGACTTTCAGCAGTGGACAATAAACAACAGAACAGATGTTTGAACCAAAAACAGTGGTTATGGCAGACTTTTAAGGATTAATGAAAATTTTTCATTTTTAACTATTTTTAAGGATGGAATTTTGATTTTCTGAAAACATTTTAATGCTTTTATTCATAGAAAAACAAGATTTTGCTTGTTATTCCATGTTCAGCATGCCAATCCTAGAGATCAAGCTTTCAAAGGTGGATGTGTCTAATGCTTTTGTTAGCACATCTGCCAGCTGATCTTTAGTTGGTACATGATGCATAGAAATCAAACATTTTTCATAACAATCCCTCACAAAGTGATGTCTGATATCAATGTGCTTCGTGGTTGAATAGGAGACTGGATTTTTGATGATATTTTCTGCTGCCTGACTATCCAACATGAGAGGAGTCTTTAAGGCAGTGATACCAAAATCCAGCAATTGATTTTGAAGCCATAACAGTTGGGCTATACAGCTTGCAACAACTATATACTCTGCCTCAGCAGTGGATGTGGAAACAGCTGCTTGCTTTTTGCTTTCCCAAGACACTAAGCAACTGCCTAGGAATTGGCACCCTCCTGATGTGGACTTCCTTGTTTTGTCACATCCAGCAAAGTCACTATCTGAGAAACCTGAAAGCTTGATATTTCCATCAGCTGGATACCAGATACCAAGTGTGGGAGCACCGTTTAGGTATCTGAATATCCTTTTTACAGCAATAAGGTTTGACTTTCTAGGGGCTGATTGGGATCTTGCACAAACACATGTTGCAAACATAATGTCTGGCCTAGATGCAGTTAGGTATAATAAAGACCCAATCATGCTTCTATAAAGAGTTTGATGCACCAAATCATCCTTTTCATCAGACATGACTATCTTTGTGGTTGCAATGGGTGTACTGCATGGCTTACAATCATCCATCTCAAATTTCTTTAAAAGTTCTTTGGCATATTTGCCTTGATGGATGAAAGTACCATTTTGCAGTTGCCTTACTTGGAGACCAAGAAAGCACTGGAGTTCACCCATTGCACTAATCTCAAACTCAGCTGTCATGAGTTTTCTGAATTCTTCACACTTTTTAGTACATGTGCTTCCAAAAGTGATGTCATCCACATAAATCTGGACAATCATCAAGCCCCTCCCTCTCCATTTTAAAAACAAAGTTTTATCAATTTTACCTCTTGTGGACCCAATGGAGAGTAGAAAGGCCGAAAGAGTTTCATACTAGGCTCTTGGTGCTTGTTTCAGGCCTACAAAGCTTTATTTAGCTTGTAGACATGATTTGGATTAAATGGATCCTCAAAGCCTGGATGTTGACAAACATATACCTCTTCTTGAATTTTACCATAGAGGAATGCACATTTGATATCCATTTGATACACCTTTATGTTATGGTTGACAGTAAAGGCCAGAAATAATCTGATAGCTTCTAGTCTTGCTATAGGGGAAAAAGTTTCATCATAGTCAATGCCCTCTTCCTGTCTGAACCCTTGAACCACAAGCCTAGCTTTATTCTTGACAACAATACCCCTTTCATAAGTTTTATTTTTGAAGACCCACTTTGTGCCAATAGGACTCACATCCTCTGGCAGTGGTACAAGTTCCCAAACTTGTTGTCTTCTAAACTGTTGGAGCTCCTCTTGCATGGCTTCTACCGAGCTGTTGTCTTTTAGTGCCTCTTGGTACTTGACTGGCTGATGGAGTGATAGGAAACCAGCAAAAAGACAGATGTTTTGGGATTGACTTCTAGTTAGCACCCCTTCACTGATGTTGCCAATGATTTGGTCAGGTGGATGAGACTTCAAGAAGATTAGATCTCCTTTGTATGGAACAATGGCATTTAAAGGTGAAGGCTGCAGATGTGAATCATCTGAGCTAACCACTGCTGGTGACTTTGATGATCCAGCGGTGGCTCGAAATGGATGTGGAGGAATAGGAGGAAGTGGTGTGGAAACATGCTGACTTTTATCCACTATTTGAGGACTTTTATCAATGATGTTTGATGATGTGGAAGTAAGGGTTGATGGGCTACTTTGGTCAACAACTGTTGAGGTAGCAGTGGTTGAGCTTTGACAACTGTTTTGAACATCTACTGCTCTTCCAAATGATGCAGACTTTTGTTGTGGAATGATGACTTCATATCCATAGTCTGATGATGGATTTTCTGATGGATGCACTGTTAGTCTTGACAGAAACATTTTCAAAAGTAAATTTATCAAGATCAAACAATTCTGCAGGGTTTGCAGGGATTTTTATTTAAGAAAGTTCATTGAACTTCACATTCAAAGTCTCTTCCACTGTCTTAGTCCTTGTGTTTAACACTTTGTAGGCCTTAGCAGTGGTTGAATATCCCAAATGATAACCACAATCAATTTTGGCTGCAAACTTTGAGATAGAATCTTTTAAGTTTAAAATGAAACATGGGCAACCAAAAACTTTGAAGTATGAGATCAGTGGTTTTATTTTATACAGCAGTTCATAGGCAGTCTTTTGATGCCTGGGGTTGATTAAAACTCTGTTCTGGACATAGCAAGCAGGGTTTATTGCCTCTGCCCAGAAAGTTAATGGCAAACCTGAATCATCAAGCATGGTTCTGGCAGCCTCAATCAATGTCCTGTTCTTTCTTTCAACAACCCCATTTTGCTCTGGTGTTCTTGGAATGCTGTACAGCCTTACAATTCCTTTTGACACACAAAAATCATCCAACTCCTTATTTCTGAACTTTGTGCCATTGTCACTCCTGAAGATTTTTACTGGCAAGTCAAACTGCTTTTCAACCTGTGTAACAAAGTCTTGCAGAATTCCTGTAGTCTCATCTTTGGAATGTAAGAAATAAGTCCATGTAAACCTAGAAAAGTCATCTACAATAACCAAACAATATCTTTTCTTTCTAAGATTATGACTTTAACTGGGCCAAACAGATCCATGTGAAGCATTTGCAAGCACTTGGTTGTTTTGGACTCTTCAATGGACTTAAAAGAGCTTTTATGTTGTTTTCCTTTTAGGCAGGAAACACAATGCTCAGGACAGGTGAACAGTTTTTGAGGTAAACCTCTTGCTAACCCCTATTTTGACAAAGTAGTGATTGTCTTGAGATTTGTGTGCCCCAATCTTTTGTGCCAAAGTTCTGTCTCTTTGTTAGAGGCAGTTGAGAACAGACAGGCATCAGTTCTTGGGTTCTCTTTTGACAAATCAACTACATAAACATTGCCACTTCTTTGAGCAACAAGTTGGGTTTTTCCAGTTTTTATTATTGCTTCAATCTTTTTAACCATTTCTGGTCCAACAATTCTACAACACTCTTTGGTGAAGAATGAGCCATAGCCCTTATCACTCATTTGTGAAACACTTAGGAGGTTGAATTTTAGATTGTCTATTAGATTGACATTTTCAAACTTAACATTACTAGACTGAACTGTACCAGACCCCATCACCTTCCCTTTACTATTATTACCAAAGGACATATCACCCCCTCCATGAGTTTTGAAATCTTTGAGTAGGGCTCTACATCCTGTCATGTGCCTGGAGCCTCCACTATCTACATGCCAAAGACTATCCAAGCATGCAGAAGCTCCCTGCACATCAAGTAAAAGGTTAATTCATTAGGGTCTCCAAAGCCAATAAGGCTCTGGATGGGGTCTCAACATTGTCTATGTTAAGTTTAGGTGGATGGACAGTGGTTAGCTCAGGGGTTTGGACAACTTTGGGACTGTTTTTTCTCTAACCACTGTTGGGGGTCTTGCCTATCATCTGTTGATACCCAAAGGGATGCCTGTTAACTCTTGGTTTAGAAGACATTTTGTAAGCCTCATAAACATGTTGGACCCTTGGGTATGGTGGTTGACCTTTACCTCTTCGGTATTAGTTAGCAGGGGGTGCATCAGTCACCTGAACATCTCTTTTAACAGAGGTTTGGTTTAGCTGTTTGGTAACAGCTGTTTGAACTGGCACAAACAGTGGTTGATTCTTGTTTGGGGGTTTTGATGAACTCATGGATGTTTTTGAAGTGCTCTCATTCTTTTTTACATCAAAGGGTTTGAGATACACACATTCCTGAGTGAGATGGTTTGATTTTCCATAAATGGTACAACTCTTAGCAGGCTTAATTACACTTGTTTTGTTGATATCATATGCTTTTAGATGAAAACAATCTTTTGTTAGATGATTTTTCTTTTCACATAAATCACAAAATAAGTTTTTAACCTTTTCTTTCCTTTTCTTATTTTCAGACTCCTTTGCAACAGAGTTTTGAACTACTGTTGGGATGTCCTTAAGAGGAATGACCTTTGCCTTGGGAGCTTTTACACCATCAGTGGTTTTGAAGTCCATGGGCTTGAAGTTTTCAAGGATGTCACACTCATCAGACCATGTGGGTTTAAATTGGTATTTCTCAATTTCCACAAAAGTTGAGGACCCCACAGATCTTTCCAAAGTGATCTTGTTACCAAGTTTGTTAGTTATTTTAATCTCTTGGCCATCCTTGTTGGTTTGTATGATTTCAACAGAACCAGCTTGATTTGCAGCAGTGTTTTCAACTTGGTCATTTTTTCTAAACTCAATGCCAAATTTTACATTACTTTCAAGCTGTTTTTCAAGCATGATCTCATAACCTTTACAGGATTCCACCCATTTTTCACAAGTGATTTGGGTGGCTTCCAACTCCTTTTTGCAAACTTGATATTTTTCTATCATTGTTTGGAGTTGGTCCTTGGTTATGCTACGCTCTTGTTTGATGCTGCAAATCTCACTTTCTTTTTCATTCATTTTGTTTTTAAGTTCTTTTAATGACTTTTCAAATTGAACTTCAGAAGTTAACAACCTATCCCTAAGGTTTTCATTCACCTCTTTAAAGTTAGCAAATGCTATAATGCATTTGTTTGAACACATATTTTAAAGAACCTGAGGTGATACCTTGGTTGCAGCCAATAATGCATTTGTCTGAACACAGATTTTTAAGAACCTGAGGTGATACCTTGGTTGCAGCCATCATGGCACAATCACATGTATGATCACTTTCTTCTTCAGCTTTCTCTTCTTTCTCACCTTCTTTCTTCTCTTCTTATTCTTCTTTGGACCAAGGGTCGGACAGTGGTTTCAACAGGGGTTTTGAACTTTCTCCCAACAGTACTTCATCAGCAATAGCAATAACCATTGCTTCAGCAATTTTGTCCACTGTTTCATCACTTGACTGTTCTTCTTCAGCTTCCAGCCTCTCCTGTATGGTCTCCAATGTTACAAAACAGATATCATTACCAGAAACAGTGCTTTGAGCATAGAGTGCAAAATTTTCATCTCCTAACTCTTCAGGTAAACTGCTCCAGTCAACCAGCCCTTGTGTGAAAAAGCTTTGTTGGTCTGGTTGAACCACTGTTGGTGCACTTTGTTGAGGTGCAGCCTGTTGCACCTAAACCTGAGGAACAGGGGCTTGGACATACTGAATTTGGGGAACAGTGGTTTGAACATAATGCACAGGAACAGGGGTTGCAGGATGTGCATAGTGAGCAGTGTTAACAAGGGCAGCAGGGGTATATTGGGCATAGTGCACAGTGCTTTGGTTGTTTTGTGATATAGGGTTTGAGCTGGGATGTGTGATAATTGGTCCAGTGGTTTGACTCCTGCATTCCCTAGCAAAATGACCTAGCCTATTACACTTATAGCACTTGATCTTTGACTTATCCAACCCCACTTTTAGATTCCCATGTAAGCCTGGGAATTTTCTCCCTGTCCTTTTGTAAAACTTGCTAGTTCTTACACTTAGCAAAGCCAATTGATGCAAAATGTCCATTTCTTCTAAGTCAGTTGGATCAAAATGCTGTAAATCATTGAGTTCAAAACATAGATTGTCAGAGTTCTGGCTTTCTCCATTTGCTATGAAAGCAAAATTGGATGAGTGAGGATCAGAGTTGAAGTTTCCACCAGCAGTTATGTCAATAAAATGATCATAACTCTGATCCTTACTGCTACCAGACTCTTCCTGACCCAAAAGAGCTGTGCTGCCAAATGAGTAGTCATCTGCAACTTTGCCAGACTCTTGCAACTTCTTTTTTCTGGTTTAACTCCCTTTCAAAGGTCAGGAGTCTACCATGAAGTTGGGTCAGTGTGAGATCTTTGAACTCAACACAGTTTCTGGTTACAAAAGCTATAGTGTCCCATTTTTCAGGAAGTGATCTTAAAAACCTGCTATTAACAGTTGATTTAGGAAATTCAGTTTTAACAAGCTTAAGTTCACTTATGAGACAGCTAAATCTCTTAAACTGCTGAGTTAATGTTTCACCCTTAATGTGACAAAAAGGTTTCATACTGTTGGTTCAAAATTTCCTTGTTGTTTTCAATTAATTCCTCAGTCCCCCCAACCATTCCTTCAATGCATCCCACAATTCCTTGGCACTGTTACAATGTAACAGCCCAACATAGATCTCATTGGGAAGTGCAGATGCAACGATGCTAAATGCCTTGGCATCCAGTTCAATTTTCTGAAAATCCTGGTCCGTATAGTTCTCAATTTTCTTAGGAACAAAGACCTTTAGATCCTCAACACTCGGCACCATAGGAACGTGTGGTCCATAGATAACCGATTTCCAACATCCGGTGTTCTGTTGAGCTAGGATGTGACCCATCCTTCGCTCCCAGATGTGGTATTCATTTCGTTTCAACATGGGTGGTTTGAAGAGAGAACCAATGTTATTGTTCATATCTTGTGATTGTGACGTCATTCTGGTTGTTTTACAGGCACTGATTAATTAACTTTGATCGTAATTAACCCTTACTTGGGTTTTCAACAAAACGAACAATTGAACGAGTATCAACGATTGTGAGCTGAACTATTTATGTCAAAATGACTGTTAGATCAAATTTGACTGTCCAAGCTCTGATACCAATTGTTAGGATCTGAGTTTCTTATGATTGTGTTTTTGTTTGAGAATTAAGAAGATGAATAAGTAATTGCACCGGAATTGAAATGGAAACAAACTTTCACACACAATCAAGCAGGAGAATTGTTTTCAACACACATGTTTAACTTTGAACCGAATGATTAAATTTATTTCAATCTTCAATTACAAATGCATGCATGTATTACAAACTCTCCCTCAGCCTGAGCTCACAATAGTTTGTTCGTACAGAATGACAAGTGATGAAAGAGCTAATAGAACAGTACAGGGTACTGTTCTATTTATAGGCACGAGCAAACCACTAAAGCATCTTGGCTGACGTCACCATGAAAGTGACATCTAACTTCCTAACAACCTACAACTACTGTTCTATACAAGCACTGTTATGTTAACCACTGATTACATTACAATACACATAAGGAAACTAATCTATTGCTTCTCATTCCACTGTTGTGACTCCAGCAGTACTTTATATCTTCAGCAGTGCTTGACCCTTATCCATAGATTGAGCATCAGTGCTTTAGTCTTCATCAGTCTTTAGACTTGATCAGTTGTTGTAGGACAGCAGTTGTAGACAAACAGTGGATGGAGGTCATCCGTTGATAGAACACTTTCAAGGGGAAAGATTGAATACAACATCTGCTTATTCTGGATCCACTGCTCTGATCCAGTTTTGGCTTTAATCAACTGTTCCTCTGATAGGGTTCAATCCCAACGTATTAAGTCTGTAAAAAGGAGTTGGAATTGATGTGCGTAGTGCGTGATAGGTTTTTATGTATATTTTTAGCCCTTTTTAACACTTTAGTCAAGTTTTAAATTTATCAAACATGATATTTTACTAACACTAAACACACATATGGGCAAGTGCACCCATCGTGAGCGTAGTATAGCGTTGGTAAAATACCGAGGTCGTCTAAGGACAAAAGAGCTTTTAATACCGGTTTAACCTCACCGTCTAATCAAATCAAAAATTTAGAAAAAGGTTTTAAAATATGAAAATAAAAACTAAAAATGTTGAAAATAAAAATAAAATAAAAACAGATAGACAAGATGAATCACTTGGATCCAACTCGCATTTAGTGTAACCTTTGATGTTTTCCGCACTTTTGCACTTTTTAAGAGATTATCTTAGTTATAGTAGTAGGCCCCTCTTTTGAAGGTGACGTTACCCTCAACCCAGTAGTTTAAGTCAGCAAGGATACAATCCTAAAGGGTTGGATTATTAAAAGATCATTAATTAAGTTATTAATGCGTAATGTGGTAGGCCCCTCTTTTGAAGGTGACGTTACCCTCGGCTAAGTGGTTTGAGTCAATAGGGATACAATCCCAAGTAGCCAGATTAATGTATTAATAGTAGTTTACATATGAGGGGATCAAGCCATTCTCACCCCCGCCATCCAATACCAGTGGGTATTGAAGGAGGTCCTAGTAAGCTTGACCCATGTCCTTGCAGGATCTATACACTGAACAAGGCAAGAACCTTACCAAACCATTCCCTTAACCCCCGACCAGATAGTCAACATATCTCTATATGGACCGTAGAGATATGAATGGTGTAAACCTTTTATTTTATATAGACAGTAAAATAACACCAAGACACCACAGACAAATGATAAGGAAGTTTCACCTTCAACATAAGAAACTAGTTATTAAAGTCATTAATACAAAACCAAATAAAAAGTGCGAAAAGATTAAAAAACAAAAGTATTACACTAAATACTTGTCTTCACCAAGTGATGTAAGAGACTTAGACAAACATGGCCTTTGATTGTCAAGAACTCTTACTATCAATCTTTGATCCCGAGACTACTACACACACTCTATGATGGATGATGGATGATGGTGGTGGATGTGGGTTGTGATGGTGGTGGAGTGTGGGTGAAGTGTGAGAGAGGTGGTTTGCCAAGGGATGCCTTTGTAGTGAACCAAGCACCTCTATTTATAGCCTGCACAGAAGCCCGGACACGGCCCCGTGTCCATTGGGCACGGCCACGTGTCCATCCACTTTCTCTTTCTTCATGAAATGCAGTTTGTCTGCATTAGTTGATCACGCCACCGTGTCCGCTGGGCACGGCCCCGTGTGTAGAAGCGTATCTGTACTATCAAGATTTGCTTGGATTCTGCGAATCTTAGCGTGGACCATGGCCGTGTTGAGCTGGGCACGCGCCCGTGTTGGAAAATAGAAGCTTCTACAACTTTGTCTTTTCTGTAGACACTTGGGCACGCCCCCGTGTCCGCTGGGCACGGGGCGTGTTCAGCTTTCTGATCTCTTATTTTTGCTTGGGAATATGCTGTCGGGGGGTCGGGCATGCCATGTTTATTCCTTTTCTGTATTTATGTTAGATTTAGCTGTATTTTTGCTTCTTTTGTCCATTTACGCTCATTTGATCCTGAAAATACAAACGGAAGACAAAAGCACACTTTTTCCAACATTTGTACTAAAAAAGGGTTAGTTTTATGCCTCATTTGATGTAATTTATATGTTGCATTTTACACATATCAAATACCTCCACACTTGAATCTTTGCTTGTCCTCAAGCAAAACTCTTTTTAATGTGGCTTACACACCCAAATGGAATGGGTAGAAGAGAAGTTTTGGGCTTTTCTTGAGTGTCAGGATTCGAAGATCTTTATTATGTTTTATTTTTATGTTATTTAGAATGTTTTATAAGAGAAATTACTTATTTGGGCATAACATGCCTCTTTAAAATTCCATTTATATACAAGTTCACATACCTCACGGGAGATCACTCAACACTCGGCCGAAGGTGTATTTATGTGAAACACTCGAGACCGGCATGGAACTTACTTCTACCATATGCTTGCCAAGCAATCAATCCTCCTCCTTTTTAACTATACACCTTTGTAAATATCAAGAGGACTTGGGGTATGGTTAGTCTTGGGTTAAAGGTAGGTGGTTTTTGGGTTAGTGGTTAGTAGAAAAGGGCGAAAGGCATAAAAAGCGTCGGTTTTCGTAAAACTTTTTATTCAAACGAAACATTTTTTAAACAAAGTTTCTTTTTGAGGAACTTGTTTGTTTATTGCTAGACTTCATCATCATCATTTTTTTTGAGGAATGTCACATGAAGACCGAGCTTTCTACTAAAATAAAGGGTTTAAAATGAAAAGGGTTTTTGGTGGGTAAAGGGTGTTTGTTTTGTGGGTTTAGAAATGAAAAGGTCTAGGCTCAAAGGGGTAAACTAGGGGAATTTTGGGTAGGTGGTAAAAAAAATAATGATGTTGAAAGAAAAAAGGGGTTAGTCCTAATGCCTTCGCCATTTACTTACTTGGGTTTAAGTTGATAAGGACAGGGAGTGCATTGTTTTGGCAAGTTCTAGAGTCGTAAGAAACCAAGCGGCTATTCACACAGGAAAGGAAAGATGAGCATTTAGTTTAAAGATGTGTATTTATATGCTCAATAAAGGCTCAAAACTCACTTTTTGTGGGAATGGGTTTTTAATGTGATCAAGTATATATAATCAAATTTTAACTAGATTTGTCATGCCTTTTCATAATTATCTTATGTTGGTTCTTTTTATCACGACGCTATCGATTGTAAATTTGTAAAAATATAACCCTTTTAGAACTTGTTATTCCCAATTTAAACCAAGACAATTAAAAAAATGAAAAGTTTTTGAAAAAATTTGGGGTGTTTAGCGTTTCCAATAGAGTTTTGTGTAAGGTTTGTAACTAGGACTTGCAAAATTCAAGGTTTTAGCATCACCCCACACTTAAATTACACATTGTCCTCAATGTGTCCCAAAAATAAGTTTTTAGGTTGATTGAATGTGTAACAAGGTGTGTTAAAACAAAAATTTATGTTACTGGGCATCTGGACACGGGCCGTGGTGACCGAGCACGGCCCCGTGTTCATATTGCCAGTAACAGAAAGTAACAGAAGGCTGGGCATGGGGGCGTGTTCAACGAACACGCCCCGTGTCCAGTTACCTGAACTGGGCGTTTTTCTGCAGACCCTTGCGCACGGGGCGTGTTGGCTGAGCACGCCCCATGTTGAACTTGCTGTAATGAAGAAAAAATTGTCGGGAGGCACTGTTTTTGTGCATGGGATGTTGGTTCAAGTTTTCCTTAGTATCCTTCACCATCCTGAGTGTGTTTTACCCATTACAACATCATCCAAACACCATTTAATAATTAAACAACCATCATTCATTAAAGAGAAGATTACAAATAAGTTCCTAGAAAAATAAAGGCAAATAGAAAGCTAAAAAGAAAGTTCCTAAGATAGATAGGTCAAGTGATACATGAAATCATCCTAAAGAGTTCTACCCTTATTGTAGGAATAACAAAAGCCCGGAAATAGCTTCTCGGTATTTTAAAGGTGTTGTAGAACTCGGAACCGAGAGGTGTCCCCTAGATGTCGTTGAGCCACTCCTCTATTTCTCGTGGGAGGAAGAAGGCGGGCTCATTTTCCACAACATCTTGTGGTGGAGGAGCGGCGACAACTGGGACCCCATGTAGTATGTCTCGAGGGGGTTCCGTGTGCATGGCGTACCACTCGGCCGGTATGATAACTTCTGGTACCACATTCCATGCCCTTTGTGTAATGATTGGTACCAAAGGAGGAGAAGCGAGGATATTCAACCTTTGGTACCAAAGGTTGACTTCTCTAAGACACCCTTCTAGGCCCACCGATAAATGATTGATACGGTTGACCAGAGCTTCCTCAACCCCTGTCATCTCATCTATAGCCTCTCTTAAGGCATATACATAGTTGACGAGGGAGTCTTCTACCCATGACCTTCTCCCTTGACGGTTGTTCCTGGAGTGTGATGAAGATGTTAAGCTGTTTCTGCTTGACATTCTAAGAAAACAGACCGAAAAGAGTTCATTTTAGTGCAACAGTACCTTGAACACGACCCCTTGCTCACTGAGCATGGCCCCGTGTTCACCTCTCTGTAGATTTTTGGAACAAGGAATCCTGGAGCTTTAAATTATTTTTCTGACTTTTGAAGCATTTTTAAGCAGAAGTAACTTAAAACAGTGTTATAAAACTTATTTTTAACAAGATTCCTTGAATAAAAATCTAACAAATATCAATAAATCTTGAAACCATGGTGATTTCAAGCTCTAATGGAGGTGTTGAGGAAAAATGAAGAAGAAGGCAATGGACAAAAGTAGAAAAGACAAGATGGTTGTTGAGAACCTTCTTTAGAATATACCTAGTATGGTATGTGTGAATATCCCACCAAATCTCTGTCTTTGGAATGGTCCAAATGTGGAGGCATCTTGCTGCATTTATAGAAAACTACAGCACGCCGGACACGACCCCGTGTCGGCTGGACATGGCCCTTGTGCAGACGAGATTCTGACACTTTTTGTCCGTATTCTGACCGAAACGAGAATCTTTTGGTGGACACGAGGGCGTGCTGACCTGGACACGGCCCCGTGCCTAGAAGCTGTTTATGAAGTTTTGTTTATTTTTAAGGAATTTATCCGGATCGGGTGGTTCCTTACTGGACGGAACAACACCGAATTTCCTGAGATACCTTAGTTGCCCTAGTTTAAGACGAGAACGCAAGAGGTTATCGGAAAGGGTGATTCCTATGCTAAATGTAGGTGGACAAGTCCAACCCTTATCCGGGCTCTCCTTAAAGAAGGTGTATGTCGAATCGCTCAGGTCTATGTATGCATCGACAGAAGTCGATGGGGAGTCCTTCACGGCACAATCAACATAGGGACGACTATCGCTCAAGTCTTCGCAAGAGTTAGAGGTGATTTCGGGAGCGTCGATGTTGTTTTTATCCGAATGCGATCTCAATAATTCTTCTTGGTCGTTGTCTTGAGATGAATTAGTTATGTCCATCTCAAGCTCTTTTATCCAATTAAGAACTAGATTGTCACACCCCGACCACGAAAAACAACAAATCGTGGAGGAAACGTCGGGGAGTGTCGTAACAGAATCATTGTTTCACAACCATGAATTAAATAATTTTGTTTTATTGAATTATTGAACTCATTGTTTTATTACAAATCAGATAAATACAAATATTGTCTTTCAAGTTTTAAAGTCGCTAAGGCACAAGTCCATCCTATGTGTAGCATGCATCAACATTAATCATATAGCAACACCTGAAACATATGTAAAAATAGTACGTCAGCATAAAAATGCCTGTGAGATACATAGGTTTTATTAATGCAGGATTCATGACTTGTAAGTTTAAAAGAATGTTTAACAAAAATTAGTCATGAACTTAAAAATATTTTCTTTTATAAATCATATAACAAGTGATAAGAAATCAGATGATATAAAAGAAAGATGCATAAATAAATAATTAAGTAAAATGAGTTTGTATAAAATATGTTGTTTGTAAAACAATGTTTTGATAAAAAGGTTTGTAGTATATATAAAAATATACTTTTGTTTTAAGAAAGTCGAATAAGTAATATATTAAAAATATATTTTAGTTCCAAAATAGTTAAACAAATAGTATATTAAATATACTTTAGTTGTCAAAATAATAATTTTCAGTAGTATATCAAAAGTATACTTTGGTTTTATAAATAACATATTAAACTATGCTTTGGTTTTATAAATAACATATTAAACTATGTTTTAGTAATTAACAAAATATATGTTGTTTTGTACAATATCACATATGAGAGCATATCAAACTATACCTTGGAAGTATAACAAAATATAAAAAAATGTGATTTAAAATTCATTCAAACCTTAGTGTATCAAACTACACCTTAGAGACTATAGAAATACCACAAAGGCAATCTCTATTTGGACAAAAATCGGTTTCTAACATTCCATACAACAGGAATGGGGTGTCTAATCCTATAGCGCTATATCATACTACCAATCGGTCTGGTAAATGTATAAAATAAGTACAATCCAACAATTAATTTTATAATCTTTGAAAAATTAGTGTTTAAACCATAAATAATCATTCAGTTTGTCAAAAGATAAATACTAACATGTATAATTAATTTATACTTTGAAATCATGAACATAACAAATAGGTACACATGTTTCACCCCAAAACATTGAAAACAGTAAAAGAGGGGACTATGTACTCACTTGAGGATGCTTAGAAGTCTTGAATAACAACCAAGCAAAGCTAGAGGGGTCACGGAAATCAATCGGCACCTAATATAAGTAACTACGTAAATAAACCGGACCTAAATCGGAAGATCGGATAGGATGAGGTTTCGTAAACCTAATGAGAGTTGGAACTCATATGATATGGTTTGACAAAGCCTGCATACTAAAACAAAACCTAATCTAAGTGCTTACGCCCCATTACGACCCGTTTAGGTAGCTTACGCTACTTTAACGCGTCGTTCGCATAAAACGCGTTCGGACTGCCTAACTAGTCCTATGACAAGTATTATATGCCTTAACAAGTCTAATAATGTTTCCTAATCAGTTTAGATGTCAAAATTTAGGTTACATATGCTTAAAATGAAATTATGCGCAAAAAATGCATTTTGGTCATTTTCCTAAGGCATATAAACTCTCTATCATACGGCTAACTAAACGAAGTGACCATAAGGTATAACCTCGGAAGGTTATTCCCTATATAACTATGGTCACCTAATGTGTTTGGTTGGATCCTAATGATCGACCAAACGGGTCGGGTTCGAAAGTCTAAGCGGTTGTTTAGACCGCTTACCTTACGACCCTACATAAGCACTAAACCTAAAGTGACGAGTTAAACATGTCAAAACATGTTTAACGAAGTTAGAAAACAAGTTTGATATCAAAACAAACGGTTTTGATATCCAAGAATAGTTTGGTTGCAAAATACGCATAAACGCGTATTTTGACCGAAACTATGACTAGTCATTACGCCTAATTAACGTGGTAATCAGTAGGTATAGTCACAAGAGACTATAACCATCGTGATTACGCTCACGTTACGGAGTTCAAACGAACTTCGTGTTGACCATTGACTGGTCAAAGGAGAAAGTCAAACACTGTTTGACTTTCGTGCTAAAAACGCATAAAAGCACGAAAGAATACTTACAAAGGGTCCACGCAAGGAAGATATGATATATAAATTCTCAGGTATGAAGCATTTGAGCTTCAACTTAGAGAATTATTCAGATTATGAGTGAATTGAAATGAAGTGGGGTGGGGTTTATTTAGTTTTCGGGTAACCGTTAAGATCATTCCTCGAAAACCGAGCTTCGATCTAAGCCGTACATGTGTGCCCCCTGATTTGAATACCATGGGCACCCCTAAACCAGCCCATAGAAAGCTTAAAACCATTTGCAACCATGGGGAACAGCTGGATCAAGCTGGAACAAATTTTCTGCTGTCTGATAGGCTCTCGCACCCCGCGTAACCAGACCATAAGGTCTTAGGCGGCCCGCCTAGTCCCACTATCCAGAAATGTCAACTTTAGTCTTTAAACTTGAAAAACTTGTGTTTTGATGCATATTTGACACATTTAAGCCCCGTTAACCCCATTTCAAGGCTCTAAAATGATGTTAAATTGTAGGGAACTTAAAATATGCTCAAAAATATCTCGGATGTCAGTTCGTTTGGCCGTACGATTGCGTTGTTCGGTTAATTACGACGAAACACGAACGAACACGAAAAACTATCCAAATTACGCGACGAACGGAATTTTATCATGCCAATCACTAAAATAAAATATTTAATGATTACATAAATTTTTGGATGTCCGGATATATTCAGAACGTAAGATATGCGCGGAAATGCAAACTTATGCACTTTTTGACGCTTTTAGTCCCTATTGATCAAGAAAGTTTATTTTTGCGTACCAAACACCTCAAAGCCTATTTCTAAGCTATGTAAAGGATATTTAGGGCATGTTTAACTTATGATCAAGTTCCGGAATGTTCGTCACAGTACGAATTGGCATACTTTCACAGTTTGTCGAAATTAGTCCCTGTAAACGAATAAACTTGATTTCAACACACCAAACCATCCAAAACTTATTTCTAAGTTATGTAAAGGTTATTTTAGGTATGTTAAGCCTATTTCACTATTTCGGAGTGTCTGTCATGTTAAACTGATTACGTTTACACATCAGTTCGCGTATAACTTTCCAGAAAGCGATTTAGAGCTCGAAATCGAACAAGAATTTATATGTGCAAATGAGACACATATTTATACAAATCCCAAGTATGAAACAAAATATTTCATTGGTTTGGTATTTGTACGATGGTTGAAGTGACACAGGTGTCACATAGATCTTCCATTTGAAATCATTCTTCAAGAATCATTTCATTCAGAATAGATGATTGAGAGCATTCTAGGGAGAGATAGGGATTATTTTTACTCTCGCCCCTCTTAAGGCTACAAGAAAACGATGGGTCTATATAGTGGGGAGTGTAATTTAAAAAATAAAATTTTAAATCTTCATGAGTTCCGCCACATATTTGACACCACGTACCATAAGAGGAGCGGAAGTAAAAAAAAACCAGTATCGCTCATGATTGTGTTAGAAATTACCAACCGTCGGGATCTTACGGTTCTATTTTCAGTATCTGATACTTGGGCACGAGGCGTGTTTATTGTGCACGACCACGTGTTCAGCTACTGTCTGACTTAAAACAGGATTGCCAATACCAAAGATTGGGCACAGGGCGTATTCAGCGGGCACGACCCGTGCTGAGCTCTGCTGAAACTGAAAATTCTAGAAAAATCGTAAAAAATAGAAAAATAAGAAAAACGATTAGGCCGTTGATTCCTAACTTTCTTAAAATCCTTGTGTCCCCGGCAATGGCGCTAAAAACTTGATGTGCGTTGTGCGTGATAGGTTTTTATGTATATTTTAAGCCCTTCTTTAACACTTTAGTCAAGATTTAAATTTATAAAACACGATATTTTACTAACACTAAACGCACAAATGGGCAAGTGCACCCATCGTGAGCGTAGTATAGCGTTGGTAAGATACCGAGGTCGTACAAGGACACAAGAGCTTTTAATACTGGTTTATCCTCAACGTCTAATCAAATCAAAATTTAGAAAAAGGTTTTAAAATAGGAAAATAAAAACTAAAAATGTTGAAAATAAAAATAAAATAAAAACAGATAGACAAGATGAATCACTTGGATCCGACTCGCATTTAGTGTAACCTTTGATGTTTTCCGCACTTTTGCACTTTTTAAGAGATTATCTTAGTTATAGTAGTAGGCCCCTCTTTTGAAGGTGACGTTACCCTCAACCCAGTAGTTTGAGTCAGCAAGGATACAATCCTAAAGGGTTGGATTATTGAAAGATAATTAATTAAGTTATTAATGCGTAATGTGGTAGGCCCCTCTTTTGAAGGTGACGTTACCCTCGGCTAAGTGGTTTGAGTCAGCAGGGATACAATCCCAAGTAGTCGGGTTAATGTATTAATAGTAGTTTACATATGAGGGGATCAAACCAATCGCACCCCCGCTATCCAATACCAGTGGGTATTGAAGGAGGTCCTAGTAAGCTTGACCCAGGTCCTTGCAGGATCTATACATTGAACAAGGCAAGAACCTTACCAAACCATTCCCTTAACCCCCGACCAGGTAGACAACATATCTCTATATAGACCGTAGAGATATGAATGGTGTAAATCTTTTATTTTATATAGACAGTAAAATAACGCCAAGACACCACAGACAAATGATAAGGAAGTTTCACCTTCAACATAAGAAACTAGTTATTAAAGTCATTAATACAAAACCAAATAAAAAGTGCGAAAAGATTAAAAAACAAAAGTATTACACTAAATGCTTGTCTTCACCAAGTGATGTAAGAGACTTAGGCAAACATGGCCTTTGATTGTCAAGAACTCTTACTATCAATCTTAGATCCCAAGACTACTACACACACTCTATGATGGATGATGGATGATGGTGGTGGTGGATGTGGGTTGTGATGGTGGTGGAGTGTGGGTGAAGTGTGAGAGAGGTGGTTTGCCAAGGGATGCCTTTGAAGTGAACTAAGCACCTCTATTTATAGTCTGCACAGAAGCCCGGACACGGCCCCGTGTACATCCACTTTCTCTTTCTTCGTTAAATGCAGTTTGTCTGCATTAGTTGACCACGCCCCCGTGTCCGCTGGGCACGACCCCGTGTGTAGAAGCGTATCTGTACTATCAAGATTTGCTTGGATTCTGCGAATCTTAGCGTTGACCACGGCCGTGTTGAGCTGGGCACGCCCCCGTGTTGGGAAATAGAAGCTTCTACAACTTTGTCTTTTCTGCAGACACTTGGGCACGCCCCCGTGTCCGCTGGGCACGGGGCGTGTTCAGCCTTCTTATCTCTTATTTTTGCTTGGGAAGATGCTGTCGGGGGGTCGGGCATGCCATGTTTATTCCTTTTCTTGTATTTATGTTAGATTTAGCTGTATTTTTGCTTCTTTTGTCCATTTACGCTCATTTGATCCTGAAAATACAAAAGGAAGACAAAAGCACACTTTTTCCAACATTAGTACTAAAAAGGGTTAGCTTTATGCCTCATTTGATGTAATTTATATGTTGCATTTTACACATATCAGAATCCACCCAAATCACTTGTGAAAATGGGTGGAATCCTGCAAAGCTTATGAGATTATGCTTGAAAAACAACTTGAAAGCAATGTAAAATTTGGCATAGGGTTTAGGAAAAATGACCAAGTTGAAAACACTGCTGCAAATCAAACTGGTTCTGTTGAAATCATACCCACAAACAAGGATGGTCAAGAAGTTAAAATAACTGATAAACTCGGCAACAAAATCACTTTGGAAAGATCTGTGGGGTCTTCAACTTTTGAGGAGATTGAGAAATACCAATTCAAACCCACATGGTCTGATAAGTGTGACATCCTTGAAAATTTCAAACCCATGGACTTCACAACTGTGGATGGTGTCAAAGCTCCTAAGGCCAAGGTAATTCCTCTTAAGGACATCCCAACAGTGGTTCAAAACTCTGTTGCAAAGGAGTCTGAAAAGTAGAAAAGAAAAGATTAAAAAAACTTGTTTTGTGACTTTTGTGAAAAGAAAAATCATTTGACCAAAGATTGTTTTCACTTAAAAGCTTATGATCTTAACAAAACAAGTACCATTATGCCTTCAAAGAGCTACACCATTTGTGGTAAATCAAACCATTCTACTCAGCAGTGTGTGTACCTGAAATCCTTTGAGGTCAAAAAGGAAGAGTACATTTCAAAAACACCAATGAGTTCATCAAAACCACAAGTCAAGAAACAACCACTGTTTGTGCCAGTTCAAACAGCTGTTACAAAATAGCTGAACCAAACCTCTGTTAAAAGAGAAGTTCAGGTGACTGATGCACCCCCTGCTAACCAATACCAAAGAGGTAAAGGTCAACCACCATACCCAAGGGTCCCACACGTTTATGAGGTTTACAAAAAGCCTTCTAAACCAAGAGTGAACATGCATCCCTTTGGTTATCAAGAGTTAATGGGAAATGTGTTAGTACATTACGTCTGTAGCTTCCGTCAGCATGTAGTCATATTTTGTATTCTGTGTTTATGTATATTGTCTGATTGTATGTATGTAGTTAGCATGACAACTCGGGAATAGGTTTTGTATGTAAAAGTGTTGTTTGGGAAAGGCTCATCCACACGCATGGCAATACGCGCGGATGGTAATACGCACGGATGACTTATCCGCACGGATAAGTCATACGCGCGGATGGCCATACGCACGGGTAAGCCATACGCACGGGTAGCCCACCCGCACGTACAACACTTGTTAGGTTCCTGAGTCTGTCTATAAATAGGAGGTCCGGTGCAACTTTGTTAGAACTTTGGACACACACGGATAGTCTGTAACTTCTACCGGATCTTGTGACTTTCAAATCACTTAATAGAACGAGCAGACAAGCAGTTAAACGTTGAATTCTGTGTTGCACACATCTGTGATTCGTCGTAATGGATTCCGCACATTAAGACGAAATCGATTCATCTTGTTCCAACGATCAGATCCTGTATCAACGGGACCAACAAGTGGTATCAGAGCTTCCAGGGAGCTGAATCGAGATCAACAACACTGAATTCACCGGAATTCAAGCTTTATTCACCGATCAAAGTCAAATTTCACCGGAGATTTGACTTCTGTTGCCGATTTGATTCAAATTTCACCGAAAATTTGACAGATTTCTTCTACATCTACTCAGATTTTACATTTGTTCTTCATTTGTCACCATAAAATCAGAAAAATTTAAAATTGAGCAAGAATTTACGGTTAAAATTTGTTAAAATTGATATCAATCGACTCGCAATCAGTCAAAGTATAATCCTACTTAGTTTCATAATCAGATTCAATCTAAAACTAGATCAAATTCATCGAAAATCATGTCTAGCTGTTCGTATTCGATGACGTCATTCACCCGTGCGGACAGCTGTCTGAACGGTTTGGATTAGTTAGTTACTGCAAGTTGTTTGCTGACATCATCATTGTTACACGCACGGATTACAACCCGTGCGGATAACCAGAAAAGTCAAAAGGTCAAAGTTACCCGTACGCACAACCATCCTAGCGGATCACCGTCCGTGCGGATAGACTTTGTTATCATCCGTATTCCTACTCGAACGGATAACTATCCGGTTCTAGTGTTTGATATTTTTAGAATTTGTAAAAATAGTCTAAGTGTTTGAAAATTGTTTCAGGTACTTAAAAATGGAAGAATTCATGAATGAATCCCTTCAGTGAGATGTATGCTTTCGCGGGTAATTCCGGAGACGATACTTCCAACCGTTCAAATGATAATCCAAACCCGAAGAAAACTTTATCTGATGCCCTAAGTGTTGAAAGCGCATATGGTACCTACAACAAACCACCAAAGCTAATGGCAATCGAAGAATATAATCGGTGGGCAAAAAGATTCGAAGAATGGCTGAAAGCTTTCGCATATCAGAGCTGGAAGAACTTAAAGAACGGTTATGCTGCAGAAAGACAAGATTGTGAAAATTTGTCAGAAACTGAATCCGTAGAGAACTTTATAGCTGAACAAAAATGCATCGCTTTGATTCACCAGTCCGTAAGAGACGACATTATTTCACTCATTGAATACACAAACGCAAAAGATCTATGGGAAAAGTTAAATAAAAAATGTGTAGGAAGTACAGAAATAATCAGAAACAAAAAGAAATTGCTGCGAAAGGAGTTTGATTTGTTCAGATGCTTAAAAGGTGAATCTGTTTGTAAAATGATTGAAAGATTTGGACACTTAAAGTTGGAACTGGCGAGGCACGGAATAAACTATTCTCAAGAGGAGCTAGTTGATAAACTGTTCGATTCGCTACCAGAAGAGATGGATTGGCAGTACTATGCACTGATGTTAAAGAACACAATCAAAGCTGAAAATCTGACCGTCGACTTGCTGATTGAAAGACTAGAAAGTCATGAATTGGAGATAAAGAAAACACACAAAATAAATCATTCATCATACCAACAAAACGTGGAGTTGTACTATCCAAAGAGTATGATTCCCAAGAATGTTTCTCCAAGAACTGCTTTCTCCGCTGAAAACACAAACACTTCAAGTAAAGAAAGTCCAAGTTCAAACAGTGGTTTTCATGGAGGTTTTTCATCCAATACTCCAAGACATGGATCTTCTTCAAATTCTTCAAGTCAACAACAATCTGTTCCTAAGAACGTGTTTTCTTGCAACATTGCGGTAGATTTGAAGAATGCTCAAAATTTTGATGAGGAGTCGGCCAAACAGCAGATGATCTTTCTAGCATCTGTGTTGGAGTCGTATGAAGGGTTAGTAGCCGGGAAGATAGGTAACACCAATCTGACGAAAGAAGATTATGATCAGATTGATCCCGAGGAAATGGAGTTAATCGATATTCGTTGGGCTATGGCCAGTGTTGTTCGTAGAGCACAACGTTTCATGGAGATTACCGGCAGAAAGACAATTGGTGGTGCTTCTACTAAGCTGGGGTTTGATAAATCGAAGGTGACGTGCTTCAAATGTAAGCAGAAAGGTCACTTCAAACGAGAATGCAGAAATGCATATGCTGATGAGTCAGAAAACCCTTTCAGAGATGATTATTACAAGAGAGCAATCTATCACCAGAATAAATCTGAGCCACCTAGATTGAAGCAAGTTGAAGACAACAAAGAGAAGTCTAGAGCTCTTGCCGTGATCCATGATGACGAAGGTTATGATTGGAGCGAACTATTGCCTGACGAAGATGAGGTGGGTTATGCATTCGTGACGAAGATTATTCCTTTTAAAGACATTAGAACTGAAGAAGAAAAACTCGTCAACCGAAGAATGAAAGCCCAAACCAGAATGAACAGAATTTATAACACTTACAAAGAAGCTAAAAGAGCAAAAAGGTGGGATGCCGACAGAGAATGTTACCTTGATCCTCAAGGAAAAATTGCAGTTGACCCAGATTCCATCAGTGTTGATGCTCTTACACAACAATTTGCCGAAGAAGAAGAAGCTAGACAAAGAGAATGGTGGGGAGGTGGTGAAGAGAAACAAGTAGAGATAGATGAAAAAGTCAAAGAAGCAGAACAGAAGCCAAAGTCAAAGAATGCTGATGATGGGATCATTGATACATCACAAGAGCTAACGGCTGAAAACTTGAGGAAGATGGCTGAAAAAGTTCTTGCAGCAAAAGAACTTGAGGTAGTTTCTAGTTCTGGAACTGAGTCCACAAACAAGGTCAGTTCAAATGGTACACTTGAGTCAGGTAAGAAAGATAAATCTGAAAATGACTGCAAAAATTGCATGAAAGAGTGCAAAGTTTGTAGTACAATCACTTACCTCAGTGGTAAGAAGGTTGAAGAATTGACTAGTAGAGTCAAAAGTGTTGAGAATCAAATCTTAAACCGTGACAAAATGCTGAAAGCTTCGAATGATAGATCAAAAGAATTAACTGAGAAAATTGAAAATGATAAAAATGACATTGAAAGAATAAGAAAAGAAAATGAAAAGTTGATTCTTGAAAATCGTAAAATTTCTGAAAATTTTGAGAAGCTAAAGCGAACGGTTAAAGATTCTGATGAGCGAAATGGTAAAACAACAAAAGAAAACCTTCAACTATCAGGGGTTCTTCGAGTAAAAGAAGAGTTAATCAACCAACAACTTGATGAAATTGCAAAATTGAAGCTTAAATTTGAAGAAGCTAAAATTGAGAATGAGCGTATTAATTTGAAACTGAACAGTTACAACTCTGCAAGCTTTGTTTTGCAACACATTGTTCCAAAACCCATTGGAAAAACCAAAGCTGGTGAAGATGTATACTGTGATGGAACTGGGGTGGGGTTTCATCAAGTTCCGCCACCTGTTCTAAACAATTTTTCAAAGAAGCAATCTGGGTTGGTTAATGATGATGTTGAAACAAATGAGATAAAACTGCCAGAATCAATTGATGTGACATTTTCTTCATCATCATCCGATAACAGTGTTCAAACTGAGATCATAAAAGGCATGGCTGAAAGTGTCTTGGATAGTGATTCGACTGAAGATGAAGAATGTTTTCTGAACAATTACATTCCGAAACCAAAATCTAAAAACAACTTAAAAGATGAACCGGGTCTTGTGATGTACAAGATGTCTGGTTCTGATAAGTTGTATTCAGACTTTGAGTTTCCTCTGGAGAATGTCAATGTGAACAAATTGAAAAATGTTTTCAAACTGGTTGAAATTGATTTGTCTGAAGTGGACGGTTTGAAACAGACAAAGAGACAAATGAATTTTGAGAAAGATAAAGCTTACTATAAGAAACCTGTTATTCCACCACGTTTTTCTAACAACAACCAAAATAAATGGTCGGGAGGATATCAGGGTGGTAAGAATTATCAGAAAAGGAATGTCCAAAACAAGAAGTTTGCTGTGAAAAAGGTGTTTGTGAACAGTTCAAGCTCACTTTCTGATGAAGAGTCTGAAATCTTTTTAAAATCAAACAAAGAGTTCTTTGAAAAGAAGGCCTCACAGCCTCAGTCTGAAGGCTCAAGTCGGGTAGTTGACACCCGAACATGCTTCAAATGTAATCAAGTTGGACATATTGCACGAAAGTGTACCAACTTGAAGCCTAAGACTGAAACTGTGAAGAATTATATCAAGAGAGATGTTGTGAAAGGAAAGGCTCCATTGATTGTTGAGAAAAATGTTTTGAAAAATGATAACACCAAGATCAAAACTGAACCTGTTAAGAATTCGGTATCTAAAAATGATAAATTTTACCAACGGGTTGCATCACCTCAACAAACATGGAAGCCAAAAGTTGTTGAAAAGAAAGTTGATTCACCAAAGGTGTCTGAAACTGAAAAATCATCATCCTCTACCAAGAAGAAGTATGTACCCTTGAAGTTTTATGAGAAACAAAAATCGACTTCTGAAAAGAAGTATGTGGTGAAGAAAAATCAATCAGCTGATCAACCTCAAAAAGACGAATTTTTCTTATTCAAAGAGGTTGAAGTTGGGACTGCTGAAACCTTAAAATGAATGATAAAAACTTTCCGCCACTTTACACTAAAACAGATGGTATCAGAGCAGAAAGATAGTGGAGAAAGTGTTTAAAGACCGAAATGAAAATGAAATTAGAAGAAAGATAGTGGAGAAAGTGTCTGCAACAGACTCCCCCTCGGATGTAGCTGTAGTACCTTCCAGCATAGTCTTTAATTCCTTCTGCTGCGTCTTCGCTCAAGCGCTTTCTCTCTTCTTTTCTGTGCCTTTTCCTCCAACATTCTTTTTCTCTTTTGTCTTCCCTCAGTCAACCACCAATGTCTGTAGACAGGATCTCCATCACGCTTCCGTTCCCATCTTGGGATTTTGTTTTCTTCAGATTCAATTGGTGTTTGATCTGTTGGAGGAACGATCCCCATTTTACGTTTTCCCATTTCAGCAGCTCTTTTAGCAATCTTTTTGGAGCGTTGTTCACGCTTGTATACTTTCAAGAACTCATCAATCTCTAGATCTCTCCATTTAGTCTTCCAGTATCTTCCAGAGTTGATGTCTTTTGCATAACAAACATCCACAACTTTTTGACATTGCAAAGCTTGCTCTCTATCAGGTCTCTCAACGAAGGAAACAGAGCAGGAGCTCGGTTGCAAGGATCAAACACACAATTACGCACTCAATTTCAGCAGAATCAGAGCTTAAAACATCCAGATTTGACATATTTCTCTTAACTTTCTTGTTCTACACGTTTTCTCTGAATTTTGCAAAATTGACAGAGTTTTTACGGTTCAAATTCGCTCATTTTTTGATATACTATGCGAAACTGTGTGATCTAATACTCTACAAATTTTCAGGTCAAAATTCCAAGCCGTTTGGAAGATATTCGAATTTTTGTGTTCGAAAAAGTTGAAGAATGATGAATACTGTTGCTGTTGTTCCTGATGGTAAACGCACGGATTGCCATCCGTGCGTATGACCATCCGCGTTGACTGATTGTTGACCCTGCCACCCGCACGGATAACAATTAGACTCCAGATTCCTTTGTTGACTTGTTGACTAGTTACACGCACGGATAACATTTCATTAATCCTTGTTGACTTGTCATGCGTGCGTACAACTATCCGGGTTGACTATACATTGACCAATCCGCTTGGACACTTGTCCGCACGGATAGTAATACGTGTCACAATACCGCACAGATAAACAAGTCACTTAGTCAACTGTATTAAGTTTGTCAGTCAACATTTCAGACCTATCTGTTCCTTCACGTGAATATCTTTGACCAAAACATAGAGGTCCACTTAAAATTCATTGAATATTGATTTCTTTAATGTGTGCATGTGATACTGTTAGAGTTGTCAGCTTGTTACCTTGAATTTGAAAATTCATTAAAAGATGTTTGACCTTGTTGACTGATTCAGATTATTACACGTGCGGATAACATACATCACACGAATCCCCACCCGTGCGTATAGCATCATACGCACGGATAGCATCATACGCACGGATTACTTTTAGCCATCCGTGTTGACTTGTTGACTTGCCATACGCACGGACAACTTGTCCGCGCGGATAACATCCCCACCCGTGCGTATCACCACCCGTGCGTATAACAATCCGAGCGTATCACCATCCGAGCGGATAGCAATCCGAGTCTTGTGTTATCACCCGTGAGTGTCACTTAGTCAACTTGGTCAGTGTGTTTTTAATTGTAAGACATCAGATTTCATGTGATCAAAGCAATTCTTGCATGTGATAGTGATAAATTTGTCGGCAATTTGCTTTTGCTAATATCAAGGTTTGCACGTGATACCTTAAGAGAATTCATAATTGTTGACACAATTAATACTGCACCGACCCATTTGTCTATACTTGTCAGCCCATGTGATATCATTTTAAACGGCCCAATCACAAAGTGTTGTCTGTTCTATTATAACCGACCCATGTGCTTTGATTAAATAAGTGAAGGTCCATTTAATAATTGAGATCCATGAATATGTCGGCCACTTTATTGCATTAAAAGCTACTTGGTCAACATATTGTTTTGTCGTGTAGTGCATTCAAACGAACAGCAAGCCAATCGGATTACTAACCGTTACAGTAATATTGCAAGCCGATTGGACAGCAACTCCTACCTTTCGAACAACTTTAAAGTTGACTTTTGTTGACTCACTCGATTGGATACCCGTCTGTTTCAGTTGTTTGATATTGTTTAAACTAATCTTGTGTTTGTTTGCTTGCAGGTAATTCAAGGATATAAAATCATGGCAAAATCAGAACATGTTCCTTTTAAAGATAACAGAACTGAAGAAGAGAAGTATGGTTACAGAAAGATGAAAGCTCAAAACAGAATGATCAGAATATCTGGTATCTATCTTGAAGCAAAAAGAGCGAGGAGATGGGATCCAGACAGAGAATGTTATCTCGACCCCATGGGAAACATTGCCATTGACCACAAAACCCTCGATCTTGAAACCATAATTCAACAAATTGCTGAAGAAGATGAGTATTGGCAGAAGAAATGGTGGGGAGATGAAGAAGAGAAAAAGAAAAAGAAAGAGTTAATAGATGAAATAGAAAGAAACTCAGAAAATATGAGTTTGGTTGAATTTCTTGAATTAATCAAAAAGATTAAAGAAGGAATGACAAAGAATGAAGAATCAAAGAAGGATGAAACTTCAAAAAGTGAAGTTGTGTGCTCAAAATGTGAAAAATCCGAAGCAGAAAATGTCAATCTCTTGAAAGATGTGGAGAATTTGACATTGGAAAACAAAGCTTTGAAAGACGAGAAGAAAGCTGATGATGAACAGATTTTGGATTTGCACTTGAACTGCGAAAAACTAAAATCTGAAAATGACAAACTTTTGAAGAATGTTGAGAGTTTGTCATTAGAAAACAAAGATTTTGAGAATAAGCTAAACACTTTAGAACATGAAAAAGTGTTTTGGGCAAAATTAGAAAATAAGGCTTTAAAAGATAGAGAAACAGTTTTTGATAATAGAATAAAAGTTTTGGAAAATGAAAATTCTGTTTTTCAAGATAAACTCAAAAGTTTTGAAAATGAAAAGGTAAAAATTGAAAAAGATTTTCAAAGTCAAATAAAGATTCTTGAAGATGGGAGATCTGTTTTTAGCAAGAACAATATTGAAAAGCAAAAGGTAATAAATTCCCATCGTCGGACGATTATACGACTTGAAAAAGAAGCAGAAGGTGATAGAAAGAAAATCAAAGTTTTAGAGAATAAATTGAAAAGTTTTGTGACTTCTGCATCATATGTTTGTCCAAAACCGATCAATTCTGTTCCAATAAGTGACAATGTCACAAATTTTGACAAAGTCAAAATTGAAGATTGTGATGATAAATCTGATGATGAAAAAGAAAAAGAAGAAAAAAGAAAAACATTTTTGAAATTAAATGAAATGTTTAAAAATACTGTTTTACATTCTACTGAGAAAGGTGAATGCTCAACGCAAAAACCTGTAAAAGAAGAATGTGGAACAGAAACAAAAAGATAAAAAAATCGAAAAATTTTCAAAAAGAAAATAAAAGCTCATCAGATCAATCATCCAATCACAATAAAAAACCACAAAAATCTGAAAATAAAAACTCACAAAAAGTTGGTAATCAGTGGTGCAGGTTTGACCACAGTGCTCAAATGCCAAATCAAGGATACAAGAGGAGACATGAGTACCACAAGGCAAATCAATGCTATGATCTAAGTGTGTGGTATGAAGACGGTATTTGGTATGAAGGTAGTGAAAGGTATGATAACAGAGTGTGTTACACTTGTGGCTATCAAGGACACATTGCTGTTAACTGCCAAAGTCAGAGATTCGAAACGAGAAGGTGCTATGAATGCCAAATCAAAGGACATATTGCAAGAGATTGCCCAATGAGATCAAAGGGAAGATCGAGGGCTGAATCTCAGAAAATGACAAAGAAATCAGTCAATGTCAAGCCCAAAGAACAGAAAGTTCAAGAACCAAAAGTTCAAGAACAGAAAGTTCAAGAAAAGAAAGTAAAGCTTTCACAAGGGCAAAAAGACAAACTGAGGAAGAAAAGAAAGAAGGCGAGAGAATATCTCGAGAGAATTTTGTCCTCGGATACAACTGGTAATCCGATAAAAAGTTCTGATGAATCGATTTCCTCAACTAAAAAGGCAAGCAAAACGGATTCATCAGATACAAATATGAGGACGAAAGAGGGAAAGAAGAAGAAGAAAGTTTGTGGCAATGAATCTGTTTCTTCGGAAACAAATGAGCCACATGTCGGCGATGAATCTGGCTCATTAAAGTCAGACAAGCCACGTTCAGGCAATGATTCTGACTCATCAAAGTTAGAGGAGCCACGATCAGGCAATGAATCTGGTATGGTAAAACCAGAAGAGCCATCTGTTGAGGTAAAAACTGTCAAACCCAAGAGTGGTCAGGCTTGGGTAGATCTTTTCAAATGAAAAACCTGACTTGCCGGAGTTCCCAGGTTGGTAAGTGTGGAACAGGAATCGGCATATTTCTTGAGAAAGTCACAGGTTGGTAACTGTGATATTTCGAATCACAAAAGACTAATCAAGGACATTAAGTTGTACTTGATTTATCTTTCCGATAAGTGGATAAAGGTAAACAATGTGATGAAACCCCGAGTTTGTAAAAAGACAAACAAAACTAATTTTCCGGAAAAACCATTTGATTAAAACAAACTTAAGTGTTTTGAAATCTAAATGGGAAAATAGTTTGTTGTCAAGGGGAGTTCTGATTGTTTATGCTAAGTGAATGGCGAATTGAAGAGATTTGATATCAGTTTGTCACGTTTCTTTGTATAGTTTGTTTTCAAATTTTCTCAGAAAATCAAAATTGAAACATATTTTGATTTTAGGGGGAGAAAAATTTAAAAAAAATTAGAAAATTTGAAAATGCCAAAAACATTGAAAAAGCAAAAATGAGTTTGTTGTGAAAAAGAGGAAATGATAGTAAATCAGTGGACTATCACAGCATGCTAAAGAATTGAAATGTCAAATGTGATAAACGATCTCACTAACGATGTGACGATAGGCTCAGCTAGACTAGTAGATTTGCAATAACGATACAAACTTAAATGAAAAAGCCTAGTTCTAGTGGAAAACATGGTTGAAAGCATAGTACTTAGTTTTGTCCTTCTTGACTGTGTGCCTGCTCGGTAATCGCTGATTGTCGAAAGACATAAAACTGGTTAAGTCTGTGAACTTTCACAACTTTGCTGAAAAAGTCACTGTGATTGTGCATTTCATTTTGCAAAGATTTAAACTTGTTTGATTTCTTTATTTTGTTTAAGCATTGGACATCCTCTGCGTATACGTGAGTATCGACCTGGATGTTATTGCCTAAATGTTCTGCTTTATTTTCTTTGGTGTTTCGTTTAAGCTTTGGATCACCTCTGCGTATACGGGAGTATCGACCTGGTGGTTAAATCCTAAACAACTTCAACTTGTTTTATTTTCTTATTTTGTTTAAACATTGGACTTTCTCTGCGTATACGGAAGTATCAACCTGATTGTTAATGTTTAAACATTCTGCTTTGTTTTCGCACATATCACAGTTGATGAAAGTTTAAAGGCATTACTTGAGTTAGTGTATTGCATGATGAGGGGATATGCTGAGATCGTGGGGTCCATAAGAATTTAGTGCAAAATTAATATACCTTAACGTATCGGTAAGCATTTCGAAAGTTTTCAGATTGAGTTTAAGAGGACAACCATATCGTCAATCAACGTGAATCGTTTAGAACTTAAAGTGTTAAAAGCTCAACGGTGCTAGTGATTGGTCTCAAAAACTGATATGATCCTCTTACACAAACTCACAAAAATATTGTTTGTATATATTTCTTTACTGCATTTCTCTAAAAACAAAAACCCAAAAAGATTTTAGTGTGTTTTAGCATAAAGTTTTGAAAAATACAAAAAGATTTTCGACAACTGATGTTGGAAAACTGATTTTCAAAATTCCAAGTGCTAAACATGATGAACTATATTGGTTTGGGAGAATTTGTTGAGAAACTTTGAATGTTATATACAAATGTTTTGAAAGATTGTGTGTTTAGTTAATCAAGGTCATTCACTTGAACTTGATGTAACTATTTTTATTGATGAATGAATGATTTCTACCAAGTAAGTTTCTTAAATATAAGTGTTATAAATTTGTGAAACTTATGTTATGGGTAGAGGATTTGCAGGTTAACCAGGTTTCAAATTCTGAGCATATGCAGAATAGAGCCAGAAATTGATCCTGAATTTGTAAACTTGTGAAAGCCAGACTACGATCCCGACAGCTGAGTCTAAGGGGGAGTCTGAAGACGAGCTCAACGCAAGAGGAAGCGTGGATTCAAGAAGCCAGATAACTATCCTGAAGGAGCTTGTATACGGAAAGCCAGGTGTCGATCCCAAAGCACGGAAGCTTGACGAAAGGGGGAGCCTGAAGAAGGAGTTTGCTGAAAGGGGGAGCTGAAGCTCAAGACAGATCCACCGGGATTCTGTTCAAGAAAGAGGGAGTCTATGTTACAGAAGAGATGATAAAGCATCAAGAAGACTCAGAGAGAGAGAGAGAGAGAGAGAAACAAGTCGCTACGAGTTTGACTACAGATTGACTGCGGCAATATCCAAGGGGGAGTCTGTTAGTACAGTATGTCTATCGCCTCCGTCAATCTTAACCGTAGCAGAAATAGAAGAGATCTAGACTTTATTTTACATGATGTAGATAAAAGGGCAAGGTGGCAATCATGTAAATAAGGGGAAATCCCTTATAACCTTGTGCCTATATATAGGGAGTTATAGTGTTAGTTTGAAGACTTTTGGTTCATTTGAGAACTTAGATCTAGGTGCTTAGAGAGAGAAACTAGAGAGAGAAAGTTCTCAACGTGATTCCCGGAGCTTGTACACGTCATACGGATCTATTGAATCACGGTTATTTGTACGTTTTCGTGTGTTCGGTCACGATCGTGTACGGATTCCGCACGTTCACGAGTCGGTTCGCAATCGATACGGTTCAAAACCGGGACCTACAAAATGACCCCTAGCAGTGGTTAGATAAAAATATTTCAAAAACTGTCCAAACCCCTGAGCTAACCACTGTCCATCCACCTGAACTTAACACAGACACTGTTGAGACCCCATCCAAAGCCTTATTGGCTTTGGAGACCCTCCTGAACTAACCCTTTACTTGATGTGCATGGAGCTTCTGCATGCTTAGATAGTCTTTGGTATGTAGATAGTGGAGGCTCCAGGCACATGACTGGATGTAGATCCCTACTCAAGGAATTCAAAACTCATGGAGGGGGTGATATATCCTTAGGCAATAATAGTAAAGGGAAGGTGATGGGTTCTGGTACAGTACAGTCTGGAAATGTTAGGTTTGAAAATGTCAATCTGATAGACAATCTAAAATTCAACCTCCTTAGTGTTTCACAAACGAGTGACAAAGGGTATGAGTCATTCTTTACTAAGGAGTGTTGTAGGATTGTTGGACCAGAAATGGTTAAAAAGATTGAAGAAATAATAAAAATTGGAAAACCCCAACTTGTTGCTCAAAGTAGTGGCAATGTTTATGTAGTTGATTTGTCAAAAGAGAGCCCTAGGACTGATGCATGTTTGTTCTCAGCTGCCTTTAACAAAGAGACAGAACTGTGGCACAGGAGGTTGGGGTACACAAATCTCAAGACAATCACTACTTTGTCAAAACAGGGACTTGTAAGAGGTCTTCCTCAAAAACTGTTCACCTGTCCTGAGCATTGTGTTTCCTTCTTAAAAGGAAAACAACATAAAATCTCATTTAAGCCAATTGAAGAGTCCAAAACAACCAAGTGCTTGCAAATGCTACACATGGATTTGTTTGGCCCAGTAAAAGTCATGAGTCTAAAAAAGAAAAGATATTGTTTGGTTATTGTAGATGACTTTTCTAGGTTTACATGGACTTATTTCTTACATTCTAAAGATGAGAGTGCAGGCATTCTGTAAGACTTTGTCAAACAGGTTGAAAAGCAGTTTGACTTGCCAGTAAAAGACTTTAGGAGTGACAATGGCACAGAATTCAGAAATAGGGAGTTGGATGAGTTTTGTGTGTCAAAAGGAATTGTAAGGCAGTACAGCATTCCAAGAACACCAGAACAAAATGGAGTTGCTGAAAGAAAGAACAGAATACTGATATAGGCTACCAGAACCATGCTTGCTGATTCAGGTTTGCCATTAACTTTATGGGCAGAGGCAGTAAATATTGCTTGCTATGTCCAGAACAGAGTTTTGATCAACTCCAGGCATCAAAAGACTGCCTATGAAATTATGTATAAAATCAAACCACTAATCTCATACTTTAAAGTATTTGGCTGCCCATGCTTCATTTTGAACTTAAAATACTCAATTTCAAAATTTACAGCCAAAATAGATTGTGGTTATCATTTGGGATACTCAACCACTGCGAAGCCCTACAAAGTGTTTAACATAAGGACCAAAGAAGTGGAAGAGACTTTGAATGTAAAGTTCAATGAACTTTCTTCAATGAAAATCCCTGCAAATCCTGCTGAGTTATTTGATCTTGTTAAATTTACCTTTGAAAATGTTACTGTCAAGACTAACAGTGCAGGTCCATCTCAAACTCCTCCATCAGACAATGGCTATGAAGTGATCATTCCACAACAAAACTTCAAATCCATTGCCAGAGCAGTAGATGTTTAAAACAGCTGTCAAAGCTCAACCACTGCTACATCAACAGTTGTTGACCCAAGTAACCCTAAACCCCCTGCTTCCACTTCGTCAAACACTGTTGATAAAAATCTTTAAATAGTGGATAAAAGTCAACATGTTTCCACACTACTTCCTCCAATTCCCCCACCTCCATTTCAAGACACTGTTGAATCATCAAAGTCACCAACAGTTGTTAGCTCAGATGATTCACATCTGCAGCCCTCACCCTTAAATGCCATTATTCCATACAAAGGAGATCTAATCTTCTTGAAGTCTCATCCACCAGACCAAATCATTGGCAACATCAGTGAAGGGGTGCTCACAAGAAGCCAATCGCAAAACATCTGTCTTTTGCTGGCTTTCTATCTCTCCATCAGCCAGTCAAGTACCAAGAGGCACTAAAAAACAACAACTGGGTAGAGGCCATGCAAGAAGAGCTCCAACTGTTTAAAAGACAACAAGTATGGGAGCTTGTACCATTGCCAGGGGTTGTGAGTCCTATTGGCATAAAGTGGGTCTTTACAAATAAAACTGATGAAAGAGGCATTGTTGTCAAGAATAAAGCAAGGCTAGTGGTTCAAGGTTTCAGACAGGAAGAAGGCATTGATTATGATGAAACTTTTGTCCCTATAGCAAGACTGGAAGCTATCAGACTGTTCTTGGCCTTTGCTGTCAACCACAACATCAAGGTGTTTCAAATGGATATTAAATGTGCTTTCCTCTATGGTAAAATTCAAGAAGAGGTATATGTTTGTCAACCTCCTGGCTTTTAGGATCCATTTTATCCAAATCGTGTCTACAAGCTAAATAAGGATTTCTATGGCTTGAAACAAGCACCTATAGCCTGGTATGAAACTCTTTCCACCTTTCTTCTTTCCATTGGTTTCACAAGAGGTAAAATTAATAAAACGTTGTTTTTAAAATGGAGAGGGAAAGATTTGATGATTGTCCAAATTTATGTGGATGACATCATCTTTGGAAGCACATGTCCTAAAATGTGTGAAGAGTTCAGACAACTCATGACAGCTGAGTTTGAGATGAGTGCAATGGGTGAACTACAGTGCTTTCTTGGTCTCCAAGTAAAGCAACTGCAAAATGGTACTTTCATTCATCAAGGCAAATATGCTAAAGAACTTTTAACAAAATTTGATATGAATGACTGTAAACCATGTAGTACACCCATAGCAACCACCAAGTTAGTCATGTCTGATGAAAATGATGATTTGGTTGATCAAACTCTTTATAGAAGCATGATTGGTTCTTTATTGTACCTAACTGCATCTAGGCCAGACATCATGTTTGCAACATGTGTTTGTGCAAGATCCCAATCAGCCCCTAGAAAGTCAAACCTTATTGCTGTAAAAAGGATATTTAGATACCTCAAAGGTGCTCCCACACTTGGTATCTAGTATCCAGCTGATGGAAATATCAATCTTTCAGGTTTCTCAGACAGTGACTTTGCTGGCTACAATACAACAAGGAAGTCCACATCAGGAGGGTGCCAATTCCTAGGCAATTGCTTAGTGTCTTGGCAAAGCAAAAAGCAAGCAGCTGTTTCAACATCCACTGTTGAGGCAGAGTATATAGTTGCTGCAAGCTGTACAGCCCAACTGCTATGGCTTCAAAATCAACTGCTGGATTTTGGTATCACTGCCTTAAAGACACCTCTCATGTTGGACAGTCAGGTAGCAGAAAATATCATCAAAAATCCAGTTTCACATTCAACCACCAAGCACATTGATATCAGACATCACTTTGTGAGGGATTGCTATGAAAAAGGTTTGATTTCTCTGCAACATGTTCCAACTAAAGATCAGCTGGCAGATGTGCTAACAAAAGCTTTAGACACATCCACCTTTGAAAGCTTGATCTCTAGGATTGGCATTTTGAACATGGACTAACAGGCAAAATCCTATTTTTCTATGAATAAAAACATTAAAATGTTTTCAGAAAATAAAAAAATCATCCTTAAAAATAGCTAAAAATGAAAATTTTCATTAATCCTTAAAAGTCTGCCATAAACACTGTTTGGTTCAAACATCTGTTCTGTTGAATGTTTTCCACTGCTGAAAGTCAATCTCTGTTTCTTCATTATCCTTGTTAAAAACGGTTGTCAAACATCAATATTTTAATCCACTGATAGTTATAGTCAGCCATTGTTTTCCATATTCACCACTGTAAACCACTGCTATTGTTCCATCAGTGGTTTCCTAACAACTGTCATCCATTATTCATCAGAGGTTGTCACGTGGACAATACTTAGCCGTCAGATCTTTTGTAACCGCTGCCACGTCAGCATACACTTTTTCATCCTATAAAACCCTGATCAAAATCCCAAACAGGGTTTTCACTGTCGAATCGAATTCAAAATTCCTTTCAAAAAGCAGTTTCCATCAATTTATCTCAAATCATTCATCTTCTTCATTCGCTCTCAACCACTTTCGATTCACCATGGCTCTCCCATTCAAAACCCCTCATAACTACCTGTGTATACTTGAAAAACCAAGTCAAAACACAACCTTCAACTCTGTGATTGATGCACTCTCGTCTTCACAGTACAAAACTTTGTTAACTTGTAATACTCCTATTTACCTGGATACCCAACAAGAGTTCTGGAAAAATGCTAAACTTGGAACTAAGGACAAAAAGCCCTTAGCCATTACTTCATCAATAAGGGGAATTCAAGTTACCATCACACCTCAAACCATTTCAGAGGTTTTTGAAATCAATGATCTTATAGGTAAAAGCTCTTTCCCAAAAAACAGAGTACCAAATTGATTTCATTGAGAGAGGGTATGAAGAAGAAATGAAAAAGGACACTTTGCAAAAGGGCAGTTTTCCACCTGCCATAAGGTTTTTATTCCATACCCTCCTCATGTGTGTGTCAAATAAAACAACAGCTTTTAATGAAATTCCATTGAAAATCCAATACTTGGGCTATGCTATTTTGACAGAAGAAACTTTTAATTACTCCCAAGAGATTTTCAATGATATGGTAAAAAAATGTCAATAAAAAATCATTTTTATTATTTCCAAGATTTTTAAGCTTTTATCTACAAAAGAAATTTTCAAAGGATAATCCACATGTGCTTATCCAAGGAAATCTTTTTCTAATAAACAGCCTAACTTCTGAAAGATTCACAAGGATGTCAAAACCTTCAGAAACACAAACAGAGGTACCAGAGCAGAATTTAGCAGCAACAACTGCTCCTCAGGCCCCTACTGTTGAGCCCACTGCTCTTGGTGATCACAGTAGCACCACCACTGCTGTGAAACCCACACCAAAACCCCCCAAAAAGACAACCAAGAAAAAAATCCCAAAAGCCCCCCCAAACCCACCCAAAAGGTAACTCTGGAAGATGAGATCCCAGAGATTATACCTGTGACAACACAAAAGTCACCAATAACCACTGCTGCTACTTCCTCACAACAGATGGAAGAAAGATCTCAACCTGAGCCTAAAACTCCTCCTGCATCCTCTCAAAAGGATCAGGTTGTATCAACAAGGACACCACATTATGAAGCTCTAGAATCACTTGATTCCATCTTCCACAGCCCTCCTCCCGGGGCAAATTCTCTTTCTACCCCCATCCTCACTGCAATACTTCCACCATCAATGATACCTCTGTTGGATGCACTTGATATAGCCCAGACACAAATCAGTTCTTCTTAATCACCTGTCAATGAGAATATACCACAACAAGTGACTGAGTTTGGTGTCTCTATCTATGCTAACCCACCAACAGTTGAGGAGGCTACACTACAGGAATTACAAGTAATTCTTGTCAGTAGTTCAAGTGGAGCAGCTACTACAGGTGTTGAACCCACTGGTTTACACCTGGACAATAGTTTCATAAGTGAGACTCCCTTGAAGGCAATTTCTTCTTTGGGAACCATAATGTCCACTGGTGTGTTACCATTATACATTGGTGACCTTAAAATGGTAACCTCTGCTAAAGAAGAAGTCCCTAGTACCGAGAACAAAGGGCATCAGTGGATGATTTTTGAGAAACTTTTCCTAAGTCAACCACTGCTACAACCACCACTGGTGGGAAATTAGATGATCCCATTAACTTGGGTGATTGTTTAAAATACAAAGAATTGACGGAGAGGTTTTATAAACTTGACACATCTATTGCAGAAATTAAAACTATGTTGCAACAGTTGTTACAAGCTCAAAAGGCTACACCCACTGCTGCAACATCTGCTCCATCTCCTGCTGAGCTATGGCATCTGTTTCAACCTCTGCTTCACAAACAACGACAGTATGCAGATCAACAGCATGAAGTTCAACTTCAAATGGTCAGAAATGTCATGGAAGCTAGGTACAAAGATACTCAAGTAGATATCAAAGCCATAAAAGCTCATTTGCTTCAAACCACTGCACTGCTCCTCCTTTAATCATCTTTGTTGAAACCCTTGATGATGCCAAAAAGGGGGAGAAGGGTAAAAAGGGAAAAGATGGTCTATACATTAAACCAGATCCAATGTCTAAACTGGTTGTAGAAATCCCAAGGCCAGATGGTTCCAAAAAGGTCGATGAGACTCAAAATGCATTTGCTGAATTAAAAGCAAACATGAAAGAGTCAATGGAAATAAAAGGGTAAAAAAGGTTTGCTCAGGAGAAGAAAGTTTTGATGGAAAAGGAAGAGCAGGGTACTTCTAAACCTAAAAGAAGAAAACCTACCAGAAAAGTAAGCCAACCCAAAATCACACCTTCCAAAACCACCAAACAAACTCCTCAAATCCCCAAAAGTTCCTCTCATCAAACCTCCAAACCAACAGATGTTAAGACACCTGTTGTATCAACAGTTGTTGGTACTTCAGTGGTTTCAACAGATGTTATCCGAACAACTGCCATCACTGCTACATCAACCCACACTCAATCCACTGCCATACCAAAAACAATATCACCACCACAAAAACCACCTGGCAAAAAGCAGAAGACAACAGTTGACATATCAACTGTTGTAGTGACAACAGTGGTTGAAAAATTAGTTGTTTCAACAGCTGTTAGTCAGACACCCATTACTTCAATCACTGCCACTCAACCCACAAATACACCACCAACCTCTCAAAAGCACAAAAGGAGAAGGGTAACAAACATTGTACTGGAAGATGATACTTCCCCACCTCCAACATCTTCACAAACTCTGACCCTTACCACTATTCCTAACCCTGTTCCAATCTCTTCAGCTCAAGTTCTGAATCCAAACACTGCTATTGTCCCTGCAGGAGTACAATATCCATTAGATCTTCCAGCAGTCAAGGAGGAGATAAAATCCTTCTACTCTGAAGATGACCCAGAAAAGAGGAAACTCCCATCTGTTCAAGGTTATCCTTTGCCAAGAAATATAGAATAATATCTCAAAATAAAGGCCCAACAAGCAGAGGATATATCTAAAAGAGATACAGAGGGAAAGTCTGACAAAGAGATTCAGAGAAATCTGCAATACCTGCTCACCAAGGTCAGAACTTTAGAACAGTTCTCAAAAGACCTTTGCCAAAGGTTATCTGAAAAAGATGATGAAAGTATGAGGCAAGACTACATAGAACACATCATGGCATACAAGAAATACAGAGCAGAAAAGCATCAGTACAAAGAATGGACCATAAATGAACTACAGCAAGAAATTGCTAGAATAGAAAAGATGCTTGAAGACAAAGTAAAACAAACTCCTCCAATCGGGGCCAATTACAAGAAAATGTACTAGAAAGGGCCTTGAAACTGAAAAGAATGAAAGAAGAGCTGATAACTGCTGATTATGGGTCAAGGAACTAGGTTACAAGATGGTCAGAAGACAAGGTGTTAGCTACCTACAAAAAGTTGGAAGAGTTAAGGAAGAGAGATCCCACTACTCCTAAAAAGCCTGATTATCCAGAAGCAGTGGTTCCAGTCAAACAGAAGTTACCAATCAGGAGACCTACTGTTCCAACTGTTGCCATCCATTATCAAAGAAGGAAACAAAAGCAGATGAATGCAGTAACAAAAGAAGACAAGGCTCAAGAAGAATATATCATGAAAATGGTTCTTCAGACACTAATGGCAGAAAAACAAGCACAATCCCAAGACCCTGCCAAAGTTGTCATCACCAGGCCTCCATCTCCAAACTCATCAGCAATAAAAACTCTCCCAAGAAACCCATTAGATTCAAAGATACTAAAGTGGAAGTCTGATCAAAAGACCCACGTATTGACTCTGATCAAATCCAATGGTGAGGTGAAGCACATATCAAGGGAACAAGCACTAGGCGTAGGTGTTGAAGATTTACAAGATCTCCTTGAGCTTCCACTGTGGAGGGATGAAAATGATGAGGACTCTATGAACTTTGAATTACAATTCAAAGGTTAAGTTAGGGAACTCTTGATGAGACAATAAAAATCTAGAATAATGAAGAGTTTTGGCATCATCTGTTCTAGGGGGAGATTGTTGGGATTGAACCCTACAAAGGAACAGTTGATTAAAGCCAAAACTGGATCAGATCATTGGATTCACAATAAGCAGTTGTTTGCATCAGTCTTTCCCCTTGAATGTGGCCTAACATCTGATGATCTCTAAGTACTGCCCTTCTACAACAACTGCTGTTCTACAACAACTGATGATCATCCAAAGACTGTTGAAGATTAAGCACTGATGCTCAATCTACTGATATGGATCAAGTACTGCTGAAGACACAAAGCACTGCTGGAGCTATAACAGTGGAATAAGAAGCAGTAGTTTACTTTGTATTTTGTTTTATACTTGTAATCAGTGTTTTGTAAGCAATAGTTGTAATAGTCAGTGGTTAGAGGTTGTTAGGAGGTTAGATGTCACTTTCATGGTGACGTCAGCCAAAGATGCCTCAGTGGTTTGTTCTGTACTATAAATAGAACAGTACCATGTACTATTCTATTAGCTCTCTTAATCACCAAGTCATTCTGTACGAACAATCACTGTGAGCTCAGGCTGAGGGGGAGACTTTGTGCATGCATTCATTAGTATTGTTTATTGTAATCAAATACAATCATTCGATTCTATGTTAAACATGTTTGCTTAAAATTGTTCTCTCTTTGATTGTGTTGAAAGTTTATTCATCTATTTCCGCTGCAATTATTTATGTTTCATCTCCATTTAAGTTAAACAAACACAATCATATCAAACTCAGATCCTAACAGAAAATACTGATAAGATTAAGAAAGTTTTCGTAGACTTTTTAAAAATTTAAAGAAGGGAAAGATGATAATAAATGGAACGGGAATGCTATTATAACTCACATCATTGAGTCGATCATTGGTTACGGGGCTATATGGTGTGGTAATGACCCTTATGGTCTCCATGACCCTTCATATCAGCGCTACGTTACTCACTTTTAATCTATCATTCAAAACCACTACCCTATGGGTGTGGTCATGACCCAAACCACTATTCTTTTGTTTTAATTTATTTTTGTGAAAAACGAAAAGAAAATATTGAAAAGGAAAGGGGGCCCATGGTTGCCATGGTTTAATCCATGACAACCATGATGGATGAGACAAGGGGATGGTGTAGTAATCCATTAATGGTCGTACATGGCGATTGATGACCCAACGATGCCCCCCACACCCTGTAGCCGATAGGAGTTAATATTCACACATCCATTCTCTCTATCTTCTCTATACATAGAGAGATAGAATAAAAAATGGTGTAGGAATAAGATGTAAAATATTGATAATATTTAATATTCGGTTTCTGCATAATACTGACTTTTAAAAATATTGATAAGAGTAAATTGCCAAAATCGTCCCTGAGGTTTGGGCATGTTTGCCATTTTCATCCAAAACAATATTTTTGTACCATATAATCCTTCACTTTTGGGATTTTTTGTCATTTTCATCCAAACATCTGACTTTTTTTTTTTTACTAAAATCGTCCCTGAGATTTGTAATTTTTTTTTTGTCATTTTCATCCAAATGTGAGACAAGGGGATGGTGTAGTAATTCATTAATGGTCCTACATGGCGATTGATGACCCAACCATGCCCCCCCACACCCTTTAGCCAATAGAAGTTAATATTCACACATCCATTCTCTCTATCTTTTCTATAAATAGAGAGAGATAGAATAAAAAATGGTGTAGGAATAAGATGGAAAGATATTGATAATATTTAATATTCGGTTTCTGTATAATATTGACTTTTAAAAATATTGATAAGAGTAGATTGCCAAAATCGCCCCTGGGGTTTGGGCATGTTTGTCATTTTCATCCAAAACAACATTTTTGTACCATATAGTCCTTCACTTTTGGGATTTTTTGTCATTTTCATCCAAACATCTGACTTTTTTTTTTGCCAAAATCGTCCTTGAGACTTGTGATTTTTTGTCATTTTCATCCAAATGTATGATATAAAAAAGAGTAAACTATCATTTTGGTCCCCGAGGTTTGGTCACTTTTGCCACTTTAGTCCAAAACTCAAACCTTTTAAATCTGGTTCCCTGTGGTTTCACCTTTATTGCTATTTTCGTCCAAAAGTGAAACCAGCCGATATTTATCTAATAAAATTCTGTTATTTTGTCATTTTCCTCAGGGGCAAAATCGTCAATATAATTTTATTATAACATATTATTAATTAAATAAATTAAATTAAATCATCAATCAGAGCTTTCCTTTAGGGATGATTTTATAATCAACCGAATTGTTATCAAATCGAAACAAATCATCAATCAGAGCTTTCCTTTATTCGTGAATCATTCCTTTTAGCATAGTGTCGGTCAAGTTTGAGTATTAAAACGAGTCTAAACAACAACTCAGAAACTCTACACACGAACAATTCCACCAAAAAATGTTCTGTTCTTCGTTTACAAAATTAGCTGGAGCAACAATCTCACCGGAATTGGATGAACTCCGGCCATCGTTGCAGTTGATCACCCTTCCGCAAATCTGTGAGTTTTCCTATACTTTCTGATTGTTATTCCAACCAGAGCAATAGCCCCATACAAGTCTCTGTTTTTCGATTCATGATTGATTGGATTTTAGGATTGTAGATATTAGGGTTCATGTGTATTTCAGCCAGAGCAATAGCCCCATACAACTCCATATTACAAGGATTGATAGACCACAGCTTGATGGTTTGTTGCAGTGATGAAATCGACGACCTGGGTTTTGTGTTGTCCAGGATGTTCTCAGTTGGGTTGGGGCTCCACATGTGCATACCACCATTGTCGATCAGCACTGTTGCAGGAGAATGGTGTTTGGAGAAGATGGTTGATTAGGGTTTGGGTTTGGGGAAGATGAAGATGATAAGTCTGCTTTTATAGGGTCAAAGAGTTATTTAATTTATTTAATTTAATTAATAATGTGTTAGAATAAAATTATATTAACAATTTGCCCCTGAGAAAAAAGACAAAATAACAGGATTTTATTAGACAAATATTAGCTGATTTCACTTTTGAACCAAAATGGCAATAAAAGTGAAACCACAGGTACCCAGATTTAAAAGGTTTGAGTTTTGGACTAAAGTGTCAAAAGTAACCAAACCTCAGGGACTAAAATGATAGTTTACTCTATAAAAAATAAAACAAATTAGACTCTTGGATGAAAATGATAAAAAAATCCCAATAAGTGAATAGTCAACAATGTACAAAAAAAAGTTGTTTTTGATGAAAATAACAAAAATGCCGAAACTTCAGCGATGATTTTAGCAATTTTCTCTATTGATAATATTTAATATTCGGTTTCTGCATAATACTGACTTTTAAAAGTATTAGTAGGTATGATAATGAGAAGAGAAAAGGAAATCCACTTACAATTTGGAAGGATTCAAGAGAGGGCCATGTTGGATTAACACCACTTACCAACCCCTATCTATTGTAGGTAGATAGATACCTAGTCTATTGCCATTAATATAAGCTTTTAAAAACGGGAGTCGTGTCGAAACAGGGTTGAAAGGAAAACAACGAGCAGGCCAATAAAATTTAGAGAAAATTATAAAAGTGTAGATTAGGTGTCCAAATAATTGGTGGTAATGTAACCGTAGAGGTGTTTTAAAACTCTAAAATTGTTTAAACGGTTAACGGTTTGATTTATGGCCATGTCTATTCACACACACATGTAGTCTATCCACACACCCCCAGTGTCGAGCTGTGGCCAGAGCGCGGCGTTTTGGTCCGGTTAACCAGACAAAGACTGACGGGTGTCTGACGGGTCTGTTGACCGGACCAAAACGCCGAGCTTTGGCCGCGTTCTGGTCCTGTCAACCAGACAAAAGACTGACACCCGGCCAGTCTTTTGGCTGGTTGACAGGACCAGAACGCGGCCAAAGCTCGGCGTTTTGGTCCGGTCAACAGACCCGTCAGACACCCGTCAGTCTTTGTCTGGTTAACCGGACCAAAACGCCGCGCTCTGGCCACAGCTCGACACTGGGGGTGTGTAAATAGACAAAGGGGTAGGTGGGGGTGTGTGAATAGCAAGACCTTGATTTATTTATCAATTATTTTTTTGTTAACTTTGGATCGGTTGATTTTATAATTTTCAAACCGTAAAGAAAGGATTGGTTTACAGTTTCAGAAATTTCAATTTCAAATGGTATAAAAAGCGAACTGAACAATAAGATTTGAATACATTTTTTTTAAATATTTTAGATGGACAAATATTTAATTGTTTATATATATTATTAATTAAGTTTAAAAGTCAAATTCAAACTGGGTTAAATATTAAATTACTTTGTAGTGGGTAGCCCTCAGAGTTTCCCATTATTTAAACAATAAAATAAATTTGGATTACTAACGAACAACTAAAGTATTATCGTGTCACCAACGAAATCATATGATTTTATCTATATTCACTAGGCAATAATGCTTATACACCAATTCAGGAGAAAACACAATTAATATGGGAAAAACTCCCTTAAGGGAATCAAACCCAGAACCTCATAGTTCCTAAGCCTTATTCCATCCCTAAAATGTCACTAGGCTATAATGCGATGGCTGTTAAAAATAATTGGGTTAATAATTTTGCATCTTGAGTTCTAGCCATAAATCTACGTACTTTCGTCTGCATCAAATGGCAACCCTACATTGCGCCGCTAGTGACAGTGGAGGTGCATGGTGCTGCTTCTTGAGGTCGTCGTGTCAACGTACGTTAAGTTCTTTTTTGTGACAACCCAAAATTCTCAAGGAAAAAACCACTAGTTTCGCATTTATAATCGATTTATATACCTATGTTATTCGATGAATTAATTTTATACTTATTTAATTTAGAGTATGCTAACAAATATTCGAAACCAAATTCTTATCGCGTTGCATCGACCCGAACCGTTTGAACCAAAGCATATGTATCGCTTAGCGATTCAACCCACTCGCGTAACTCGAAACTTATGAGGCCGAACCATAGCATGAATATTATCCATTTATATTAGTCAATTAATTTCACTTTTATATTAGTTGATTGAAAAAAAATGATAATATGCAAACAACAAATAATTTACCTACCACCTCCACTTTGCGTTTTGGGTGCAGCCCAACACCCTCATTGATTCTTTAATTTCTATAGCCCAACATTGATTATGCCATTTTATTTTGCAACCCAACCCCAAATTAATCCCAAACTACCCCTTCCCGTATTATTTATGATATTACGTAAACAACTTGATGTTCATAACTCCTCAACCCTAAATCCCTACACTTGCGATCCCACAATTCCTACCTCTCCACATCTGTTTACGAATTAAGGAATCAAGACTCAAACTTTTGGTCATCAACCCTTGTTTTTTTATTAGTATAATCTCTTGCACTCGGTAACTTGTTTTTTTATTAGTATAATCTTGTTAAACCTATTATCATGGCTGTGTTTTTCTGTTGTAATGATTATACATGTCGTTTTGATGGTTACATGTGGTGTAGAATTAGTAGAAATCGCATTGTTGATGTGTTATGGCCGAACATGGGTTCGGGTAGTTATTAGTGATTTATTGGTGGGTTAAATCTTGAGGTTTTTGGTGAACTAGCTGGTACATGATTTACATTAGGATAATAAGCTGCGGTAAAATGTTAATTTTGAGTCTGATGAAACAATGGTTAACCGGGAGGGTTAAGTCACTAGTCTCGTAAAGTAGGGTGAATCCCTTCTTTCCAAGAACAATGGCCGGGCCGTCCTCTAACATGTCTCATGTACAAGGAAACACACCGTGACTCGTAACAAGGAGGATGAGGTGGGGGTGCTCCTTGTTACCACTCACCGGCGTGAGAATCAATATTTACTTGAGAGCAAAGTGTGTGTTTGAGTGGTATATGAGAGAGGGCAGATTAGCGTTACCTCAAACCTGGTTCGGGATGGGTATTTCTAGCCGAAGAGCGAAGGAGGGTAATTGAGTGGCTATACCGACAACGCGTATGTGACATCCCTAAAAATCAGGTATTTTTCCTTGTTCGAATCTCATTATAGTTATAATTTAAGTTTATATGGTTTTTCGAAAAGACGTGTGTCTCGGATAAATCAATGACGTGTTCCTCGTTTATATTTTATAAGCATAATACCTGACCCTCGAAACCGAAACACTATTATAGGTAGTTACGCGAAACCTAAACTAGCGACAACTCAACCAGTTAGCATGTGACCCAAACCGAACCCACCCCACCTCCACACCAACTCTCGACCCGACCCGAACCAAAACCAACCCAACCCAACCCTTGCGGCCCAAGATAGCCAAACCGCTCCCACCCCTTCCCTTATTTTATAAAATTACGTATGTGTATGTTGTTGATGTGCGTAAGTGTGTATATAGTTTTTAATGTATATTTTAAGCCCTTTAACACTTTTAGCCAAGTTTTAAATTTATAAAACACGATATTTACTAACACTAAACACACATATGGGCAAGTGCACCCATCGCGAGCGTAGTATAGTGTTGGTAAGATACCGAGGTCGTCCAAGGACACAAGAGCTTTTAGTACCGGTTTATGCTCAACGTCTAATCAAATCAAAATTTTAGAAAAATGTTTTAAACAAGAAAAATAAAACTAACTAAAAATGCTGAAAAATAAAAATAAAAACAGATAGACAAGATGAATCACTTAGATCCGACTCGTATTTAGTGTAACCTTTGATTATTTCCGCACTTTTGCACTTTTTAAGAGATTATCTTAGTTATTGTAGTAGGCCCCTCTTTTGAAAGGTGACGTTACCCTCAACCCAGTAGTTTGAGTCAGCAAGGATACAATCCTAAAGGGTTGGATTATTGTAAGATAATTAATTAAGTTATTAATGCATATTGTGGTAGGCCCCTCTTTTGAAGGTGATGATACCCTCAGCTAAGTAGTTTGAGTCAGCAGGGATACAATCCTAAATAGCCGGGTTAAAGTTTTAATAGTAGTTTACATATGAGGGAATCAAGGAGTTCGGACCCCCGTCATCCAATACCGGTGGGTATTGAAGGAGATCCTACTAAAGTTGACCCAGGTACTTGCAGGATCAATACACTGAACAAGGCAAGACTCTTACCAAACCGTTCTCTTAACCACCGACCAGGTAGCCAACATATCTCCATATAGACCGTGGAGATATGAATGGTGAAAATCTTTTATTTTATATAGACAGTAAAATAATGCCAAGACACCACGGACAAACGATAAGGAAGACTCACCTTCAACATAAGAAACTAATTATTAAAGTCATTAATACACAATCAAATAAAAAGTGTGAAAAGATTAAAAATAAAAAGTATTACACTAAACACTTGTCTTCACCAAGTGATCTAAGAGACTTAGGCAAACATGGCCTTTGATTGTCAAGAACTCTTACGATCAATCTTGGATCCCGAGACTACTCACACACTCTATGATGGATGATGGTGGTGGATGTGGGTTGTGATGGTGGTGGTGGTTGGATGAAGTGTGAGAGAAGTGGTTTGCCAAGGGATGGTTTGCAAGTGAGCCAAACACCCCTATTTATAGCATGCACAGAAGCCCGAACACGGCCCCGTGCCCATTGGGCACGGCCCCGTGTCCACCCATCTTCTCTTTCTTCATTAAATGCAGTTTGTCTGCATTAGTTGACCACGGCCCCGTGTCTGCTGGGCACGACCCCGTGTGCAGAAGCGTATCTGTACTATCAAGATTTGCCTAGATTCTGCGAATCTTTGCATTGACCACGACCGCGTGTCCGCTGAGCACGCCCTCGTGGTGGGTGATAGAAGCTTCTACAGCTTTGTCTTTTCTGCAGACACTTGGGCACGCTCCCGTGCTCAGTGAGTACGGGGCGTGTTTAGCCTTCTGTGCTCTTGGTTTTGCTTGGGGAGATGTTGTCGAGGGGTCGGGCATGCCACGTTTATTTCTTTTCGTGTATTATTGTTAGATTTGACTGCATTTTTGCTTCTTTTGTTCATTTAAGCTCATTTAACCCTGAAAATACAAAAGGAAGACAAAAGCACACTTTTTCCAACATTAGTACTAAAAAAGGGTTAGTTTTATGCCTCATTTGATGTAATTTATATGTTGCATTTTGCACACATCAAATACCCCCACACATGAATCTTTTCTTGTCCTCAAGCAAAACTCTTTATTTTGTGGCTTACACACCCAAATGGAATGGGTAGAAGAGAAGGTTTTGGGCTTGTCATAGAGTGTCGGGATTCCAAGATTCTTTATTAGGTTTTATTTTTATTTTATTTACAATCCTATTCGTCATGATTTATTTAAAACATTATATAAGAGAAATTATTTATTTGGGCATAACATGTCTCTTTAAAATTCCATTTATATACAAGTTCACATACCTCACGGGGGATCACTCAACACTCGGACGAATATGTATTTTTGTGAAACACTCGAGAGCGGCATGGAACTTACTCCTAGCATAAGCTTGCCAAGTAATCAATCCTTCTCCCTTTTAACTAAAAACCTTTGTAAATATCAAGAGGACTTTTGGGGAAGGGTTAGGCTTGGGTTAAAGGTAGGTGGTTGGGTTAGTGGTTAATAGAAAAGGGCGAAAGGCGTAAAAAGCGTCGGTTTTCGTGACTTTTTATTTTAATAACTTTTTATTTCAATGAAGCATTTATTCAAACAAGCCTTCTTTTGATGAGCTTTGTTTGTTTATTCCTAACTTCATTTTTTTTATAAAGTCACAAGAAAACCGAGCTTTGTTAATAAAATAAAGGGTTTAAAATGAAAAAGGGTTTTGGTGGGTAAAAAGGGTGTTTGTTTTGGGTTAAGAAATGAGAAAGTTTAGGCTCAAAGGGGTTAACTAGGGGGATTTTGGGTAGGTGGTAAAAAAAAAAGAAAAATAATGGTGTTGAAATAAAAAGGGTTAGTCTTCATGCCTCCATCATTTACTTACTTGGGTTCAAGTTGTTAAAGACCGGGATTGTATCGTCGTGGCAAGTTCTAGAGTTGTAAGAAACCAAGCGGCTATTCACACAAGAAACGCAAAATGAGCATTTATTTAAAGATGTGTATTTATATGCTCAATAAAGGCTCACAACTCACTTTTTGTGGGAATGGGTTTTTATGTGATCAAGTATATATAATCAAATTTTAACTAGATTTGTTATGCCTTTTTATAATTTTCTTATGTCGTTTATTTTTATCACGACGCTATCGGTGGTAAATTTGTAAAAATATCACCTTTTTAGAACTTGTAATTTCCAAATTAAACCAATACAAGTAAAAAAAATGAAAAATTTTTGAAAAAATTTCGGGTGTTTAGCGGTTCCAATAGAGTTTTGTGTAAGGCTTGTAATTAGGACTTGCAAAATTCAAGGTTTTAGCATCCCTCCCCCCCCCCCCCCCACACTTAAATTACACATTTTCCTCAACGTGTCCCAAAAATAAGTTTTTAGGTTGATTGAATGTGTAAAAGTGTGTTTAAAAACAAATTTTTATGTTACTGGGCATCTAGACACGGGCCCGTGGTGTCCGGGCACGGCCCCGTGTTCAGGTTGCCAGTGACAAAATCAGAAAAAAGAAACAGAAGCCTGGGCACGGGGGCATGTTCAGTGAACACGCCCCGTGTCCAGTTACCTGAACTGGGCGATTTCCTGCAGATTGTTCAGCACAGGGCCGTGTTGGCTGGACACGGCCCGTGTCGAACTTGCTGTAACGAAGAAAAAATTGCGGGAGGCTCAGTTTTTGTGCATGGGGTGTTGGTGCAAGTTTCCCTTAGTATCCTTCACCATCCTGAGTGATTTTTACCCATTACATCATCATCCAAACACCAAACAATTTATAAACCCATCATTCATTAAAACTAACACATTACATAAGGTCCTAGAGAATTTAAAGACAAAGCAGAAAAATAAAAACTAAAGGTCCTAAGATAGATAGGTCAAATGGTACATAAAATCGTCCTAAGGAGTTCTACTTTAATACGAATCAAAATTTCGGAAGTAGCCTTCCGGTATTTAAAAGCTTCGTAGAACTTTTAGACCAAGAGGTATTCCCTAGATGTTGTTAAAGCCATTCTTCTATCTCTCTTGGGAGGAAGAAGACGAGCTCGTTTTCCTCAACATCTTGCGGAGGGGGAGTGACACCAACCGGAACCACTTGTAGTATGTCTCGAGGGGGCTCCGGGTGTATGGTGTACCATTCGGCCGGTATGATGACTTCTAGTACCACATTCCATGCCCTTTGGGTGATGATTGGTACCAAAGGAGGAGAAGCGGGAATGTTCAACCTTTGGTGCAAAAGGTTGACCTCTCGAAGACATCCCTCTAGTCCCACCGTCAAATGCTTGATACGGTCGACCAATGCTTCTTCCACTCCCGTCATTTCATCAATAGCTTCTCTTAAAGCGTAAACGTAGTTTACAAGAGAATCTTCAACCGTTGATGACCTTCTCCCTTGTCGGTTGTTCCTGGAGTGCGATGAAGATGTTCCGCTAGTTTTGCTCGCCATTCTGAGAAAACAGACCGAAAAGAGTTCAATTTTATCGAAACAATACCTCGTACACGGCCCCGAGTGCATTGAGCACGACCCCGTGTTCAGATGTCTGCAGATTTTTGGAACAAGGAATCTTGGAGTTTTAAATTATTTTCGTGATTTTTAAAGCATTTTTAAGCACAAACAACTTAAAACATTGTTGTAGAACTTATTTTTAACAAGATTCCTTGAATAAAAATCTAACAAACATCTTAATAAAGCTTGGAATCATGGAGATTTCAAGCTCTAATGGAGGTATTAAGGAAAAAGTTGAAGAATAAGGTAATGGATAAAAGTGGAAAAGACAAGATGGTCGTTGGGAACCTTCTTTAGAATATACCTAGGATGGTATGTGTGAAGATCCACCAGATCTTTGTCTTTGGAGTGGTCCAAATGTGCAGGAATCTTGCTGCATTTATATAAAACGATAGCAAGCTGCGCAATGCCCCGTGTCGGCTGGACACGGCCCCGTGTGCAGGCAAGATCCTGACACATTTTGTCCGTATTCTGACAAAAAGTCAGAAGGGAATCTTTTGGTGGACATGGGGGCGTGTTGACCTGGACACGGCCCCGTGTCTAGAGGCTGTTTATGAAGTTTCGTCTATCTTTAAGGAATTTATCCAGATCGGGCGGTTCCTTACTGGATGGAACAACCCTGAAGTGCCTGAGATACCTTAATTGCTCTAGATTTAGACGAGAACGCAAGAGGTTGTCGGTGAGGGTGATTCCTATGCTAAATGTAGGTGGACAAGCCCAACCCTTTCCCGGGCTCTCGTTAAAGAAGGTGTATGCCAAATCGCTCAGGTCTATGTATGCACCGAATGAAGTTGATGGGGAGTCCTTCACGGCACAATCGACACAGGGACGACTATCGCTCAAGTCCTCACGAGAGTTAGAAGTGGTATCGGGAACAACGAAGTTATTTTTATTCGAATGCGATCCCAATAATTCATCATGGGTATCTTCTTGAGGTGACTTAATGAAATCCATCTCAAGTTCCTTTACCCAATTAAGAATTAAATCCTCCATTTGAAATAATTCGTCAAGAAGCATTTCTCCTAGAAGATTCGATTGAGAGCATTCGAGGGAGAGATAGGGATTATTTTTACTTTCTCCCCTCTTAAAGCTACAGGAAAACAATGGGTCTATATAGTGGGGCTTATAATTTAGAAAATAACATTCTAATTCTTTCTGATTGCCACCACAAATTTGACACCACGTACCATAAGAGGGCCGATAGTAAAAAAAACAGTATCACTCATGGTTGTGTCAGAAATTACCAACCGTCGGGATCTTACGATTCTGTTTTCAGTAACTGATACTTGGGCACGGGGCATGTTGAGTGGGCACGGCCCCGTGTTCAGCTACTTTCTGACTTAAAACAGGATTGCCAGTACCAAAGATTGGGCATGGGGGCGTGTTTAGCGGGCACGCCCCATGCTGAGTTCTGCAGAAGCTGAAAATCTAAGAAAAATCCTAAAAAAACAGAAAAATAAAAAAATGATTAGGCCGTTGATTCCTAACTTTCTTAAAATCCTTGTGTCCCCGGCAGCGGCACCACAAACTTGCTGTGCGTAAGTGTGTATATAGTTTTTAATGTATATTTTAAGGCCTTTAACACTTTTAGCCAAGTTTTAAATTTATAAAACACGATATTTACACTAAACACACATATGGGCAAGTGCACCCATCGCGAGCGTAGTATAGTGTTGGTAAGATATCGAGGTCGTCCAAGGACACAAGAGCTTTTAGTACCGGTTTATACTCAACGTCTAATCAAATCAAAGTTTTAGAATAAAGGTTTTAAACAAGAAAAATAAAACTAACTAAAAATGCTGAAAAATAAAAACAAAAATAAAAACAGATAGACATGATGAATCACTTGGATCCGACTCGTATTTAGTGTAACCTTTGATTATTTTCGCGCTTTTGCACTTTTTAAGAGATTATCTTAGTTATTCTAGTACGCCCCTCTTTTGAAGGTGACGTTACCCTCAACCCATTAGTTTGAGTCAGAAAGGATACAATCCTAAAGGGTTGGATTATTGAAAGATAATTAATTAAGTTATTAATGCATATTGTGGTAGGCCCCTCTTTTGAAGGTGACATTACCCTCGGCTAAGTAGTTTGAGTCAGCAGGGATACAATCCTAAATAGCCGGGTTAAAGTTTTAAGAGTAGTTTACAAATGAGGGGATCAAGGAGTTCGAATCCCTGCCATCCAATACCGGTGGGTATTGAAGGAGATCCTACTAAAGTTGACCCAGGTCCTTGCAGGATCTATACACTGAACAATGCAAGACTCTTACCAAACTGTTCCCTTAACCCCTGACCAGGTAGCCAACATATCTCCATATAGATCGTGGAGATATGAACGGTGAAAATCTTTTATTTTATATAGACAGTAAAATAATGCCAAGACACCACAGACAAACGATAAGGAATACTCACCTTCAACATAAGAAACTAGTTATTAAAGTCATTAATACATAACCAAATAAAAAGTGCGAAAAGATTAAAAATAAAAAAAGTATTACACTAAACACTTGTCTTCACCAAGTGATGTAAGAGACTTAGGCAAACATGGCCTTTGATTGTCAAGAACTCTTACGATCAATCTTGGATCCTGAGACTACTCACACACTCTATGATGGATGATGGATGATGGTGGTAGATGTGGGTTGTTATGGTGGTGGTGGGTGGGTGAAGTGTGAGAGAGGTGGTTTGCCAAAGTATGGTTTGCAAGGAAGCCAAGCACCCCTGTTTATAGCCTGCACAAAAGCCCGGACATGGCCCCGTGCCCGTTGGGCACGGCCCTAGGTCCACACATCTTCTCTTTCTTCATTAAATGCAGTTTGTCTGCACTAGTTGACCATGCCCCCGTGTCCGCTGGGCACGACCCCGTGTGCAGAAGCGTATCTGTACTATCAAGATTTGCCTAGATTATGCGAATCTTTGCGTTGACCACGGCCCCGTGTCCGCTGGGCATGCCCCCGTGGTGGGTGATAGAAGCTTCTACAGCTTTGTCTTTTCTGTAGACACTTGGGCACGCCCCCGTGCTCAGTGAGCACGGGGCGTGTTCAGCCTTCTGTTCTCTTGTTTTTGCTTGGGGAGATGCTGTCGAGGGGTCGGACATGCCAAGTTTATTCCTTTTCTTGTATTATTGTTAGATTTGGCTGCATTTTTGCTTCTTTTGTTCACTTAAGCTCATTTAACCCTGAAAATACAAAAGAAAGACAAAAGCACACTTTTTCAAACATTAGTACTAAAAAAGGGGTTAGTTTTATGCCTCATTTGATGTAATTTATATATTGCATTTTGCACACATCAGTTGTGCATGAAAAGAAAGAATTAAAACCCTAAATTTTTCTCCCCTTGGTGTGGGACGGCAGTAGGAAACAGCCCCCCCTTCATTCGATCACTCTCTCTCTCCCTTCTCTCTCTGATTTTCGGTGCTAAGAGCTCAAGAACAAGGAGCCTCAAGTCAAACTCAAGCCTATCTCGCAACCACATCTTCCTAGCTAGGTATAATACTTAGATAATTTTATGATTTTAGATGCATACTTGAATCCATGAATGAGTTTTGTGAAATCTTATGTGTTTGGTAATATTGATAATGTTTCCTGGGTAGAAGTTCATAAAAATCGTGTATGATTAGTTTCGTTTTCGTTTTATATCGATTATGCATGAATACACACATGGATAGAAATTAGGGTTTAGTGTTTAACAATCATTTGACAAACCGTGATGGGAGTTCACTGATTTATTGGGTAACTGACCTGTATGGCCTACAAATATGGTGCTATAGGGTTGTATGATCACATGATTCGCTAAAAAGAACGATTGAAACTTGTATAGGATTGATGGGAGTTCACTGATTTATTGGGTAAGTGACCTGTAACCGGACCTTAACAAAATGAAAAAAATATTTTCTGAAGTCAATGACATTCTATTTCGAAATACGATTCCAATGGCGCTGGAATCATAATTTTTGGACGTCTTTACTATTTTAAATGATTTATTCCGTTTCAGTGCGCAAAGCTGCAGAATTTTGTAGAAAATGCAACTTATGTTTTCTATCATATCTGAACGAATATTGTGAACTGGGTTGTGAAATTTATACAGGAGGTAGTCTTATGAGGTAGTAAGACTCTCCAACTGGAATTTCCTCAATCGGATAAACGAGGATTTTTAAATAAATTTTTGTAAGCTGCAGTTAGAAAGTGACGAATCTGATTGCAACTTAGTAAATGAATTTTTATGAATTATTGGTAAAGAGTTAGACTTTGAAATTTTACCACAAGGTCTACCCTCTAAGAAGTGCATCACATAAAAAAATCATAATTTTTGAAGACTTGTAAATAGGTTAAACGGGTCACCCAAAACAGCCTATTTTCAGTGATTTTACTATGCAGTAAAGCATGAACGCCTAAGAATCAAACTTGTTACTTTTAGTATCCATGCTTGTTTGATTGTATAAATAGCGTATGTAATATAATGGAAAGGTTGTGTACACGGTCATGGAACCATATGATAGACGTGCCATGCGATTTCTTGTTTGTGTGCTAGTTGCTAGACATGTGTAGGACTTTCGTGCAATGTCTAAACAAAGTCTAATAAACCATGGTAACTATTATAGGGCGTGGTCGATCGCTCTAGATTTCATACACTTAATCTAATCTTACCGAGCAATACAAAGGTGAGTTCACGGCCCCTATATTTTAAGGTTTTTAAATACACAGGGGGAGAAAACATGTACGCTTTACGGTAAAGTTACACTTTAACGTTATCCTAGAATAACGTCGCATAACTTGATAAACTAGTTTATGTTATATGGTTATGGTCACTAAGTAGCATCTTATCATGGAAAGTCCTTGTAAACCTCGGACCGTTAGTATTGGGATTAATAGCGGGGGAATTTTGAGTAGTACTGCTGGGCTCGACAAGACCCACCCGAGTTACTCTCACTAGCTGACCGGTAGTGGTCAACGAGTGTAGAATTGGCCTAATAAACGCCATGGTCAGTGATAGGCCTGGTACCCAGAGGCAACAACAGTCAGCTTCGGTTTCGAACTCTTATGTGACATAGCTTAGGTTACCTACCTACATTATAACATGAAACTATTTATCAACTAAAACAACTTATTACTTCGGGTTAGGAGTAATGGAAACTTTGTAAACAGTTAATTTATTAAACAACAATCAAACCTGTGAACTCACTCTTCTTTATGTTGACACTTGTTTCTTACATGTTTTCTCAGGACGCTAACTTTAGGAAATAGGTACACGCCATGGAAAACTATTTTATCGAGTCATGCATTTTAAACAATCTTTTGGTTATGGGCGTTTGTTTTGGTGCTCTTTTACATTTACTATCTTTACGCTTCCGCATTTACTTTCCGCACTTTGATTACTTCAGTTGCTTTCTATTTTAAAATGTATCTTTTATCATATAGAGGTCATTCTATATGACTAGTGTCTATGATCCTGGTTTGTCACGCGCCTCGCGGTAAAACCCCGCAAGTTTAAATTGAGGGTGTGACAGATTGCTATCAGAGCCACTGGTTATAGAGAATTAGGTTTGCATTTAGTAGTAGACCTGGACTATATCCACGTACACGACACTAGAACTAACCAGCATCCAACACGCGACTCCTCTCTTAATGTGTATTCTTTTTATTTAACGTGTATGTTACGTCACTAACTCAACATGCATGTCTACCTCATCATCATCCTCCTACTAATCACGGGCGCCAGAGAAGGCACCCGCTAAACCCCTTTCACCTTTGTGTCACATAGAGACGCGTGCAGCTTATCGCAAGCGACTTGCCTTGGGCGGGGAGTCATCTCTTCGACCCACCCAGGCCATTCTGGTTAACCCGACTAGCACTGATATCAACTCCGACCTTGTCAAAGCACTCATGGAACAGGTCCAAGTGTTACAGGGACAGGTAAACACATTTCAAGAACGGATGCATCTACATCAAGTGCAAATCAGAGAGCTACAGCAAGAAGTATTAAAAAACCGCGATATACGAAGAATATTATTGGACGGTGGCCTGGTGGATAAGAATAAAATTGATATACTGTGGACAGACATGCATGATTTGAGACTGAGGGTCCACGATTCTCACGCCAATGAAGAAACAGTGATCAGAATGGCCATAATCAATTAGATTAGGGGTTTAGTCTCTGCATAAAAAGGTTAATCCTCTCGTTGATTTGGGGGTTCGACTGAGTTCCTTCTCCGGTGATCACTGCAAAACAGAAAGCCGTTAGACTCGCCATGAGGAGAATGGGGGTTGTCTCCGTGACCACCCTCCGGCGTGAGAATAAGTACAGTGGTCTCGATGAAGAAGGAGTAGTAAAAGTGAAGTGAAATGGTCTGAGGGAGATAGTAACAGAAAGTATTTTCCTTCGGCGGTTATTCTCTTTCCCGTTAATCACTAACGTCGCATCCATGCACACGGATTGTGAGTGTGATCAATGGCTGGGGAGATGCCACGTGGAAAGTGGTTTTGGGTAGACCCTTCTCCAAGTTGATGCCATCATCGTGATTTAGATGAGTGTCCAGGATTGTGCGACATCATATTTCAGTTGTAACCGAATGGTAATACACGATGAGCATTTAAGGCTTCTAGAAGATCCACAACTGTAAACCGTTATGCCCTTGTCACGTGTCTATCTTGTTGTAACAGAAAAGATACTCTTGTTTAAGTCCTGATTTCAGATGCGTGGAAAGGTTTAGGATCTTATCTTCAAGTCTAATTGTTCCCTTGCACGAGCCCGCGCAAGGGTGCTAGTTGATTGTTTATTTCTCCCTTCTTCCGGCGTATGTTTATCGAAGAATGTTTCTTTCTCATCTTGCACGAAACCACTGCGCAGCCGCACATGGTCTCGTTAAAGACGTTCTAGAAGTAAGGCCATGGAATGGTCTTTTCGTGCCTGCGCAAGGTTTTTGGGACCATACTCCTTTTTTATTGAATTGTTTCTTCCCAAATCTTGTTTAGGACCACTACGCAGCCGCACAAGGTCTTTGTTCAAGATGTTTTGGGATAAGTTTGTGGTATGGTCTTATGCGCCTGCACAAGGTTTTTGGGACCATACCCCTTCAAATATATTTTAAACTTACCATTATTTTCTTATGGTAATAACCTATACTTACCGTTTTCTATTATTTAAACATCACGAACATATTATTATAATATAACATACGAAATTTGGGGTGTTACATCCCGTCAGAATGGAGATTGACTATGGACAATGTAATCCAAACCTGCATAAACAAAGCAAAGAAAAACCCGAGCAATACCGACTCTAAACGATAAACCGACTCAAAACTAACTACTTAGACTCAAAGTACATAAAATATACCTCAAATTACAAGAAAATGAGTACCGTAAACATGTCGGGTGCAAGAAACTAAACAAACCTGACGAACAACGAAAATGGCCAAATCAGACACCCCGTCGCGTGGCGCGACAGGGATCTCTCTTGCTCTCGCGTGGCGCGAGGCCACATTGACCTCGGTTGACCTTCAGGGCCATCACATAGCGCGACATTATCAACACCTCCCTATCGCGCAATGCAACACGAGCATTTTTACAGAAAGTTTCTAACTTTTTTTTGCTCTCATGCCCTAGAATTTTTTCCTGTTTCATCCCAACTTCGTCTAAAACCCCTTTTAAGCGAAATTTTCTATGGGGGCTTACCTGGAACTAGGGGTGTGCAAAAAACCGAATTAACCGAACCATAACCGAATTAACCGGCAAAACCGAACCAAGAAAACCGAACCAAATAAAAAACCGGTGGGTCGGTTAATGGTTTTTTTGAAAACCGAAAGTAGCGGGTCGGTTATGGTTATCATTTTTTCCATACCCACCATAACCGAACCGAACCGACATGTAATAAATTTTTGTAGGATTTAGGACATTTCACCATGTTTTTAATATTTGATGTTGTTTATTGTAGATTTTTAGTATTTATAGGTTTTTCATATCGTTTTGTGGTTTTGGTTGGATGTTTATTTGAATTTATGGAATGTATAATATCACTTTATTTCAATATTCAATAATAATTGGTATTAATATTATAGATTATATGTATTTTTATACTATGTAATATACTAATATATACAAATATGCAATAACAATTTATTCCATGTTAAAAAAATTAAGCTATTTTTAGCTAAGCTAAATACACGGTTAACCACCCATAACCGACCCGCTATAACCATTAAAACCGAATAACCATAACCACCATAACCGATTGGTTATGATTATGGTTATCCATTAACCGACATCGCGGTTATGGTTATGGTTTTAGATCAAAACCGACCCATGCACACCCCTACCTGGAACATTGTTTCTCGACGTTCTCCACTCCATATCGGTTACAAGTCCCTGCAAAAAGACTCAAAACAAAAAAACAAACCGAAAAACTACAAAAAAACTACCGAATATTAGAAACAGCGACTACGATTCAAACCTATATAAACTCTACAAATGGGTTCTTACCCAAAGACTCACACCCGAGATCCAGCTCACCCCTGAGACTAATAATCAGACCTCTAGCACAAAGACTCACACCACAACCTTTTTCTCTCCAAAACTCATCATCTTTCTCAACCAACCTCAACTCACTCATAGGATCTCTAAACCTGGAATTTCTCACCGCAAGACAATCCCCACACTAAGTTTCACTTAGTGTTCCTAAACTATGATCTCACTTATCTCCTTCTCTAACACTTCCACAGGCAATCCCCACACTTTGTTTTTCCTTCCGGTATAGGTTTAATCAACCTCGTCGGTCTACCTTCTGGCAAGCCCTCTAAGTTTGCTATAATACCCTCAAGATCAAATCTCCTACTTCTTCATACTCTCGCATACCTTCTAACTCTCCTCTAAACTCATCTTCCCATGCTAACACATTCTCTTCCTCATCTCCTACCTTTTCTTTCTCTTTCTCAACTTCACAAGCACCAATAGAGAAAACCGACTCACCCGAACCACTCTAGTTCCTAATAGATTTGGTGATATCAAAGGTAACATCTCGTCTCTTACGTGAAGAGTGATTTCCGGTCAAAGACATCAATGAGTGCCTTTGCGGTACGCAAGAATGGACGTCCAAGAATGATAGGTACATTATCGCCAACCTCCATATCTAGGATCACGAAATCCACAGGGAAAACAAATTTGCCAACTTTTACAAGCAAGTTTTCCATAATTTCCCATGGATATTTTACCGAACGGTTGGCGAGGGAGAGTGTCATGCGCGTCGGGCTCAACTCACCTAAGCCTAGCTTCTCGTAAATTGGGTAGGGCATCAAATTTATGCTAGCACCTAGATCCGCCAACGTGTGGCTCTAAACATCACTACCAAACAGACACGGGATTGTGAAAACTCTGGGATCAGACAGTTTATCCGGTAACTTATTCATCACCACCGCATAACATTCTCCATTTAGAGCTACATTTGAAAGCTCCTTTAGCTTATCTTTTTGTTTAAGAATGTCTTTCAGAAACTTCACATATTTGGGCATATGCCGGAGGGCATCGATAAACGGAAGATTGATTTTAACTGCTTAAACATATCTAGGAAATGTCCATATTCCTTAACATATTTCTGATGCTTAAGGCGAGCAGGATATGGAACAGGGGAATGATCAATCTCAGGACTGGGTCTCCTATCAACAGGCTTCCTACCTACGGTTTTCTCTACTAGAGACTCTATCTCCTCGTCAACCGGTTCCTCCTCTTCATCTTCTTGAACCGGCGACTCAACTAACTTCTTACCACTACGGGTGAAAACTACTTTCAGTTGGGCGGACGAGTTTGTTTGAGTATTACCCAGATATTGGCCTGGTGCCTTATCGTCTAAATGCTTAGCAACATATTCTGTCGTACATTGGAGATCTAAGAACGTGGATTGTTGATTCTTAAGAAGAATGTCGTGTTCCACAAGAATCTGTGGAGTTTTAGCATCCTTAACAACTAATTGGGTCAACAAACTCTCAATCTTACTTAAGTCACCACTACTACCCCCACTTGAGTTGTTACCCGAACCCTGGATAGAAAATTGACCCAGCCATTGATTATGATTTTGATTCAATTGGAAACAAGGGGAAGACGAAAGATCTCTAGTTATTGTTTAGATTAAGCCAACATGAATTATAATCCCGAAGTGGTTAGGTGGACCTTGGTTCTGACCTCTTACGTACTCTACCTGCTCTTGACGCAAGAGAGGACACTCTAGAGTACCATGACCTCCCCAACACACCTCACATTTATTAAGTTTCAATTTTAACTCCTTGAACTCCCTAAACAGGTTTTCGAGAGTGCCAGCCACCTGAATATCCAAGGTGACCTGGTGAAAACCTTGCGTAGACGAAGGTGCACTCTGTACAAGAATGGAATTCATGTTTGCTGACCGTTGCTCATACTAAGAATGAGCAAAACTCCCAAAATAGATCATTGCATTCAGCCACTCTCTTTTTTCCCACGAGGTGACCTCCTGCAGACATGTCAAAATGAGCTCGAGTTTCATAAGTAAGCACGTTGTAGAATTTCTCTACAAAGGCCTTGTCGGATAGGCCATGTTGAGAGCATCTGGCAAGTAGATTTTGGAAGCGCTCCCAAGTAAGATAGTATGGCTTAACGAGTTCCATCCAGAACAAATGGATTTGGTCCCTAAGTCTACAAACTTTTGCGAACGGAAAGTATTTGCATAGGAATCCTTCACGCAGAGCTACCCATGTAGTAAATGTATAGCAAGAGAGAATGGGAACAACTGAAGGAAGATGGCATCATTGAGTCTGCGATAGTCTATGCAAACTCTCCAACCGATGACGGTCCGGGTGGGTATCAACTCATTCTTCTCATTGATAACCACAGTCATTCCCCCTTTCTTGGGGACCACCTGGACGGGACTCACCCATGCAGAACCAGATATCGGGTAGATAATCCATGCATCAAGTAGCTTTATCACCTCCTTCTTCACGACCTCCTGTATATTCGGGTTTAACCTCCTCTGAGGCTGAAGCACCGGCTTGAACTCCTCTTCCATCAGAATCTTGTGCGTGCAAAACGAAGGGTTAATACCCTTTATGTCCATGAGCTTCCACGCTATTGCACCTATGTGCGCCTTTAACACAACCATCAACTTTTTCTTCTCCTCTCCCATCAAACTCGAAGAGATAATAACGGGTAACCGAGATCCCTCGCCTAGGAATACGTACTCCAGATGAGACAACACTCCTTAAGCTCCAGGGGCGGGGGAACATCAACTGACGGTTTCTCCTCCGGAATCTCTCCCTCAATAATCTTGAAAACCTCACCACAATCAGATTTAGGGGAAGGCTCGCCATCCTGTGTCTGCGAGTCCTGCTCAGGGTCAAAATCAATGACCCATCTCCCCTGATCATCCACACTCACAAGCTGCGTGTCGGAAGTGTCTCTCCCATAAATCTCGCTGAGAAGGCCACCCACATGAGACATATGAGTATCAATAAAATAAACAGTGTCATCATGCTGTCGGGTGTGCCTCATGGAATGTTGGATATCGAAGGTAACTTCATCCTCATCGACACGAAGAGTCAACTTGCCATCATATACGTCAATGATTGCTCGTGCAGCGGAAAGGAATGGATGACCTAAGATCAACGGGACCTCAGAGTCCTCATCCATGACGAGAATGACAAAGTCAATCGGAAATTCGAACTTGTCGACTTTCACCAACATGTTCTCCATGATGCCCCTCGGATACTTCACCGATCGATCGGCGAGCAAAATACTAATGCGCATAGGGGCAGGCTCTCCTAGGTCAAGCTTAGCAAATATGGAATAGGGCATGAGATTGATGCTTGCACCTAGGTCAGCAAGCGCATTGCTGATAGTAAGATTCCCAATCAGACATAGGATGGTAAAGCTACCAGGATCAGTGTCTGCAAGACAGCAGAACACTCCTCACTCAGGGTGACAGTCGTAAGATCCTCTAATTTCTTCTTATTAGTAAGAAGATCCTTCAAAAACTTTGCATACTTCGGCATCTTCGCCAAAGCCTCGGCGAACGGAATGTTCACGTGCAGCTTCTTCAACATCTCCATGAAACGACCATACTGCTCCGCGTCCTTACCCTTCACTAACCTACCAGGGTAAGGGGGTGTTGGCTTGTACACCCTCGTCGGCTCCTTTTCAGCATCCTTCTTTTCTCCTAGAGACTCGGTGGACTGTGCTGTACTTGCTGGGCGCAGCCTAAAGTGCACTTTGCCAGCTGGTGTCTCCATCTCAATATCCTCGTCGACTGGTTCCTCATCCACTACCGGTTCAACCTCAATAGCTCCTTGTCCGCTCCTAGTAGTAATAGCCTTCGCAGTGGCATTTGGATTCAACGTGTTGTTACTAGGAAGATTTCCTTAAGGTCTCTGACTCAACTACTCTGACATCGCTCCTACAGTCCTCTAAAGGTTTTGCAAGGCTGTGTTCTGACTCTTCATGAAAGCCTCGTGTTCCAAGAACCTCGACTGGTTCTCCTGATGTCATGTCTCCTTTCTAGTTATGAACTGAGTCAGTAGTTGTGTCTGCTTGACCACGGTCTCTTAATTTAACTTCATCGTCTCCTGGTTCTGCCTCAGCATCTCCTCTAACGTGGGGTTCTTATCCCCATCACTCGATCCTGTGTCTGCGTCCTAGAACAAGTTCTGACGCGGCTGAAACCCCGGCGGGTTGCTGTTCTTCCAACTGAAGTTCGGGTGGTTCCTCCAACCGGAATTGTAGTTTTTTCCGAAGTTGTTTTGATTCTGGTTGCCCACATAATCTACCTTCTCCTCGAAGTCTTCGGGAGCAATGGGACACGCAGCCGTGTCGTGCCTCCCCATGCAGATCTCACGTAGCTGTTCCTTTTTCGCTTGAACATCCCTCAGCTGCTTCGCCAATTGGTCAATTGGAGCTTGCATAGCAGTGGTAGAATCGACTTTGTGTACGCCTCTCTGTGCTGAAGCCATGTCTCTCGAATCAGGGAACTCATAACTGCTCATCGCGATGTCCTCGAACATCTCAGTGCACTCCTCTGGCATTTTGGCGGTCATCAGATTGCCACCAGCAGTGGTGTTCAGCATATTCCTCGTAGCGGGCGTCACTCCATGATAGAACTTCTCAACTAACGCCAAATTCTCGAACCCGTGATGAGGATATTTGACCAACAACTCCTTGAATTGCTCCCATTTCTCGTAGAAAGATTCTCCCTCCTTTTGGCGAAACTCTTAATGCTCCTCCGACGAGCAGTTTTGGAGGAGGAAAGTACTTGCCTAGGAACTTTTCTTGCATCCCGGACCAAGTGGTGATGGATCCCGCGAGAAGGGATTCCAACCAAGCATGAGCACGGTCAGCAAGTGAGAATGGGAATAGATGTCACGACCCCCGACCCACCCTGGACGAAATCGGGTGCCGTGAACAGTCCAGCGGTACCGGTGATTATTTTAAAAATGTTGCAGCGGAAATTTCATCAGGACCGTGAGTTAGGAAAAATATCAGAGTTTAGAAACACCGGATTTTATTTATAAAATAGATGGGATAAACCCATGTTTTATAAAGGTAGCAATAATAAGATAAATTTGTTTACATAAAACAATATTTCTTAATTTGATTTAATTTATAAAATAAGCCACTTCTTGAAGCCTTTCAGTGTCGTATCCAGCTCTTATTCCAATCTACTGTAATTACCTGAAAAATGTTTGAAAAAGGTTTTGTCAGCGAAAATACTGAGTGAATTCATTCCATTTTATAAAATATATTGTTATACCTTACAGTATTAAGGTTTTTATATTTTATTTATATTTACCCAATTCAATCAGTATTTGTTACATAGCGGAAGTTCCAATATGACATTCATATCACCTATTGGCTCATGTTAGTCCAATAGTGAATTTATCAAGTAATTATATTTTACTATTATTTAATTTATCTATCACTAGGCGATTCCTGTGACTATAATCATATCATTGTTGATTATTCTTTCAACTAATGATTCTGGTCATATCACTGTTGATCATTCTTTCAACTAGTGACTTAAATCATATTACTGTTGATCATTCTCTCAACTAGTAATTTCTATTCATAACACTGTTGATCATTCTCTAAACTAGTAATTTCTATTCATAACACTGTTGATCATTCTCTCAACTAGTGTCTTTCTATTCATAACACTGTTGATCATTCTCTCAACTAGTGTCTTTGGACATGTTACTGTTGATCATTCTCTCAACTAGTGACTCCGGACTTAATTGTGTCCCGTGACATTTCTTTGTCAAATATATTACTTTATGGCATAAAACCATTTAATCCAGAAAATGACATATATCATGTTATGTCAAACTACCATAACTTTATCAAAATATCATATGTCAATTAAATAATTGTAGTATCATTATTTAATATATTAACGTGACTATAATTTTAATAAAATGCATAATTTCCACTGTTATTGTAGTCATGTTAATATTGACTAACTTTTTGGAAAATAATAATGAGAATCCCATAATATATGAAATCTTTCATACCAGCAGTTAATATAAAAACTTAATTACTGTAAGTATAACTGGTAACCGTTTAGGATTCTGTAAAACCTTTGTAAATATAATTGTATCACAAAAAGGTGATAAAACTGTGAGAAAATAGAGTAGACTCACAAACTGTGAGAAAAGAGAAATGAACTCACATTGCAGATTTCTACGGGCAAAGTTTAGTTTATAGATAATCCTTGATATATTGCAGATTTAATTTGAGCAGAGCTTAGCCTATTTCTTATCCTTGTAACCTAGTGCATACAAACTAGGTAATTAACCAATACAGCATTTACGATAACTCACGAGATCAAATTCTCACAACGAACGACAAAGTGCGATACTTAAACATCCATCGAATTAACGACGAACGACAAAGTACGATACTTAAACATCCAGCGGATTCACAACTAAGGACAGAGTATAGTCCGATTTCGGACAGCACTCAACATGCCGTCGAAATCACGACGAATGACAAAGTATAACCCTAATGTGGGCAGCACTTAAACATCCATTGGATATATTGATCGATCGGACAATGAATCGTAATAGCGATCGAGTTAATACGCTGTGCAGCAGCACCCCGCTATACTAATTAGTGATTTAGTGTGTGTTAATTGAAGTAATTGGACGATATCTCCGCGCCTGAGTTGAATTTTATCGTCGAACGAACGCACAGAAGCAAGTCCCAAAGCCTGCTATTTATACACCAATTTGGCATTTGTTACGGACCGTAACAAATATTCCTTACGGTCCGTAAGGAATACTTTTTCTCCATATTGTTGCCACGTGTGTTTGAAGTGCAGGTGAGTCGACGTTTCGATTAAATTCGAATTCTATAATAAGTTATAAAGATAATCGTTGAGTAGGGAATGCCCCCCCTGAGTTTTAGGGGCCCTGATCCTGATTCTGATTGTTCTGAAATTTGTAGGTTTTGCGCAGAATCACTTGGGTCTCTCAATTAGGGTTTTCTATTGAATAAAATAATAATATAAATAGGACTTTTAATGAGGGTTGTTACATTCTCCCCACCTTAATAAAAATCTCGTCCTCGAGATTTGTTGGAATAAGTAGGAATACTTTTTCTTCATCCCAGATTCCAGCTCCTAAGTGTATTTATGATATTTCTTGGAGACTTATGTTATATTCTAGTCAATAAAAACAATATTAAGGTAGATGACACAGAATTGAATATCAAACGAGTCATACAATAAATAGTACTCAATGGTTCAACTGAACTATTTCAAGAAATCGATGTCAAATGGATAAGATGAAATGATATAATTTCCAATGTGACTATTTTCAAGCCAAAAGATATATGATCAATAGATATTTAGAATGAATGTGAAGAACTTTTAGAATCAATAAAAATTCTTTTGTCAAAAGAAAACTTACTTTGATTGGCAACTGAAGAATACTCAGAATTAACAAGTTCAAAATGAAATAGAAGCACGAAAATAATTTGTCAACTATCAAACTATAACAAGAGAAAAATCAGGGTGTTGACAGTGAGTTGCAAGGATACACCGAAATACAATAGAATTTAGTGTATCATTGTCTTAATACATAATTGCATCAAGACTACTTTCAAATGATGAGTCAAACGAAATACATACGTGGTTTTGAATGATTCGTATGCTTTTGATTAGCACAAGCTACAAGTTTATAACGACGCCGCAAGGTGTCGTAATGATTTGAAATAATTCAATAATTACGGTGACCGAACAATTTCACCGTGAAATCAACTGAAAGCTTTAATGAAGTAAATTTTGGATATTCAGTTTGAATAGGATTTTCAAATGAAAAGATTAAATGAATATTATAGAACTTTCGATAAATGATGAAAGAAACGTTAAGAGGTACACCGGAATATGATATGAATTTGTGTACTCTTATCTTAACACATAATTGTATTAAGACTGTTTAAGATAATGAACCGACAAAATTAAAATTCGTTCATTAGGAGTGAAAATAAGAATAGCTCAAGCTTCAAATTAAAGAAATGCCACCACAAGGTGTCATAGAAATTGAAAATAGTAGCGGTGAATGAAACGAGTTTCACCATGCTTTAAGTCAAATGAAGTAAATCCGAATGTTTCAAGTAAATCTAGTAGGATTGAAGTCGAAATACTTGAATAATGTTTTTTCGATCAAAGATGATAAAACAATAAAAATTACGAAACGCTCGATTGTTGATATAAAAATCTTTAGAAGATACACTGAATATATGAAATGAATTTGTGTATCATTATCTTAGCACATGATTGTGTTAAGATTGATTTTATAGAATAAACCAACAAAACGGATTCAATATAAATAAATAATTAAACCCGTATGCAACGAGATTAGCACAAGCTTTAAATTTTGTGAAAACGTCACCACAAGGTGATTGTGACCAAATGAATGATTCAGTGAAAGTGAAGACCAAACAATTCTGTTATGGTTTTGAATAGATGAAGTACTTAACAGAATGTATTTATTTATAAACTTTTATTTGTACTAGGGTCAAATAATAACTTAACTTAGATATTATATATCAGCTGTTACGTCTGGAATCATTTCTGCTTCTTGCGTAGTAAGTACGAATGCTCACGCGTCCTTCTTAGCTCCGTCTGCAGTTCTGGCCTTGTTGTCGGATGCTTTGGTTAGTTTCGGGCAATATGGTTTGATGTGTCCTGTTTCTCCGCAATTGAAACAAACATTAGTTTTCCTTCTACACTCTTCCTCTATATGTCCGGTCATCTTGCAGAAGTTACAATAGGATGTTTTCCTAAAACGGGATCTTCCTGAATGCTTTTTGTTACAGCTTCTGCAGGTAGGTTGCTCCAGTGACGATTCAGTTCCTGTCTTCTTGTAGAATTCTTGGGAAATTTTCTGGGCTAACTCTTTCTTCTTGTTTTCTTCTCTTGTGCGGATTAGTCCATCTGTCAGTATGTTAGCTAGTTCGACTGCTTCTTCAATAGTCTGTGGTCTAGTGGCCTTGACTATGTCTCGAATTTCACTAACTAATCCCCAAATATAACGAGAAATTAGTACAGGTTCTGGCGAAGCCAGAGTTGGTACCATTCTTGCATATTCGAAGAACGTTGTCGTATATTCACGACAATTCACATCTATCATTTTATGATTTAAGAACTTGTTAGCCATTCGTTCCTTTTCATAAGGAGGACAAAATTTCCTTTCTGTCATTTCCTTGAATTTTTCCCAGTTTATGGCATAAGCCATGTCCCTTCCTTTTGCCTGAAGAATTGTATTCCACCATTCTAAGGCTTCTTCCTTAAAGAGGTTAGATGCATACATCACCTTATCTTCTTCGGCACATTTGCTGATTGTAAGAACAGCTTCCGTCTTTTCCAACCATCGCAGAGCAGCCGTGGCTCCTTCACTGCCGGCGAACTCAATTGGTTTGCAAGCTAGAAATTCTTTGTAGGTACACCCGAAAGTCATCGCCTTCTTTTTCTTGGGAAATGAGGTTTTGATAATATCATTATTACCTCCATTGACACTATGGCTAAAACCATCGTCACGAGTATGCTTGCTACTCACAACTTTGGTAGGTTCTACGGGATTTTTAACAGCTTTAATTATTGAAGGTAAAGCATTAGCTATTCCTTGAGCTATTAGATTTTCTATAGCATTTTTATCCAAAGTATTTTCATTATTAGCATGAACTTCTGAATTATGTGGTACTTCATTCGACATCTGAATTGTAAACATTTTCACTTATTAATATAACAGAATAGCAAAACAATACTTCCAGGATATTATATGTGCATATCGACATATATATATTCATATATAACACATATGTTAATTTGTATCAGTTTCCTAACTTTATTGTTTAAGTTTAGGTATTAAAAGAACACCTAAATAGCTTAAACAATACCACCTTCTGTCACGACCCCCGACCCACCCTGGACGGAATCGGGTGCCGTGAACAGTCCAGCGGTACCGGTGATTATTTTAAAAACGTTGCAGCGGAAATTTCATCAGGACCGTGAGTTAGGAAAAATATCAGAGTTTAGAAACACCGGATTTTATTTATAAAATAGATGGGATAAACCCATGTTTTATAAAGGTAGCAATAATAAGAAAAATTTGTTTACATAAAACAATATTTCTTAATTTGATTTAATTTATAAAATAAGCCACTTCTTGAAGCCTTTCAGTGTCGTATCCAGCTCTTATTCCAATCTACTGTAATTACCTGAAAAATGTTTGAAAAAGGTTTTGTCAGCGAAAATACTGAGTGAATTCATTCCATTTTATAAAATATATTGTTATACCTTACAGTATTAAGGTTTTTATATTTTATTTATATTTACCCAATTCAATCAGTATTTGTTACATAGCGGAAGTTCCAATATGACATTAATCATATCACCTATTGGCTCATGTTAGTCCAATAGTGAATTTATCAAGTAATTATATTTTACTATTATTTAATTTATCTGTCACTAGGCGATTCCTGTGACTATAATCATATCATTGTTGATTATTCTTTCAACTAATAATTCTGGTCATATCACTGTTGATCATTCTTTCAACTAGTGACTCAAATCATATTACTGTTGATCATTCTCTCAACTAGTAATTTATATTCATAACACTGTTGATCATTCTCTCAACTAGTAATTTCTATTCATAACATTGTTGATCATTCTCTCAACTAGTGTCTTTCTATTCATAACACTGTTGATCATTCTCTCAACTAGTGTCTTTGGACATGTTACTGTTGACCATTCTCTCAACTAGTGACTCCGGACTTAATTGTGTCCCATGACATTTCTTTGTCAAATATATTACTTTATGGCATAAAACCATTTAATCCAGAAAATGACATATATCATGTTATGTCAAACTACCATAACTTTATCAAATATCATATGTTAATTAAATAATTGTAGTATCATTATTTAATATATTAACGTGACTATAATTTTAATAAAATGCATAATTTCCACTGTTATTGTAGTCATGTTAATATTGACTAACTTTTTGGAAAATAATAATGAGAATCCCATAATATATGAAATCTTTCATACCAGCAGTTAATATAAAAACTTAATTACTGTAAGTATAACTGGTAACCGTTTAGGATTCTGTAAAACCTTTGTAAATATAATTGTATCACAAAAAGGTGATAAAACTGTGAGAAAATAGAGTAGACTCACAAACTGTGAGAAAAGAGAAATGAACTCACATTGCAGATTTCTACGGGCAAAGTTTAGTTTATAGATAATCCTTGATATATTGCAGATTTAATTTGAGCAGAGCTTAGCCTATTTCTTATCCTTGTAACCTAGTGCATACAAACTAGGTAATTAACCAATACAGCATTTACGATAACTCACGAGATCAAATTCTCACAACGAACGACAAAGTGCGATACTTAAACATCCATCGAATTAACGACGAACGACAAAGTACGATACTTAAACATCAAGCGGATTCACAACTAAGGACAGAGTATAGTCCGATTTCGGACATCACTCAACATCCCGTCGAAATCACGACGAATGACAAAGTATAACCCTAATGTGGGTAGCACTTAAACATCCATTGGATATATTGATCGATCGGACAATGAATCGTAATAGCGATCGAGTTAATACGCTGTGCAGCAGCACCCCGCTATACTAATTAGTGATTTAGTGTGTGTTAATTGAAGTAATTGGACGATATCTCTGCGCCTGAGTTGAATTTTATCGTCGAACGAACGCACAGAAGCAAGTCCCAAAGCCTGCTATTTATACACCAATTTGGCATTTGTTACGGACCGTAACAAATATTCCTTACGGTCCGTAAGGAATACTTTTTCTCCATATTGTTGCCACGTGTGTTTGAAGTGCAGGTGAGTCGACGTTTCGATTAAATTCGAATTCTATAATAAGTTATAAAGATAATCGTTGAGTAGGGAATGCCCCCCCTGAGTTTTAGGGGCCCTGATCCTGATTCTGATTGTTCTGAAATTTGTAGGTTTTGCGCAGAATCACTTGGGTCTCTCAATTAGGGTTTTCTATTGAATAAAATAATAATATAACTAGGACTTTTAATGAGGGTTGTTACAATAGACACAGCTTGCAGGCGTCCTTGTTGATGCCCTACGTCTGGAACGTATCACAGATTACCGAAAGACGGGACAGATGAACATTCGGATCTTCAGAAGGTAACCCGTGGAACTGGATGGTGTTTGTAACCATCGTGATGTTCTGTGGCGGAATCTGCCAACTATTAACACCGATAGCGGGTCGGGTAATGCAGGATCGAGCATTGGCCGCGTTCAGCCGGGCGTAGTCCGCGATAACTCCCCTAGCATGGGCATCTCCATTTCCGTTCATGATGAAAGTAGGAATAGTAACGTGTACCTTAGTAGCTCGGGTGGGGCGAAGACGCTCATGGAACTCTCGCTCAGGCTCGCAGGAAGCAGAAAACGTAGGTGGTCCCTGTGAACGAATATGTGGCATAAACAATTACTAACTATAAATTAAAAAGCAACTAAAGCTAAAGGCATAAATTGCAAGCAAAGGCACCTAAAGGCAAATGAGAAATCTAATAAAGCAAGAAAAAACTAAATTGACGACTCGGGTCGTCCTCGAAATTGCCAGTGTCCCCGGCAATGGCGCCAAAAACTTGATGTGTGAAAAAATGTATATATTAAATTCAAACAAGTTTTAAAAATGGAATTACTAACTAAACCACACACAATTGGGAAGTGCGCTGGTCGCAGTGTAGCAAGTAGGTAAGACCGGATGTCAATCCGTGGACACTATGGGCAAAATCTCGATAATGAACCTATGTCGAAAACCTAGCTAATTTAAAGTGAGAACTTTTATGAATCTTTAGAACCCTAATCGAACTAATAAACAATAAAAGGAATTTCACACAAACAGAACAAGACAGAAGACGAAACGAAGCAAGCAACGAGATCTACTACCAAATATGATGAGAAAGAACTACCTAGGTGTTGAATCCTTAGACTTATGCAATGCTATTCTAAAAACGGCTTTGACTAAATACTCTAATCTACCCAAATAACCTCCCGCTAGAGATGATTAACCCAATAAGAAAGAGAGCAAAATACGAAGTGCTAAGATGGACTGGCTCGACCTATCGATACCAAATCCCATGAAAATCGAGTCTACGACCTCTAATGTGCCAAAAACCCTAAATTCATAAAGCAGATAAACCCTTGAATATTGAAATCCTAGGAAACGCTAGACGCTAAGAAGTAGACAAATCCAAGCTATCGGTCACCCAATCTACCCACCAATGACTAGCTAATAACCTAACAAACCTAATTCTCCTCTCGAATCACTAGGCAAGGATGCATGTTTTAAGTAATTTTATTTTACTTCTTGATTAACTTGATTTATTTCTAAAGTTAAGATTTAAACCGAAAACCCTAAAATTATCGATTCAAACTGAAAACTAGGTTTAGGGTATATTTCTATATGCCTAAACTACTGAATTCAACAATCAAAAATCATCCAAATAACTTTGACATGCAATATCAAGATCAATTTCAAGGAATTATCATATAAATCGTATAAAATAATCAAACCGAGTCAAAATAACGTCACACTTGTCTAATGCATCTCAAGCTAAGTAGTTTAGAAGTTTTAGCTACTCATATTTATCATAAACATAACAAACTCAGTTCTGAAAATCAAACAAAACATGGTTTCAATGCAAAAGATTAGACAAATAAGCGTAATATCGAACCCGCAATTCTTCAAACTCGAACCGAATGCTTATTTTTTTCCTTTCTTTTGCGCCAAACAAACAGCCGTCCTCCTTATGCCTTCTGTCATACCCCCTTATAATTGCCGTTTACCAAAAATATATAAGGAATGATATTCCTTTTTCCCCAAGTCAATTCTCACGTCCAAGGTTTTTATTTGGGTTTCATATCTCATGAAGACGGTATTTAATTAAATTGATTAAAGGCCCAACATCAAAATTTTCATACAATTCGATGGGCTATAGTGGTTTGGCGGCCCATGATGGCAATAATATTGTGCAGCTTTTTTTTTCGATGTCCACTCCTTGAAAGATATCCCCCTCCACAAATAATTAGAGTTAATTGTCCGGATGGTCATGTGGTTTCACGTTTTTTCACGTTTAGTCTCCAAATTTTGAAAATAGCAGGTATGCTCTCTATGGTTTGTTATTTTATTACTCGGATAGTCCCCTGAGTAGATGTGAGTTAGTTTGGAAATAGCAGGTATGCTTCCTATGGTTTGTCATTTTGTTACTCGGATAGTCCCCGGAGTAAATGTCAGGGGACTATCCGAGTAACAAAATGACAAACCATAGAGAGCATACCTGCTATTTCCAAAAGGTGGGGATTAAACGTAAAAAAACATGAAACCACAGGGACCATCCGGGCAATTAACTCAAATAATTATATAAATATTGTTTTGACAAATAAAGATGATTAATAGTAACTTTACTTTTATAATAATATATTATTTTTTGTTTTTTATTTAATATATTATAATAGTTTATTATTATATTTACTTTTAATAACATATTTTTAATTTTTTTCCCTTTTTTAAAACCATATATTTCCTATATCTTATAAATAAACTATATTATGGTGACTATCCACATTCTAACTCCCGTCTCTTTATGTCCTTTGTATTAATGTAAGAACGCTATATATATATAGGTTCTTTGTATTGTATGTTTACAACTCAATGAATAAGAATTCACATTCTCCATATTCTCTTTTTCTACATGATCTCTATAGTCTTGTTCTCATGTTGCTAATAGACCGTTGTTTCATAACACGTTATCAGCACGAGTTTGCTTGTTGCTCTTTGTATACCGTTTCATTTTGAACCCATCGTCTAACATCACTTGATGCCGCTACGTTTATAGAATAACGGAAAAAGATAACTATCACAAGTTCGTTGCTGTGATAGCCACTTGAATTAGAAGCGACTTTCTTGATAATGGTGAAATAATAAGGAAGGAATTTACAATGGATTTGATCGAACTCCGTTAATAAAACAGGTATGTTTACATGACTTTTTTTATTGTAACCCACCTTTGTTCATCTGCAAAATTGGCTTCCATTATTAGTTTTTGAATGATTATATTCTCATTGCTGGTGGGATTTGGATGAAAATTTTGTTTTGTTATAGCTAGCTATTATCTATAGTTGCTCAAATCTTTATGAAAATAATACTTTGGTGAGTGATTGTTATAACCCGACTGGGTTTCTTAATTAGAAAATCTAACAAATAAGATGACGTTAGGGGTTTCGTTTAGCATCACTGAAAAGAAGGGAAGGGACACCGTTTTTTGTGTTTGATCAAAGTCCCTTAATTTATTTGAATTAAATGGTAAACCGATTCAAATAAATCTCTATTATTATATTTTCATTAATACCCAATATTAAATCATAAACTGGCTATAGAACTGGCGATGCTAAATGAATACAATTTGATTATTTTAACAGTTTATATGTAACCGATAAATGGATGCAGTTTGATTATTTTAAAAGTCTATCTATAACCCAATGTAATATCTTTTTATGAGATTACCCATTCATATTTAATATTTATGAGATGTTATGGATAATGAAAAAGTTTTTTTTTAGTTTGTTGATACAATAAGCAATTTTACATTTTAAGTTATTGAACAAAAAGGAAATAATAAGTACTTTTGTAAACATTCATGGGCTATTCATGAATTTTGTATGTTATATGTTATATTTAATACCATAGGCTATTTTACATTTTAACTTATTGATCGTATGTTTTAACCATAATATTATACTAGTTGGAAAGCCCGCGCGTTGCAGCGGGTGTGTCTGTTTTGTTGCCTCGTAGTTGTTGTTGGAGTTTGCGGTTTCTGTGTGATGTTTGTGGGTTATTTGTTATTACTTATGTTTTTTTAGCACGTGTTGTGTAAATGGTGGTATTAATTAACCAGCTTTGCAATGACCACCTCTCTGAGGTTACATATTAGAAGAGGATGAAGAATCAACCACAAGATCTCCATGAACACGACAAACAAGAAAAACATTTGTTCAAGCACTGTCATAGAGATCCATGCCCTATCATGCGAATTCCTCTAGCTACATGCTCAATTTATATATTGGAGTTTTTAAGTGTGTTTGTTTTAGAAGTTTGACAATGTTGGATCTATTAAGTAAGTTGAAACCAGAGGTACCGCACCTGTTTTATCGTGTTTTAGTAGGTAAATGGGATTTGACATAATAAAATAAAATATTTTACAAATAGCTTACTAAGAACAATTGGAAGGTCAACAGATCAAACTACCAAAAGATGATAAGATTGTATACCTTGTTAATAGAAAATTAAGTTGGTTGTAGGGTCAATGGATACTCTAGGTTCGGCACTTGATGTGAGTGATTTTTGGTCTTTATACATTATGAACAACATAATAATTTTGATACCGTAGTTGTTAATAATAGATATCGAAAGTTTCTTGTATTTGCATTTTCTTGTAAGATTTACCAAATCCAAATAAATAAATAATAATTAGTGCTATCTGTATCATCTAATAATAGTTGACATGTATCTTATCCCTATGTGAGTTGCTACAACTGAACAAAACATTTGGTCAAACACAAAGCCCACTTTTGGGCGATAGGAAATCACACAGAGGTTCAAAAGATTAATGGGAAGTGCAGATTGTAATGGTTAACTTAGTTGAATACTCTACTTCAACATCTTAGCATTACACATAAATACTAAAATCTGCACTAAATATTTGACGCTAAAGATTCATTTTTTGGGCCTCCATCTACAGGAACACCCAATCAAAATTTAGAAATAAGCAAACTATTTCTTTTGCCGGTTTTATTTTTTATTCTCAACTTTCACAAAGTATTGCTCAGAAATATTCTTCTGATTATCAGCATTGCAGATTACGCTGTCGGTTTTTTTATGAGTCAGCAAGTGTCGAGACGGGATCATTCTTCTGATTAGCAGCAAGAATTCATATAAAGAATTTATTTACATATGTAATCCACATTCTGAATAACCCCTCAAATATGTCTAAAAACCCTAACATTTTAATTACTCTTATATTTGGTGAGTAATTACATGTTGTATTCACTATATCACCAGCAAGTAATTCATAATCATATTAGTTAGTAACACAATACACTAAAATTTTAGCTTTTAAATACATGCATATACCAAGATCATATAATCAGCATGTTGGACTTTTTAAGGAATTATGTAAGGTATTTTCACTTACCTTTGCAAAACAATAAGCATCCAAAACACCATAAAATCGAGTGTTGTCTAGAAGATGAAGATGTTCTACACAATTTTTGAAACCATACAGATTTTAGAAACTCTTAACCCCCTCTCTTTTGTTGCTTCCATAGTACACCAAAGTTTAGAATATAGATCTGCAGACGGAAACTAATAATTCCGGCAATATAGGCGACCATGGCTGAGGCTTCACCGGAAAATTGATCGGCGGCCGGAACCCTGGTCGATTTTGATGAAAAATACACCGCCACCGGCCTTTGATGACCACCAATAACCACCGTAGCCTTGGAAGCTCGGTTGCCGCTGACCACTTATGGAACCCTATTCGCTGCTGTTGGATCGTATTCAACCACCACTTTTAAAACCCATCTCCGTCGCCATCGCCTCCCCTGCCATTGAATTGCATCGTCTCTCTCCCTCATATGTGTGTATGGGTGTAAGATTAAAAGGCTGGAGATGGAGACGTGGGTCCAATATCAAATATATTTCGAGCAGTGTCGTCATCTTCTTCCTCGTCCTGCGTTTTTTCAGAGGCTGTTGTGTTCCATTTTCAAGGACCATTTTTTATAATCTCATTGAAAGAGGAACAATTGAGTTCATTGTGTAACTGATAGCAATTAAAGCATTCAATTTCCACATTTAATCTCAATGATGGATGGACGATAAATGAAGAAGCAAGCTTTAAAATCTAGAATTCCAATTATACCCCTAAAGTGTCTTAAATCTTTGGATAATGTGCAAGTTTACCCCCTCTAAAATAGCTTGGTTTTCTTGTACAAAATGCATCAAAATGTATACGAATGGTAAAATTACGAAAAGGGTAAAAAACCCAGTTTCCTTAATAAAGGTATATAGATTTAAGTATGTCTATTAATTTTGTTTGAATAATATGGGGATAAATAAGACTGGAGGTGAATTGTATAAATTAATGATTCCTTTTAAGGCTTTGAAGGTTTTTCAAAACACCCATCAGACCCATCAGATGTGAATGAATGTTATTGCATCATTAGTAATTTAAAGTGTGATATTTTGGTCTCATTTTTATGTTATTAATTTATATTGATTTTTATAAATTGAGTAATATATATTAAGAAATTTGAAAGTTCTATATCTTGGGTACCACTTATGTGTGAAAGCTTTTAATTTAATTTAACTAATATGTGGATTACATATATATGATTTTACCCGAGGTTTTTTTAGAGCTTTACAAATTATTTATTATCTTTTGATATGCTTTTTTTAACCCTAGACTATACAACAAATTATTAAATTCCATTCTTTTAGGAGTAATTGTTGTTTTATGTCAAATAAACAAAGGTTTTGCTTTTAGGAGTAATTGTTGTTTTATGTGAAATAAACATTTTTTTTTTGCTAAAGGAAATAAACAAAGGTTTTGCACATGGTCAAACCGTGTTATCAAATTATCATAGGTTTATGTGAGTATGATATATTTCTAAATGAATTAGGAAAATATCAATGTGCAAGAAGTTTTTAGATCATGAGTTTTTGATACCACAACTTTGTTAACACTATATTTGAATAAGAACTTTTGCTTTAAGTGAGTTAAGTTGTGATCATAATGTTGTGGTTAATTGTCAATCTCACAAAAGATTGTATATACACTTAGTATGATACTCGAAGTGTCCTGCTCCCTAAATCTCATTATCATAAAGTTTTAAACCGATAATACATGACTCGGTTATTTGATTACTTTCAAATTCATATTATGATGTGAAAAGAATTATTAAGTGCAAAAACTGGAAATATAAATTCCCATTTATCGCACGTGAGATATGCTCCTGAAGTAGCAATACATTATGAGAGTATGAAAAGATTGAAATGATTTTATATTCCTATGACTGAGTAAATAATGAAAAGTTATGAAACTTATTCTGCTTATTTCGTTTCCTAAAGTGAATGTGATTATATAAAGATCATTGAAAATGTCGTGATCATGGACATAGTTGAGAAAATTGCAACGATGGTCATTGTAATAATGAGATCGACCATTAGAAATTATAACGATAGCCAAGTTAATAATGAGATTGACCACCACAAGTGGCAAAATAAGGGAGCGATAATATGAGAATGATATGTGGAAATAATGACGGTGATATAACATGATAGTTTATACATTATCTCGTATCTTATGTCTTGTACTAGCATACGTGCAAGTAATACATATACGTTCATAAACCAGAAGTTTATGGATCATGATTATTTACTTTATTGGCATGACCGGTTAGACCACAATGAGTCAATGATGATGTGAAACATATTGAAGAACTTGAAGATTCTTCTAGCTGATAGCATATTATGTTTGCTCTTAAGGGAAATTGTTTATTTGCTAATTAAGGGTGTGTATCCCTAAATATTCTGGAAATGATTAAGAGATATGCATATCTCAACATGATATCATTTAGTGTTTTAAATCGATGAATCGTCTAAATGGTTATCAAATTCACAACTTGACATTTGTGTAATTTATGGCTTAGCTAATAAGATAGCAAGCACAATATTCCAGATTGCATGTATTTATTAGTAGTGATGATAAGTTTATTTCCCTAGATATTAATGATCGACGGAATAAGTGTTGAACTTCCTGTAGATTATGTTCATACACGAATTACTTTTGTTAAGACGATCACTGAACGTCTACGATTGATAGAAAAGCCAATAATCATGAGAGCAAGTTCATGTTTATATATGAGTAGATGTAGTTTTACATGAAATGAAATAAAATTAATTCACATCAAGCCAATATGTTGTAATAGTTTCTACCCAATTATAGTTGGTTTTTGGTCAGGAACCAAAGATGTCCTTTCTAAGATTTTGGCTGTGCGGTATATATTGAAATTGATCCACCACTATGCACAAAAATGGGACCTTAAAAGGTGGTTGGAAATATATGATAACGAATAAAGCCTTTCACGAGATATTTATCTTTCACGAGATATTTACTTATGGCTCAATTAATTGATATCAATCCAAATGGATTAATATTCCCAACATCGGGGGGAGATAAAAAGCAGTTGGAAAAGAAATGAGTTGGTATGAATTATCATTGATCCTCAAAAATAAAAGCGTGAACCAGAAGTTCAAAGAATAACTCATTTACAAATATTAGCGAATATATTACCAGACGTATTCACTAACCTTAAAAGGTGACTATGTCACATATACCAACTGCTAATACTCCAATTAAGATGAGTGTCCCAAAAGGACAATCACCACATTTTTGTAATGAGTCTATTACACGTCTGTAGCGTGGTAGACCAGTCGATTCCAATAATAAAATTCCTCGAAAGTTGGAGCAACTAATTAAGATGGTTAAGTCGAGGTTATATTAAAAAGGTCTCCTGAAGAGACAATAGACATGATGGTTCAAGAAGAACCTCAGGTACCTGAAAATAATGAGATCTCAATAAGGTGTATCATGTCTAAGATATGTATGGAATCGAAATAAAAATCGACGTCGTTATACTTTTGTATATAATATAGCGCTTGAAATAATGAAGTGGCGAGGATCAAGATTTAAGATATGCCTATGAATGAAAACATATAAATGATTGGCCAAAATGGAAAGACACAAATAAAGCAGAGTTGAATTCTCTAATAACATGGAAAGTTTCTGGACCAACAATCCATACAACTAAAGTTGTAAAATATGTTGGATACAAATGGGTCTTTTATGCGAATCATGTGAAAATTAAATAAAGTGATATAAGGCAAAATTGGTGGCACAAGTATTTTCGCAAAGACCTATGACTGATTATGAGGAGACGTATTCTCCGGTGGTGGATGTATTGGTTTTCCAATATTAAATTAGTCTGGTAATATAAAGAGAGAATTGATATGTGTCTTATGAAAGTTATCAATCACTGGATACTAAACGTTTACATGAAAGTCCCTCAAGGATTTAATTTATTAAAATCATGTAAAATAAGTTCTCGAGAACGATATGATCGTTGTATACAGATTCCTATTTGAATATGTTGAATATAATTGGAACTCCTGATGAGTATCCTAAATCATTTAATTGCTTATAAGATTAAGTGGAAGCATGCTATGGATGTAATTCTTGTGCACCAGTAAACATAGATAGAAAACATGTACTTGGTGATTATGGTATCTCAATGTACAGTGTCTAAGCATGGTACAATATGTATTATACAAATGAAGCAAGTGTTCAAGACATCCTTGCATATGATATAGAAATCAATGAGGAGGTTTTTGTAACAGAACTCCTAAAGAGTGTATGCACATACATTGTTTTTCAAAGTGGAAAGAAGTAAGTGAATGATTGTAAATGCCTGAAACATTGATTTCAGAACCTCACGAATGTATCTTTATAAACTTAAAAGGATAGTATGGATAAAATAGTTGGATTGAGTGTTGTGCAACTCATGAGATATTCTTATAAAGAGCAATATGAGTTTGATAATATCATCCATCTTTATCAAAAGTCCTCTCCTAAAAGTTCACTATAATCGCAGTTTACAGTGATGATATATAGGCACCATCAAGAGAAATTGTCGAGCTTTTAGAGGGAGCATTTTTGAATGACCTTGACACATTGTAATTATTGCTCGACCTGCAGTTCGAGTATATGTGTAATCAATCAAACTATATCTATAAGAGGTTGACACGTTTTACCATGGACAAAGCTTATCCTTTAACTACGTTAAAGGTTGTTCAACTACTTGATATATAAAATGGATGTTATAGCTTCATATGAAAGAAATTGAATTTTTGGTCTAGAGGTACCATCTTTAAGTGCAATTGTGCATTAGTATTTCTTGCTATCTATTGATGATTTTATATATCTTTATTGTATTTATCGATTTGATATAGCATGTGTTAAACGACGAAATATTGAAATGGGAAAACATCTATTTCAATACATCTAAGGTATGTAAGATATGAATTTATATTTTACTAACCTATCAAAACAAGTTTGGTTAGTTTCGTAAGTGCAGGGAATGTAACAAAACATATTCATGGATCTTACGGTATCTACTAGACCTGGCAATTCTGACCCAAACTAATATATTTGGGTCATTTTGGGTCTTTTCTAAATTCCATTGGGTCAGTTTGGGCTTCCTATTAGTGATTCGCGGGTCCAGTTGGGTCATCCCATAAACTTTGAAATGTTTTTACGGGTCAGCTGGGTTTGGGATGTAAAGAGAAACGGGTTGGACGGGCTATAATAAAAAAGAGGCGGGTTAGGATTTTCTTCAAACGACTACGACAGAGACGTTCCTCCAGTCCTCCGCCATCTCCTCCAGTCCTCCGCCGTCTCCTCCGCCATCTCCTCCGCCACAAACCCACACCATCTGATTTCCGCCGTCACACCAATCAAACCATCTTTCCTCTGACATAACTCTTTATCATCTTTCCAAGATCCTGTTCCAAACCCACCCATCAGATCTTTGATTTTCATCAGCAATCACTTCAAAACAGTCCGATTAAGAAGAAATTTCACTTCTGGCGAAAGTTGCAGGTAATCTTTGACTTCCGATTTATACGATGTAATCTTTGCTCGTTTTTAATGTTTAATGACTGTATAATGATTCAGCTTTGTTAATTGTGTACGTGAAGAAATTTAGGTGTTTAATGTTGTGCTTTCATGGGGGTACAACTGATTTATAACTGGTGACATTAATTGATTGTTTTTGAGAAAGTTGATGACATTCCGATTTGCAAAAGTTGATTGTTTTGATTTTGAATGTTTTTTAAAACAGTATGATTTGAATAATATGCTTTAATATGCTATAGAGATGGTTTATAAACGCTTATGTTTATCTCGGTTGATCAGATTTTAAGACTTATTTGATTATTATTTTGAAAGGTATGTCAAACAACTCGGAATTTGGACAACATAGTGTAGAAGGGGAACATGAAGATGAAGGCAATTCATATAGTTCGGGTAAACATCGTTCTTATGTTTGGGACTATTTTGACCCCTTACCGGTTGCACCCAATGGGGACAAAAAAGCAAAATGCAGTGCTTGCGGACAGGTGTATGTTACGAATGCAAGCTCGGGAACATCTAACCTAAGACGACATATCCCTAAGTGTTTTGATATTGATGAGCCTGGTCCGGCGAAAAAACAAAGACGCGCCCCTTTAGATCAAGCGATGTATAGGGAGATGTTGGCAATTTCAATTATCAAACATAACTACCCTTTCAGCTATGTTGAACATGAGGAAACAAGAAAGTTGCACAAATTTCTACACGGTGATGTGAAATTCATAACAAGAAATACTGCAAAGGCGGATGTCTTAAAAATATACGAGCGAGAGAAGATGATTATCAAAGACAGGTTAGAAAAGGTAACCGGTAGGATATGCTTGACTTCTGATTTATGGGTCACGACAGATGGATTTATGGCATTAACAGCTCATTATGTTGATGAGAACTGGAATCTAAGGAAAAAAGTGCTAAACTTTAGAGTCATACCCCCTCCACACAGTGGTTCCATTTTAGCAGAGCACTTGATCAATTTTTTAGCAGATTGGGGCATCGAGAAAAAAAGTTTTTACCATCACACTAGACAATGCAAAATATAATGACATATTAGTATATCGTTTGAAAGATCATTTGCATTTGAATAACGCATTAGTGTGTGATGGAGATTTTACTCATGTGCGTTGTTCAGCGCACGTGTTAAATCTTATCGTTCAAGCCGGATTGAAAACAACTGAAGGGGCCATTGAAAAGGTTCGAGAGTCGGTGAAATATGTGAGAGCAAGTGCTGCTAGGAAGTATAAGTTTGCGGAATGCATACAAATACTTTCACTACAGTGTGGGAAGCATGTTCGTCAAGATATTGTAACGAGATGGAACTCTACATATCTTATGCTTGATTGTACATAAGCTTATCGACGGGCTTATACTCGGTTAGCCTTAGTTGATTCAGTTTTTAAAATTTCTCCGTCAGAAGAGGAATGGGCAAGGGTGGAAATAATCACACGACTTTTGAAGCCTTTTTATGAAATCACAACTTTGTTTTCTAGGAAGCTCCTATCCTACCTCGAACTTATATTTTCATCACGTGTGGAGAATTCAGTTGTATATTGAAGAGGAGATGTGCAATGCGGATCAATTTATTAGTGACATGGCGAAAGACATGAAAGAAAAGTTTGATAAATATTGGAAAAATTATTCCATGATTTTGTCTTTTGCGGCTATTCTAGATCCTCGGTACAAGGTTAAGCTTGTTGAATATTGTTTTTCAAAGCTTAACATGACATTTGAAGAGCGTGAAATGAAATTGAAGTGTATTGTGGATGGTATGCATAAGCTATATGATACGGAGTATAATATTCAATCGAAGACAATGCATGATTCTTTAATACCCGAGAGTTCAAATGTTGGTGGTAATACGCTCGATGAGATGGATGGGTTCGGTACATTTCAAAGCCAATTCAAAGTTGTTGATAATGAAAAGTCACAGTTGACAATGTATTTGGAGGAACAGAGCGTTGATAGAAAAGTAGAACTTGATGTTTTACAATATTGGAAGGAGAATCAAGTAAGGTATCCAAAACTGGCTATAATGGCTTGCGATATATTGAGCATCCCGATTACTACTGTTGCTTCCGAATCATCTTTCAGTATCGGAGGTCGGGTGTTAAGTAAGTATCGAACTTCATTGTTATCATCAAATGTTGAAGCATTGCTATGCACACGCGATTGGTTATTTGATTTAAAAGGTATTAAGTTCATTCTCTTTGCAACTTAATTTGTATAATTATAAATTATTTAATAATTCAACTTCCATTTTTTTACGTGTTCAGATGAAAACGAGAACGAAATGGAAGAAGATCTTGTTGAAGACATTTAAGCATTGATTCCAACTTTTGGCAACTTTTAGGTAATTAATTTAGACTATGTTAAAACAATTTATTATATGGGTGAGAGTTGGCTACAAAGTCCATTTTTCCTACAAAGTATACAAAGTCATAAAACACCACACTTTCAACCATAAAACACACTCAAAACCCACAAATAACAAAGTGGGGATTACTAAAACGCCATATTTGTGGGTTTTGTGTTGTGTTTTGAATGATAAGGTTTTGATTTTCGAATGACTAACATTAGTGTGTTTTATGTTGATTATCATGTTGTGTTTTATATTCATAGTTCTACGATGATGTTTTTTTAAGTTTTTATGGACTGTTAGGGTTTGGATATTGTGTTTTAGTGATCTTCACTCTGTTAGTTGTGGGTTTTGAGTGTGTTTTATGGCTGAAGTTGTGGTTTTTTATGACTTTGTACACTTTGTAGGAAAAATGGACTTTGTAGGAAAAATAGACTTTGTAGCCGAACCCCACCCTTTATTATATATATATTTACGATAAATTTGACCCGTTATAACACAGGGATTTTAAATGAAGCATCCGTGAAGAAGCGCAATTCGTCAAGACGTTTTGTATGTTATTGAATCAGATCTTTTGTAAATGCAAGGAACCGAACTAGATCTTTTGTAATTTTCAGTTTACTTAACGGTTTGCAACTTTAGTAATTTGTAACCTGACTTCTATAATTATTATCTTTAGTTTTATGGTTCTGGTTTGATTATTATCACACTGGTTCAAGTTGGCAAGTTCGGATCTATTAGCTGTTGGTGCGGTGCTCGTCCCATTTTTCGTCGATCGCTTCTAGTTTCTCCAGTTTCAAGAATCAAGTTAATGGGTAATCACTCTATATCCTCTATACTAATAATAGCCCTAAATTCAAATTCATCGTCGTTAAATTGACATGATGATTCTGTTCATTTTTCAAGAGTTAAAGTTCTGGGTATTATTTTATTTTGAAAAGTTTGAACCTAAACATTTTTTGTGGTTCTAGAAACATTTTTTGTGGTTCTAGAAGACAAATCATATTCATCAGTTCATATGGTCTGCAGTGATGTCGTCTATAAGGGTATATGATCCATTTATATAAAGCATTGTTTGTTGGGAGATCCTAAAAGATGTGTCTCACTTGAACCTGATGAAATAACTAACAATCTGCTAATCTTATCTTGGTCTCAAGGTAAGTTCAGATACCCTTAGAGGATATGATTTCTAGGTGATCAATAATCTTTAGCATATTGTTTTTTGTTATATTTGATCAAAGTTTCTTGAATGTAGACTTGTATTTTTGAATCTTGAGAATAGAATTTGTTATATTAGTGACAAAAACTCTCTCAAGCATATCTATCACATCATTCTTTCATGCAATTATAACCCAAGCTTAAAGGAGTATAATTAGTCATTCTGCCAAACATGAGTAACATTGAATCTAAGTACCAGACTACCAGCTATATAAACATGAGGTGTTTTAGACAGCATATCAACACTACTTATAGAGTTGTGATGCAACAATAAGCTTCAGAAAAAAAAACTGACCCGATCCGACCCGAAACCCGTTCTGACCCGGACCCGACCCGACCCGAAACCCGTTCTGACCCGGACCCGTTTCGACCCGAACCAAATCAACCCTTTTTTTATAATTGACCCGTTTTGACCCAAACCCGTTTTGACCCGAACCCGTTTTGACCCATGACCCAACCCGACCCGACCCGTTTGCCAGGTCTTACTATCTACTTACAAGCAATGTTGTAGAAGGCGCTAGGTGCTAGTCGGGCGGTGAGGTACAGCCTAGGGATTAATCGGAATGGGATTTTTATATGTATTTTTTCAAAATTATATATATATACCCTATAATATAAAAATAATACTTCAACATTCACATAAATACTTCAAGTTTCAGATTGTATGGTTCGATTTTGACCGATTTTGACCAATTTTGACCGCCTAGGACCGATTTTGATCGATTTTGACCGACTAATATTGTCCGATTAATCCGATTTTTGACTGCCTAGGACCGATTTTGACCGCCTAGGACCGATTTTGACCGATTTTTGACCATGAGCGATTAATTGACCGCCTAGCTCAAAATTAGGCAGTAGATGACCGCCTAGCGCCTAGGCGCCGATTAATCGGCCGCCTAGGCCGATTTCTGCAACCATGCTTACAAGTGGAGGCAATTAAAGTTTCACATGAAGATCATACATCAATGCTCGTTGAAGGATTTCACATTAATGGATCAAGCAACATACCAAGCTGCACATCAATGGATCACAAAGTTTTGAGCAACTTTCAAAGAAGCCAAACACGAGTCATTTATAGGATACATGTAAAAATGAGGGGAGCATTATACAAGTTGCACTCTTTTTTCCCTTAACTAAGTTTTATCCCAATGGTTTTCTTAGTAAGGTTTTTAATGAGGCAACATACCTGATTCAAAAGTATCAGGAGGAGAAAATACGTGTTGCACTCTTTTTCCCTTAGCTGAGGTTTTGTCCCACTGGGTTTTCCTAGCAAGGTTTTTAACGAGGCATCACCACCATGTGTATAATACATTGTTTTCTTTATCACGTAGATAGTCAAGGGAGAGTGTTATAAATAAACTATATTATGGTGACTATCCATATTCTAACTCCCGTCTCTTCATGTCCTTTGTATTAATGTAAGAACACTATATATATATATATAGGTTCTTTGTATTGTATGTTTACAACTCAATGAATAAGAATTCACATTCTCCATATTCTCTTTTTCTACCTGATCTCTATAGTCTTATTCTCATGTTCCTAATAGACCGTTGTTTCACAACACTATACCATTTTTCTAATAATTCCTTTTTTGAAAATATATTAATTTATCGACTAATTTTATACTTCTTAAATAATTTACGTTTATAACTTTTTTTCTAAAAACTTAAGTACGTATTTGTATTTAATTCTTCCCCAACATTCTGTTATAGGTTTTGTTAAAAACGAAGTTGTACTCTGAATAAAGTATTTATTTGTTATCATAAAACGATACGAAAATAGATTAAACCGTTATAATGGTTTGTCTTTATAAACAACATGCTTTATTTTCAAATCACATTTGTTTTACATTATTATTTGCTCAGTTTCGCCGCAACGCGCGACCAAAAAAACTAGTAATAATAATTATTGCAGCTCTCCTTTTCGTCTCATCTTCCTAGCCGCCAACAATCTCAAGAAATATTATATCTTTTTTTTAATTATATGTATATATATATAATATATATATAAATGCAGCCCTTTAATTTATAAAATAGAGATAGTAGCCTCGGCTCAATCAAGGAAAGTAGCGGCAATTTTACTTCGGTCACTGGCGGTCTACTCTACTCAACTAGCTGTATATTTCTTTATAACTCTTTTTCGCTCCATTTGCACCAGGAACTGGCCAAACACAAAATAATATAATATAATACTAAAACTAAATAAAAACTATACAATAATTATACACTTTACACAGGACAAATATGTGTATTTTACCACACATCATACATATATACATATATATATATAGGGTTAGGTTAACGTACAAATGCCCTTATCGTACATTACGTACGCTACAATCTCAGCCGTACGATCATCTTCCCGCATTGAATTCGCATGTTGTTTTTTTGTAACAATTTCGCATGTTGGTTTTTTAACATGCGATTTCATCAAAATTATAACATGCGAAATTGTTACAAAAAACAACATGCTATTTCATCAAAATTATCACATGCAAAATTGGTAAAAAAAAACATGCGAATTCATAAAAAATTATCACATGCGAAATTGGTACAAAAAAACAACATGCGAATTCGTCAAAAATTATCACATGCGAAATTGTTATAAAAAAACATGCGATTTTAAAATGCGGGAAGATGATCTGACGGCTGAGATTGAAGCGTACGTAATGTACGATAAGCAATATTGTACAGTACTCTTTACCTATATATACAGGGGATGGATCATGAGAAAACTAGTTTAAATGAGAAAACAAAAAAACTAACTAAAAAAGCCTAAAAAATAGCTATATTTTATGTATAGAAATTTAAAAAAATAAATAAATAAATAAATAAAAAATTTTGTTGTATTGCACATGTGCACTATTACGGATATAATGCGCATGTGTAGTACACATATAATGCACATGTGCATTACAACAAAAAAATATTTATTTTTTTTGAAATTTTTTATATATAAAAATAGCGATTTTTTATAAAAAGTTGTAAAAAAAATTGGTACGTTTTTTTTAACTTTTTTTAGGCTTTTTTAGTTAGTTTTCTAGTTTTCTCATTTAGATTTAGTTTTCTCATGATCCACTCCCTATATATATATATATATAGGGCCAAGATCATTTCAGAACCATAAATATTTACAGAACTCCTAATAAACAATCTTTTTATTTATATATTTTTATGTTTAGGATAATTTTATCATTTATTATGTGTATTTTTACGATTACATACAGGTTAAGAGTAATTTTTATCATTTTTATATGTAATTAGTTATGACACATATATATAATTTTGGCAATTAAACATATGTAAACTACTTTTAACATGTATGTAATCAAATAAATACGTATAATAGATGGTAAAAAGATCATAAATACAAAAAGTTAAATATAAAATGATTGTTTATTAGGAGTTCTGAAAGTTTTGTGGTTATTTAGAGTTCTGAAATAACTCAACCCTATATATATATATATATATATAGGGTGGAGCTCGGCTACAAAGTCTATTTTTCCTACAAAGTGTACAAAGTTATAAAACACAACAATTTCAGCCATAAAACACACTCAAAACCCACAAATAACAGAGTGAAGATCACTAAAACACAATATCCAAACCCTCATAGTTCATAAAAACATCAAACACACCATCGTAGAACTATGAATATAAAACACAACATGATAATCAACAAAAAACACATTAATGTTAGTCATTCGATAATCAAAGCCTAATAATCCAAAACACAACACAATACCCACAAATATGGCGTTTTAGTTATCTTCACTTTGTTATTTGTGGGTTTTGAATGTGTTTGATGGTTGAAATTATGGTGTTTTATAGCTTTGTACACTTTGTAGGAAAAATGGACTTTGTAGCCAACTCCCACCCTATATATATATATATATATATATATATATATATATATATATATATATATATATAAGGAAAATGTAAAATACAATATCCCTTAACGTACATTACGTACGATATAGGGAAATCGCATGTTATAAAATAGCATTGATGAAATCGCATGTGATAATTTTGATGAAATCGCATGTTTTTTTGTAACAATTTCGCATGTGATTTTTTTTTGATAAAATCGCATGTTGGTTTTTTGTAACAATTTCGCATGTGTTAATTTTGATGAAATCGCATGTGAAAAAAACAACATGCGATTTTAACATGGGATGAAGATCTGACGGCTGAGATTAGCGCGTACATATTGTACGATAAGGGCATTTGTACGTTAACCTAACCATATATATATATATATTTAGTGGATGGTTCAAATGAAAACCACTTTTATCGCGAAACTCGAAAACTAACTAAAAAAGCCTAAAAAAACACACATTTTTTTCAATTTTTTAATTAAAATCACTAGTTTTTTTATATAAAAAACTGTTTTTTCAAATTTTTTTTTGTAATGCACATGTATAATAATTCACATGTGTAGTACACATACACATGTGCACTACAATTTTTTTTTTGAAAAAAAGTTTTTTTATATAATTTAAATAGCGAAAATTGGTATGCAAAAAAAAAAATTGGTATGTTTTTTAGGTTTTTTTAGTTAGTTTTCGAGTTTTCGCGATAACTAGTGGTTTTCATTTGAACCTTCCCCTATATATATATAGGGTCAGGATTTAGAGAGAACTGTGAAAAGTGTGAGAATGGTGAGAACGATTTTGGTGGTGACATGTGGCATTGATGCTAAATTAGAGTAAGGGGTAATACTGTCAAAAACACCCACTCACATGAACTGGGTGTTCAAATAAAACGCCGTAAAAACACCCAATTCAGAAAAAACGCCATGAAAATACCCAGTTAAAAACGCCATAAAACAACCAGTTCAAAAAAACGCCATGAAAAAACTCAGTTGAAAACGCCATAAAACACTTAGTTCAGAAAAACGCCATGAAAATACCTAGTTAAAACGTCATAAAAACACCTAGTTCAGAAAAACGCCATGAAAATACCTAGTATAAAACTCCATAAAACACCAAGTTCAGAAAAACGCTATAAAACCTAGTTAATTTTTTTCGAAAAGTATATCAATAGTATACTCGTTGGAAAGATAAAAAAACATTGAGTTTTATGGTGTAATTTTTTTCGAAAAATAATCATGTATAAAAAAGTTATTGTCGTTTAAATATGATGGGGGAAAATGGCATGTGATTAGCATGTGCACCTTTGTTTGGATCTTCCTATTTTACCCCTCCTGATAGTTCCAAGGCCCCTATTATTTACAAAAATGTCACCGCATCAATCTCAGCCACAAACCACTAAGATCTTGTGGCTGAGAATCGTTCTCACTGTTCTCACACTTTGAGGCGTTCTCTCCTGATCCTATATATATATATATATATATATATGTGTGTGTGTGTGTGTGTGTGTGTGTGTATGTGTGTGTGTGTATGTGTATGTGTGTGTATGTATGTGTGTGTGTGTATGTGTGTGTGTGTAATCCATTAAAAATACATATAATGTATAAATCACACACATATATATATCTATATATATTAATAAATGAGATGATTTGGGCCATTTGTCTTTGAATGGTGGAGCCATTTGGCTTATGTGGCATCTTATGGTGGAGTAGAGGGTGATTTTGGGAGGGAATCCAATACCCAATCCAAAATTATCAAAACACAAACCAAAAAAGAAGTGGGACACGGGATCCGGCGATTTTCGGGTCGGATGTACCCGGGTTTTTTGACCCACCTATAAAAACAATCTAATTAACCTAATTCACTCATATGCCTCATTTTCTGTGTGCAACCTACGAAACGCTAACCTGTCTTCTACCGCCACAGATTCTTCTTCCATAGCATTCTTCCTCATTCAATCGCTCTATTGGAGATTCTTCCATAGCATTCTTTGTATGTTATATCTTCATACTTATTTTGTTTAGATGTACCATGAAACTTGGATCTTGATGAGGTGTCTTTCGTCTTTGAGGATTCAATCAATCTTATACACATGTAATCCTTTTTTCTTCACCACCTTTTTCTAATTTCCTTATCTTCGTAAATGGTACATCACTTGCTTGAAACCCTAATCTCCATTCACGCCAATTTTGTTCAGAATCATCCTCTCCATATTTTTCTACAACTGCTATCAAGATATCCAAAATCAAAGATTAGTAAGTTTATGTTTCCATCACTGATTCAAGTTTCCACGTCTCTAACTCACCAATTGGTTTGGGGATTTGTTTTGTAGATAAAACCTAATACAAATGGGGAATTGGGGGTTTCAGAAATTTGTGAATATGAAACTTCAAACTCTAATTCGAAGAAGGTAAGTAATCGATTTCCCTACTTTTGAGGAGATTTGGGATTCTATATTATTTTCTTTTGTTTTGTTTTGTTTTGTTTTGTGTTGTGTTGTGTTTGCTATGTTTTAGATCATGGATAAACACAACCATTTGATCAATGAGTAAGTGAGAAATTAAATTTCTTTCAGTAATCTCTCTATTTTGATAAAAAAAAAATGTCCACACAATGTTTTTGGTGTATTTAGGCTAATAATCACACCATCTGACTGAAAATGTTTTTCTTTTGACTATAATGTTCATGTATATTTTAGCTTTTGACAAGTTTATGTTGTTTTTGTGTATTTGTACCACTGGTAAGGGGCTGGAAAGTTGGCGTAGGTTCTATTAGAGCATTACGCCTACAAAGATGAGGTTGTTTTTGAATATTGGTTAATCTGTTAAACTGTCCTTTGATGTATATTTGCAGTTCATCATTTAGGCTAAAGTTGTTACCAAAGCTATAAAAGGTTTTTCTTGAAATTTTGTTGAACTGGTATAATTGTATGACAACTTGATTTGCAGACGTGTCTTCAACTTCATTCATCGAACCACTGGTTGTGATTGACCGTGTTACAATCTTCTGAATGAAAGAAAATCGGATACGGTAAGACGGATGAAGACAAACCGACTATTCGTTGTTCATTTTTATCGTTTCTAAAGCAATGGTGCTGGTAAAAAAAGAAACCTATTCTGCACAAGTCAATAAAGTACATAGGACAAATGAGTAGGGGATACGGGTATGGTCAAAAAAATTAAAACACACCATAAAACTATAACAATAGTTAGGGTTTTAAATTTATGTGTTGTTTTGATATGAAGTTTCATTGTGTTTTTTTAGTGAAGGTGAAGTCTTTATGTGTATTCCAAAACCTTACCCTGAGTAGAAAGTATGGCCGTCGAATGGATATTCTTAATCACACACCTCGAAGATGAACATAGTCATCATTCATCTTGATCTCAGAATCGGTACGCACACAGGCTCCTACAAATTTATATTGTTATTCTTTTTTTGTTTGAATTTGATTCTCTTTAATCCCGATGAATCCAGTGTTTTAGGTTGGTCTCTACAGTATGCCGTAGGAATCGTTTTACTCTTGCACAATGAGTTGCGGTATGATGACAATTGTAATTTAAAAGTGGTCTCTACAGTTTCCAATTTTTACTCTTTTCATTTTCAATACATGCCTTCCTTTAAATAAAAATTTTTCTTGGTTTATGAGTTTTTTGTATGTGCGGGCTTCAACAATATAAGGTGTTTGAGATGAAACTTCTTGCTCAGCAGGGGGATCTTCAGATAGTATCTATGTTGAATGAACTGAAGTGAACATAGATTGATTAAAACATAATAAGAAAAGAAATAATATGTATACTAATTATATCTCTTTAGTTATTTATTGCTTATTGATATATCATGTGGATTGCGTCCAAACTAATCTCCACTGCCCTCATGATTAAAGTTTATGTGAAATGCTTATATATTTCCCGGAAAATATAAATTTCTAGACTGACAATGTGTATAGAATTCGACGTAATGTGCTGAAAGGCATGTTAACAAACCTTAAGAAAGTTAGCTCTTAACTAACATCTTATTGAATCAATATACACATATATAACACTGAAAGGAAGAGTGGCATATGTGCTTGATTCCACAAGGAGAGCTATAGATGTTGGAATGAGCAAAGAAGAGCAGGTATTTTGTATTTCCCTCAGAAGTTTCTTTTTTGTTTTTTTTAATAAGCGGTAGCAATTTTAACCCATTTATGAGTAAACTGGTTGGTTGATTTCGGTGAAATGGGTAAAATTTTTGAAATAGCTAAAATGGAAATGGGTCAAATGGGTTAATTTAAGAAAATGAGTTAAAATGGAAACGGGTCAAATGGGTTAATTTAGGAAAATGAGCTTAAAATGGAAATGCTGAAAAGCACTCAAAGTGTATTTTAAATGCATAAAACCTTCTAAATCATTTTAATACGAACTGCATTGTAATAATATAATTTTCTTAATCATTAATCAACAGTAAAATTCCAAAAAGAAAAGACTATTTACAGGATTTTTAGAATTATTACCTTTCTCTTACTCTTACAGGAAGCAAGCGATATTTAGAGTTACTGCTGCTATTCTTCACTTTACCAAAGGGAAAGAGATTGATTCTTCAGTTTTAAAAGACGATAAAGCTAAATTTCACTTAAAAAGTGACTGTAGAACTTCTTAGGTATATCTTTTTCTCAAATGCTTTGAAAATGTTTGAGTTTTATAATTTTTTATAGAGTGGTAGTGAATCTATGAGTTCTTATTTTAGGTGTGGTTCTACGGGTTTGGAAGATGCATTGTGAAAACGAGTGATGATTACTCCTGATGAAATTATAAAAAGAAGTCTTGATCCCCTTAGTGCAGCAGTCAGCAGGGATGGATTAGCTAAAACAATATATTCCAGATTATTTGATTGGTATAAAGTTGTTCTATAAAAGAGGTTGACAAAATGGGTGGGTTAACCAGTTAACGGGTCAAACATGTTGTGGTCAACGTTGAGTATGCGTATTTGTATAAAAGTTCCTTAGAGTGTGGAATAATCGAATAAACCAATCATTATTAATATTTTTCACCTTTCAATGCATGTAGTTTTTTGAACATGGAAGTGCTACTCAAATACGAGAATTGGCCGAACAACTCACCAGGCATGTTCTAACACCGAGTCTTCAGATGTATGGTTGTCGGGTTATTCAAAAGGTAAATTGAACATTTTGGTTTTGTGAAATTGACAAACCTTCAGTTGATGTATTTGAGTTTCTATTTATTTGAATAAATACTTTTTGGCTTTGTTTTTTTAGGCTATCGAGGTTGTTGACCTTGACCAACAAACAAAGATGGTTACGGAGCTTGATGGTCATGTGATGCGTTTTGTACGTGATCAAAACGGAAATCATGTTATTCAGAAGTTTATTGAATGTGTAAGTTGTAACTTTGTCAACCCATCCATATGGTTGTCATGTCATACAGGTATTAAATCCTATTTTTAATATTTGGGGTACTGATATTTTCATTTGATAAATGATGATTTTGAAGTTTCTTGAAATATTTTGTGTAACAGAGAGTTTTGGAACACTTTATGACCCTAAAACACAAAGCTTAGTATCTATCAATAACATCAATATGGAAATTATGTCGTTCAGGTATGCTGTCGGAAGTGCCTGAACATTTTAGAAAATTTTTATTATTTCAGAACATCATATCATTTCTTTAATGAACAGTAACACCCTATTGTAGGAAATTTTTATAACAGATTAAGAATTCGTATTCTTAATATAACAAAAGATGTGTCTTAGGAATAGTCCCTAAGACACAACCTCTATTTTTATTGTTTTTCTTTGCCAAATTAATAACAATGCCATCCAACCCATTTTTTTTTTCTTTTTGTGTATTCAACCCTTCAACTTTTAGCATTTTCACTTACGCCCCTTCAGCTTTCTAAAAAAAATTGTAAAATGTCATTTTGACCACCTCGAGTTTTACATGCTTATTTTTGTGTACGTGGGTCAAATATAATATGTTTTCGTGCTTATTTTTATGTACGCTTTTGGTTGGTCTACGTTTATTTCGGAAACAAGTTGGGTCAATTATATTACGTTTTCATTAGGCGGTATAAATTCGAGTTACTTCACGTTTCGACTCCACCGCAACGCGTAATACCATTTTTTAACGTAAAAAACACTATTTTCCTACGTGCTTATTTTTAAGCATGTTTCGGTATAAAAGTCCATGTTTAAATTGGGTGTATTTGTTAAAAAACTTAATCATGAAAATGTAATTATTTGTTTTCATTGGCTCTATCTTTGTTTGATAGTTGGTTTTATAATATCCCGTTGTTAGAATTTTTTTAAGAAACATTGGCTATAAGGATATGATTTATAGTTGGAATCTTTTTGATGCTGATCCAAGTAAAAAAAAAGTGTTTTGTATGTGCCATTATAAACAACTTGGATACATTGACAGTTTTACAAATTGGTTTTTTCACTATGTATGTATGATTATGGGTTATAAAATTCAAACTTAATGATCTAAATGTGTTTATAGGTGATCCTTTGCATATTTTGAGAGTTAATTTAGAAGATCCTAATAGTTCTATTACTTTAAGATGTTTTTGTTAATCTGTTAAGGGATATTTAAGTCTTGATGAACTGGTTCAAGTATGAAGAGAATTTTATGGGAAGATGATCCCAGATAGGATAAAGTATTGACCTTTTGATTATGCTAATTCCCTTTTTTATTAACTGTATGTATGGTTAATGAGTTAGTTAAGGTGTGCCGGTTGTTAGGATAGGACTTATGAGAAACTTAATTGTGTATTTACTATTGTATTTGAAATTATATTTCGGTCTATCCAAGTTTGTAGTTTGCTTAATGTCTTGAAATAAGGTCTGTTTTATGATGGTTAACATTGATGCCGCTTATGGAAATAGATGTGAGTCATATTGGACATGAACTGATTTCTCAACTGAACATTCACTGTATAGAGCTCCTTTACAACTCAACATAGTTGTTAATAGCGAGCATTGTGCTCACTATAGCGAATAGCGTAGCGAAGCGGTTAGCGGCTAAATAGAGGGATTGGAAATAAAAGGAGTGGCTTAAATAAATATGACTAACTTCTTATGTTTTGTTCTTGGTGTCATAGGCAATCCTAAAGATGTTGAATGGGAATGGATCTGTTGATGATATCCTAGAGTTTCATTGAAGGAGTTAAAAGCATGGAATGGGCATCTGTCTCAATAGCAGTCGCCTTCACCTCCTGCTGCTTTTGGTAAGTTGTTTTTTTTATAACCATTAATTCAAGCGAGTAGGGGTGTAAACGGACCAAACAGAAATGGGAGGGAGAAGAGAGACATGAACCCAAATATAACACAAAACCAATAAAATGAATGTCAGTTGCAAGAATGTGTAATCATATACATGTTGTAAGGAAGAGGCTAATTTGATATACTAACCAGTAGATTTATAAGTTTTATCTGTTCATGTTTCTACTTATGTAATAGACCTTTTTTCATCTTTATACTTTGTATACACTTTTGTATTTCTCGATTTAGCTTATTGGTAATGTTATTTTCTTGATTTGTGCTACTATTAAAAAGTTATGTGGTAAAAGATTAGAATGCTGCTATTATGTGGTCAAAGATTAGATTATTGCAGTACTATTTTACTGAGGTTGGCTCTAAATGGTTCCTTACATGGAATAATCAGGTCAGTATCATCATATGTCCTGTAAGATTAAGCATAGGATGAAAGCCCATGGGAATAACATAGCTAATTTTCTTTTAAAAACGGTAAGCAAATATCACCTATCAGACTTCAATAATAAACTAAATTATTTTGAGGTATACATTCAGTATTTTGTCTCGTCATCGGGTATGGGTACTGGGTGGTGGGGTGTGGAAAAAAATAAAGTATTGGCATACAGGGTTGTTTTGTTAGGGTACTTAGTATTACATTACTAGCCCAAATTTTTTGTTAATCTCATAGTTAGATACATGAACTTTTTTGTTTTCACCAGCATGATTCTGAATCTTTAACCAATAGGCCTTAAGTGATTAGAGCTGGTCGATATATATAAGATATATTATAACCAAGAAATAGAGAACTTTGTTTTTTCAGTGAATTGCAGTTATATAGATTATGTACGTGTTGTGAGATTTTAAATCCGATAAAGCTTCACTTTTTTTAAAAGTGTTCATTTTGACTCGTACTCATTTTTGTTAATTCCCATTTTGACCCGAACCAAACTGACTCATTTTAAAACTATCCGCACACATTTCCCTTTTGTATTTAGACTATAAAAGACAGATTTTAAAAAGTTAAAAGAAAGTAAGTTACAAGTATGCTACAAGTGGCAAGATGGTGGGTGGGTAACGGGTCAATACTTTTTCCCCTTTTAAGATAACTGATTTTTATGACAAAAATATAATTATTACAATAATCTAAATTATTAAATATAATTAAAAACGTTTAAGCTCTAAAGCATGATGCAAACCTTTATATAAGGACATCCTTTTATTAGACAACAAATCTTTTTTTTGGTCAAAATATTATAGAAAAAGGGTTTCTTTTAATATTTACGTAAGTAATGGAACGTTTCTTTTTCAAAGTTTATGTACTCTAATATATTCCTTTGTGTTTTAACGTGTATAAAATCATAATATTTTAAATATATAATGCGTTAGCTTAACTGTCGATTTGCGGATTGTTGTATAATGGGTTAGTTTGTGTACTCTAATATAGTCCTTTGTGTTTTAATGAGTTCGGACGTAAGTTTATTGTATGTTGTTTGTAATTGGATCAGTCCTAACCCTTTTTCATATTAGGTATCTACGTTACACATGCTAAATGATTGACTTTGTTCTTATACATTTGTTTATGTTGCAGGTTAAAGTAGTTGTTTGTAATTGGATCAGTCCTAACCCATTTTCATATTAGGTATCTGCGTTACACATGCTAAATGATTGACTCTAATGGACGGGTTGAAATCCCGTGCTCACATTATTGTTATGGGTGCAACCAACCGTCCCGACAACATTGACCCGACTCTGAGACGATTCGGCAGGTTTGACCGTGAAATCGATATCGGTGTTCCCGATGAAGTCGGTCGGCTCGAGGTGCTCCGCATTCATACCAAGAACATGAAGCTGGCTGAAGATGTGGACTTGGAGAAGATTTTGAAAGAGACACATGGATATGTCGGTGCTGACCTGGCGGCTTTGTGTACTGAGTCGGCACTTCAGTGTTCGTGAGAATATGGATGTGATCGATTTAGAAGATGAGTCGATTGATGCTGAGATTCTTAATTTGATGGCGGTTACGAATGAGCATTTTTAAACCGCCCTTGGTATGAGTAATCCGTCTGCTCTTCGCGAAACGATTGTCGAAGTTCCTAACGTTAGCTGGGAATATATCGCCGGGCTCGAAAACGTTAAACGAGAGCTCCAAGAGGTAGTATTCCTATTTATTTATTTGATAAATTTTTATTTTTATAAATGATTGGTGATCTAAAATATATAATCGGTGAGCATTACCTTGAAGTTGGATATGTCTTTGACATTATGTTATCATTTTGTGCATTCTGCAAGTTTGTAGGGCTCATGGAGTCTTGCTTAATAAGTCTTGATGAATTATATGGTATGTTTGAAATTGGGTTTTAAGTTGTAAGTATGACATGGTACTTCTGCCTTTCAAACCGGTATTTCTATATTCCTAATTTTTGTTACGTCTGTGCTTATTTCTAATGATTTTTTTTCTTATAAATTGTACATATTGTACGTGCCTACTATAGGTATCAAACGGGGTGGGACCGAGACAGGCTTATGAGCAAGGTCAAATTGGGTGTTTTGATTTATGAAGAAAAAGGTTGGGTTGACCCAAACACTTTCTGTCCAAAATTTATTAAGTTTTGTAAGTAAATAGCATGTCAGGAAAAGTATTCGCAGTTTATGTTTTTTTTCAATAAAGTGGTTTAGGAGGTTCTATTCATGAAAAACACTTGGGATGAATTTGAGTCATCTGGTTTGATTAAATTTTAGTTTGACCCATTAGTGGTGAAATATAAGTGGTTCAATTTCGAGTATTAACTGGTTTAGCTTTTCATTTAAAATGAAATGACCATTGTATTGATTGTAGATGGATATAAGACCATTGTAGGATCGGTTCGTGACCCAAATGAGTCAATCAGAAGAGCTCTTGTCTGTTTCAGAGGCGGAAACTAAGAAACATACTTGTAAAACAACTTGTTTCACTATTAATCGTCTTGTTTTATTGATATCACAGCTTTACAGATCAAACGACGCGTCGGCAGCAGTTCGGTACCGGAATCGCAGAAGTTCCAAATGATTTCGTTTGGAGGGATATATATAGTGTTTTAATTTCGCTTGAAACGGGTTCAAGTGAAATTAGATTCTAAGCGGAATCTAATTCCGCACGGAATTACCTAGGACACATTCAAGCGGAATTAGCTCCCTTCAAGCGAAATTACCTTAAACACACCCTAAAACCTCCTATTTTCTCGTACAACGTGCCCTGATCTAACACTTTTAGTACTAGACTCGATACAAGACGAAGTCGACAGACGTATGCACCAACAGACTCCCCCTCGGATGTTGACGAGTCTTAAGTGTCGAGTCTTCAACTTCTTCAGTCTTTATCAGTCTTTGGGCTTCCAGAATCTTGACCTGGTTCTTGCCTCACTCCAATTTCTTCTTTCTCTAATATTGCCTAGGAACAAACCCCGGCTCTCTATTTCTACCAGCTTCTCTTGATCTTCAGAAATCGATTCTGGCTCTTGCAGCAACAACTCTTCTCCTCCTCGGATATTGATATACCAGCAGACTCCCCCTTGAATTATGCTGAGATCGTAGTCTGGCTCACATATTCACAGGTTCAAGAATCGCAACTTGGCTCTCTCAAATGTTTACAGATTCAGGATCGATTCCTGGCTCACCTGCATGTTCTCTACCCAAAACATAAGTTTCATAAAAGATAAGATATAACAAATTTAGAAACCCTGCGAACCATTTGTAGACACAAATTTAACACATTATTTTTAAGAAATAATGATTTATCATGTTAATCTCTAATGAATCACTTGTATGTATATCAATTTTTATTTCAAACATCTTTAAACAAACTTTCCTAAACCTGTTCGTCATGTTTAGCACTCGGAATTTTGAAAATCAGCTTTCCAACATCAGTTGTCTAAAATCTTTTTGAATCTTTCAAAAATTTATGCTAAAACACACTGAAAATCTTTTTGGATTTTTGATATAACAGAAGAGCAATAAAGAAATATTTACATACAATATTTTTGTGAGTTTGTGTAAGAGGATCATATCAGTTTATGAGACAAATCACCAACACCGTTAAGCTTTAAACATTTTAAGTTCTAAACGATTCACTTAGATTGTCAGTATACTGATCCACTTAAATTTTCACACAAAGTTCAACTGTTTCGAGATACGAGATTAATGTCTTAAGCACTTAAACTTAATTGTGTGTCCCACCTCAGAATATACTCCCGTATCCAGATCCCAATATTCAGTCTTACAGGTGAGTATACCTAGATGATATCTGTAAGGGGTTAATTGCGAAACCGTAAGAGCTCAGGTCAGAACTTCCGTTCAGCAGAGAGATGACGGCTCGACTTTTGGTGGGTCCCCTTTAGAGGATCTTTTTTTACAACAGCACATGATTTGCATTTTGCAATGTTTTATCATTTTTTATGCTGAGGGCGGGCTATATTTCAAGCAAGTGTAAAGTATTCTCTGGGGACTAGGCCATTGCTTCCGCAAAATCAGAAGTCCCGGGATAATACCCCAGATATCACTGAGTATAAAGACCTAGTATCTCAGAAAGAGGGACCTTTCAAACAAGATTTCGGGGGTTACCCATATATCCGAGAGATGTTCCCCACGATATAAGCAAGTTTGAAATTTAGGTTTATATCTCGTCACAATCTACTAAATGTGCAAAAACCTACTGGCATATCATCAGTGAGACCGTTTATCACATTTGACTTTCCATTTCTTTAGCATGCTGTGATCGTCTACTGATGTACTATCATTTCCTCTTTTATACACCAAAACTCGTTTTTTATTTTTTCATGTTTTTGACTTTTTCAAATTTTCAAATGTTTTTGGATTTTCTGAAAATTTTTACTCCCCCTAAAATTCAGACACATTTAAAGAAATTTGAAAACAAACTGTACAAGTAAATTGACAACCGATATCGAATCGCTTCAATTCGCCATCCACTTGGCATAAACAATCTGAACTCCCCCTCACAACAAACTATTTTCCCATTGTGATTTTAAAACACTTAAGTTTGTTTTAATCAAATGGTTTTTCCGGAAAATACGTTTTGTTTATTGATTTTACCATTTGTAGGTAAGGGGTTCATCATATTGTTCCTTAACCACTTGTAAGAATATTACATTTCCCAATGTTAAACCCAAACACTTGTAGAAAATCAAGTACAACTTAATGTCCCTGATTTACCACTTGTAGGTGAAAACCTTTTTCAACCACATGCAAGACGAAATCACTTTCGTGAATTTCTCAAGAAAGATGCCGATACCTGCTCCTCGCTTACCAACCTGGGAGCTCCGGCACGTCAGGAATTTATGGTGAAAATGCTGTCACCCAAGCCTGACCAGCCTTGGGTGATTTTGGTGGCAAACATCTGTCCCACCAACATTTTGATTTGTAAAATTCTTTAGCACCCTTCACTTTCCTGTCAACCATCTTCCCAAAAATATGTTTAACATTTCCATTAAACACCTTTTCAGCATCAAAATCCTTTTTATCAACAAAGAATTGACCTGATATCTCAAATCTACCTTTTGATTTTAGATTATCTTTCGACAATGGCGGAAAGTTTTCCTCGTTCAACTCAGGAACGGAATTAACAACCTTTTCTCAACAAATGACTCCTCTGATTTTATGGAATCAGATTCATTGTCAGAACTACTTTCAGAACTTTTAACAACCCATTTTTGTTTATTCAAATCAACTTGTCTTTTATAAAATCGTTTTGAACTTCACCTTCTTCGGAAGTTGAATTTTCAAACACTTTAGATTTCTTAGTTGATTGTTTCTTCTCAATGACAAGTTTTTCTTTCAATTTTGAGTTAGAAGTAACTCCCTGTTTTGTGTTGTTGAACTGTTGGCAATTCCAAGCAATATGTCCAACTTTTTGGCATTTAAAACAAGTTCTTCTGTCAACTCTTTGAGCAAATTTCTTCACATTCTTCTTTACTTCAGCAAGAAACTCTTGATTTGATTGTTTCCAGAATGGTTTCTTCTGCTCATCTTCAGAACTTCCTCCTGCAACAAATGTTGTTTTTGGTTTATAATTTTTCTCATTTTTATAATTTTCTAAAGAACTAAAACCAAGACCTTTCTTTTTGAAATTACTGTTATGATTTGGTTTCTTTTGAAAACCATAACCAGAACCGTAACCCTTTTTCTTGTTCAATCTCTGTTGAACTCTTGAAGTGTACTTTTTAGGTTTTTCATTAAGATTTAAATCTTTTATTTCAGAAATATTAATTTCTGTTAATTTGAAAACCTGTTTGATCATTTCAGATTTGACACTTCTTATTGGGAATTCCTCATCAGAATATAATTTGTCTGAATCATTCAAAGTATAAGCCACTTTGATTGATCCATCATTCAAATTAGATTTTGATAACAAGAATTCTTTATTGTAAACCCGTTTAACCGGTGAACTCGGACTCTTTTCTGACGAACTCGAACTTTCAGACTTAGACTCCGGTTTTGACTCTTCATCCATATCTAACACCTGATCGACCACTTTCTTTAATAACTCAGACTCATGATCAGTGTCAGACGCTGTGAATGTAACATCAATATTGTCTGGTAATTCATCAATGATTTCAGACTTTAACTTGATGTTGACTGCCTTTTTTAGACACTCCTCGTTAGGATTCCTGGGAGAATAACTCTCATAGATTGGAGGTGGACATTTCTTATACTTGACACTTTGTGTCTTACCAGCATCTGTGTCTTCCATCTCTTTTTCTTTAAATGCTTCAAGACCTGCAACAGTAGGATAAACACGATCAATCAAATAATCACAAGTAGTATAACTCAACAATAATCATTTAATCCTTTCACTCTCAATCTTTTCAAGTTCCAATTCCTGCTTCAGTTTAGCACAATCTTTGATATACTCATTGATGACGCTCTGCTTTGTCATTAATGTTGAGCTCATCATTGTCATAGCAGCATCAACTTCTCGATTTGTTTTGTTCAAACCATTAACTGTTCTATTCAGAACATCATATGACTCCTTCACATACTTCACATCGGACAGTAAATCTTCTTTAATCTTCTCCAAATCAGCAATCTTTTTATCTTTCTCCTCACAAACTTTGCAAGATTCTAAACACTTCAAACATGGTTTTTCAACTTTAACCACCTTTTCAATTATCTTCTCAACCTCGACAGTCTTTTCAACTTCAACGAGTTTCTCAACTTCAACAATTTTTTCTATTTCGACAATTTTCTCTACTTCGACAAGTTTTTCAACTTCCATTATTTTTTCAATTTCGACAATTTTCTCTACTTCGACAAGTTTCTCAACTTCAATTATTTTTTCAACTTCAACTATCTTCTCCACCACTTTCTCCACTTCAACGATCTTTTCTATAACTTTCTCAGTTACTTGATCAACATTTGCTTCTCCAGCTTCTGTCTTTGCCTTTTCATCAGCGAGTATTCGTGCTGCTTCCAGCTCTCTCCTCAATCTTGCAATCTTCTTCTGATTCAGCATCTCCATTTTATCTGCAAAAAATAAATTAAAGTTGTCAGGATCTATGCCTTTTCTAGCTTTGTTAAGATATTCTTCCTCATCATCGGTATCAATATCACTTCATAGATCTGGAAAAATCGGTATTCTTTTCTGACTAGCCTCATCTTCACCTAGAATTCTAGCAACAAAACATGAACCTTGTGGAATATATTTATCCCAGCTAAATCCCTCTGCAACTAGACCTGAATCTTGTGGAATGTATTTATCCCAGCTAAATCCCTCTGCAACAAACTCATCATCTTGATCAATTATTCCAAAATAAGCTTTCTTATTTGCATCTTCGATCATTTTTCCATGAGCAGTTTTTGGATCCTTTTGTTGAGTATGTTGATCAATCTGATGAAAAATTGATTTCTGATAATAATTGTTCTTTTCTTGATTCCCAGTTGCTTCTTTATTTGTGCATTCTCTCTTAAAATGACCCTTTCCTTTACACCGGAAACATGTAACTTTTGATTTGTCAAAACCTAACGGAGAAGTAGCCATTCCTCGAAACTCATCTCTACCAGTAATTTGTTGAAACTTTTCTGCCCTCCTCCAAGCACTAGCAAAACACCACTTCACATCCATCAACTCAAGTTCCTCTGCATCAATTTGGTCATAATCTTCTTTTTTAAGCATTGGATTTCCAATCTTGCCAGCAATCAAACTTTCATAAGATTCCAACATAGCAACGAGTGATGCCATGTGTTGCTTGGCTATTTCTGGAGACAAATTCTGACCATTTTGAATGTTCAAAGTGTCGTTGCATTGAAGATTTGTTGAATTCTGTCGTTGAGGACTTGATGTTGTATGATTTGGATCAAAGCTTGAATATGAAGATGAAGATCCACCACTCTGTGTCACATTACTACTCTTTGTTCCAGACAAACTGTCAGCAATAAAACCAGTTTGGATCTTTGGACTAGGGCTGGGGGTAGTCTCAAACTTGTTCCCTCTGTAATACAAACTGACATCTTGTTAAGCATTCAGATTTGTCATGATAGCAGTTTTTTGAATATCCAATTCATGCTCTTCAATTTTCTGAATGAACTGTGCCAAATTCACACTCTCAGACTTCCTCATGTGTTTCACAATCATCAAATAAGTTCCCCACTTATGCTGTGGTAGTGCTTCAGCTAGTTTATCGACCCACTCATCATCATCATCTTTCTCAATGTCCAATCTTCTCATTTCCAATACCAGATGACAATATCTATCAACGGTCTGCTTTGTTGTTTCATGATCAAAAGCTGAAAACATATCAAACGATTTCTTCAATAACGCCTTTTTGTTTTTGATCATATCTGCGCTTCCTTTGAATTTCTGAATCAATGCCTCCCAAATTGATCTAGCTGTACCATTATGTTGGAGCAAAACAAAAATATCTTCTTTAATAGCTTGTTGAAGAATACTGATCATCATTTTCTCACTTGTAAATTTCAATTTGTCACTCTCTGAATAGTCACAAACAACTTTTTCAATCCCACGTTCATTCTTTGGTTTCTCATAATCTTTCAACAATGAACACCATGCGTCAAATTTATAAGCTTGCACCCAGTTTTCAAAACGATTTTTCCATCCTTGAAAATATTCAATGCACATGAGCTTTGGTGGTTTCTGATAAGTTCCTGTTTCATTCTCACTGTACACTGTTTCGGCAGCAGTAACAGGTGCAATCGGTGTCGCAAACACATTGTAGAATTCCTCGTTCATGTTTTCAGAATTTTTTTTCATAAAAACTCAGTTTCAAACGGAATACCACACTCAAGCGAGATTACTTTTGAAGCGGAATTACTTCTTTCAAACGAGATCACACTCAAACGGAATCACCCTGAAGCGAAAACACTGATTTCGCTTGAAGCAGCACACTTTTCAAACGGAATCCCAACTTGAAGCGAAAATACCTAATTTCGTTTGAACCACTCAAACGGAATTACTCCCTGAAGCGAAATCAGGTACTTTCAAACGGAATAAGATGTATTTTTCAAGCGGAATAACAAACTCAAGCGGAATAAGGTGCTAATTCCGTTTGAAATGTTGCTGAGATCATCAAATGCGATCTGATTTTGAAACGGAATTACTGATTTTATCAAATTTAAATTGAATTATGGTCCAATTTTCTCAAGGATTCATTAAAACATAGTTTCGCACATAATATGTGAAATTCAAGACTTTTTGACCGTGAAAACTAGTTCAATTTTGACCAGAAGGTGTAGAAGTCAGAAATAACGGTTGTTTTGGTAAGAACTCTTCCTCGTGAGCTCTGATACCACATGTAGGATCGGTTCTTGACCCAAATGAGTCAATCAGAAGAGCTCTTGTCTGTTTTAGAGGCGGAAACTAAGAAACAGACTTTTAAAACAACTTGTTTCACTATTAATCGTCTTGTTTTATTGATATCACAGCTTTACAGATCAAACGACGCGTCGGCAGCAGTTCGGTACCGGAATCGCAGAAGTTCCAAATGATTTCGTTTGGAGGGATATATATAGTGTTTTAATTTCGCTTGAAACGGGTTCAAGTGAAATTAGATTCCAAGCGGAATCTAATTCCGCACGGAATTACCTAGGACACATTCAAGCGGAATTAGCTCCCTTCAAGCGAAATTACCTTAAACACACCCTAAAACCTCCTATTTTCTCGTTCAACGCGCCCTGATCTAACATTTTTAGTACTAGACTCGATACAAGACGAAGTCGACAGACGTATGCACCAACAACCATTGTTTTGATTGTATAAAAGGCGGTTAGATCGATTAATAAGGACCTTAAAAGCAAATGTTGATCTTAAGGAGTTTTTGGTTCCGGATGTGGGGAAGGAGACAAAGTAAGGTTCTGGCCGGACGAGTGGGTGGTAGAAAGCAGGTTGAAGGACATGTTCCTTCAAATTTTCACCTTGGTGAAGCGTAAAGATGTGTCCATTATGGACAACAAGAAGGTGGGGTGGTATCTGCTGGGATCTTTAGTGGAACCCCACGCTCACCTCTGCTGTGGAAAGAAACGACTGGGAAAGGCTGTCAAGTTTTTTGGGTCAACATAATATTAGTTAAACAAGGGTCTTACTGGTGGATGGAGAAGCAATGTTGTATCTCTGGCCTGAGCAAGGAGAACTGGATTAAATTCAAAGGAATGGACTGGTTAATTTTTGTTTCAGTTTACTGTAGTTTTTCTTTTCTGTATTGTTGTCCCTCTGGTGTATGCTCTGGTCCCTTAGCATCTTGCTAAGTGGAAAGAATTGTTTATGTTTTTAATGAGAAGTTCTCCTTTTGCTGGTCATATTATACTCTTATACATTTAGTAACTTAGGGTGTCATCGCATACACATGCCTTTTCAAACCATTTCCATTTATAACCTCCCACCATTTCATAACTTTAGACATATCGTTTCACTTCTTCCTAAACCTTCCAGACACGTCGCTTTGTGTGTGTTTTCAAATTGAAACAGTTGCACGTGTACGGTTCTGTCTTCTATCCCCACGAACCAGTGTAATTTTTTTCTCACACAGAAGACAGAAGTTAACAATGAATAAAATACCATCTTCCTTTCCGTCATCTTCCAAAACAGACGTCGCGTCGCTTCATCGGAAGGCAGTGCGGACTCTGTTACATATGTGGCTCAAACTCCCTATGGGCAGCAATAATGATTTGGTTATTGATATGCGCAAAGCATGAATGGTTAACGACTTTCATGAAGAAAAAAAGGATATTACATGTGCATTTTATACAAACGATTTGGTGAATTTGGAGACACAGGAACGGAGTGGACCACTTTATTGATATGCTGCATTTTATTCAATGGCAAGAGAACTTTGTTGTTCAAGCATTGGACAAAAGGCATTGAGGTATCATGGGGTGAATGGATGAGCGTTAATTTTTGGTTGTTTGTGCTGAAGCATCTTCTGAACTTGCATGTAATTTGGTTTAGCCTTAGGGTTTAAATTTAGGGGTTAGCTTTAGTGTCTAGGGTTTAGAGTGTTTTGTTAGTGTTCGACGAGCCGATTCCAATGTCGCTGAAATGAGGTCAATCGGAGTTCATTTGCCCTGATTTCCTACACTTCTTAAGTTAAGCATATATATTTTTTATAATATACACATATGGATATTTTAAAAATTGACTATATAGATATGTACATCTATTGTTTTTAAATAAAAAGATTCACAACCCGTGAGTATTCACGGGTGATAACCTAGTATATATATATATATGTATGTATCGACGCATAGAATTACTGACGTTTAGAATTTCAGTTGTAGTTTGTATTGATGCATAACATATATATGAAAAAGAGTAGAACGTCGCAATGTTCGACGATTTTGGTTCAATATGCTTGAGTATCTATTGTTTAATTTATTCGATGATATTAATAACTGATAATGTTTGCAATTCAGATGTGAAACAAAGTAAATCAGGAAGTTCAGAATAATAATGATAATGGGAACCAAGTGGATAAAAGTGCTATAGAACACATAGTAGCTCAAGGAATTATAGATGTCATGCCATTTATTATCGATACTTTTAATAAAAAGGCAGAAAATAATAACACCATAATAGGTAGTAAACGTACTCACGACGAGCCAAGTCACAATGTGAATGGAGATAATGGACTTCTCATCAAAGCTCCAATTCCAAAAAGAAAGAGAACCATCTCATATGGTTGTTCTTACAAAGAATTCTTGTCATGCAAACCAATATAATTTTTAAGCAACGAAGCAGCCATTTCAGCCTTACGCTGGATAGAGAAGTGATGTGTGTAAAATGCAACATATAAATTACATAAAATGAGGCATAAAACTAACCCTTTTTTAGTACTAATGTTGGAAAAAGTGTGCTTTTGTCTTCCTTTTGTATTTTCAGGATCAAATGAGCGCAAATGAACAAAAGAAGCAAAAATACAGCTAAATCTAACATAAATACAAGAAAAGGAACAAACGTGGCATGCCCGACCCCCTCGACAGCATCTTCCCAAGCAAAAACAAAGCATCAGAAGGCTGAACACTACCCGTGCCCAGCGGACACGGGGGCGTGCCCAAGTGTCTGCAGAAAAGACAAAGTTGTAGAAGCTTCTATTTCCCAACACGGGGGTGTGCCCAGCTCCACACGGACGTGGTCAACGCTAAGATTCGCAGAATCCAAGCAAATCTTGATAGTACAGATACGCTTCTTCACACGAGGCCGTGCCTAGCGGACACGGGGGCGTGGTCAACTAATACAGATAAACTGCATTAAATGAAGAAAGAGAAAGTGGATGGACACGGGGCCGTGCCCAATGGACACTGGGCCGTGTCCGGGCTTCTGTGTAGGCTATAAATAGGGGTGCTTGGTTCATTTCAAAGGCATCCCTTGACAAACCACCTTTCTCCCACTTCACCCACACTCCACCACCATCACAACACCCACATCCACCACCATCATCCATCATCCATCATAGAGTGTGTGTAGTAGTCTCGGGATCCAAGACTGATAGTAAGAGTTCTTGACAATCAAAGGCCATGTTTGCTAAGTCTCTTACATCACTTGGTGAAGACAAGCATTTAGTGTAATACTTTTGTTTTTTAATCTTTTCGCACTTTTTATTTGGTTTTGTATTAATGACTTTAATAACTAGTTTCTTATGTTGAAGGTGAAACTTCCCTATCATTTGTCCGTGGTGTCTTGGCGTTATTTTACTGTCTATATAAAATAAAAGATTTACACCATTCATATCTCCACGGTCTATATGGAGATATGTTGGCTACCTGGTCGGGGGTTAAGGGAATGATTTGGTAAGGTTCTTGCCTTGTTCAGTGTATAGATCCTGCAAGAACCTAGGTCAAGCTTACTAGGACCTCCTTCAATACCCACTGGTATTGGATGGCGTCGGTGCGAATGGCTTGATCACCTCATATGTAAACTACTATTTAGACATTAACCCGGCTACTTGGGATTATATCCCTGCTGACTCAAACCACTTAGCCGAGGGTAACGTCACCTTCAAAAGAGGGGCCTACCACATTATGCATTAATAACTTAAGTAATTATCTTCCAATAATCCAACCCTTTAGGATTGTATCATTGCTGACTCAAACTTGTAGGTCCCGTGAAACCGGATCTTTCAATGATATCAAACAATCACCAAGTTTGTGCGGAATCCAAACTTGGTGAGATTCAAGAAAAACACAAAAATATGAAATACGAACCGAATACGAAGAACACACCGAATCACTTTCAGACTTGCACACGATTCTATTACTATCAACTAGCAAAACCGTCTGGTACAAGTTCTCACAACCAAATCGCCTCCCACTCTCTGTTTCTCTAGAATTTCTGTAACTAGGAGTTCAAAAAAAAAAAAAAAACAAGTTGAAAACTTGTTTATATACATGGACAAGCCCACTTCCCTACATGGGCTTCCCTTGGGCCTGCTTGGCCCACATGGCCTAAAGCTTGGCCCAAATGACCTATAAAGGTCCACAACCTAACATAAACTAACCCGGTAAGACCCAGTTCATAACCATAGCTCGTTGTATTAATTTGATGCGTCAGTCTCACACTTTAGGGCCTAACAATCTCCCCCTAGACTGATGCCATCAAATTGTCTTCATAACATGAAATCAGCAACGTCTTCAACGAAGTCTATGGTTGTCACTATGCTACAGATGTTTATATTTCCAGGATTTGATTAGTATTTATTTGGGTGTTCATTGTTAAGAAATCAAAACATGATAAAACAGATTATATGCAGACCTAGATACAGTCAGGATATCTTAAAGGATGACATCAGTATACTCACCTGCTACGATGAATAGTTGTGCTTACCTTGATCGCGGGGGTATGCCTTGGAATGGGACACACGGGTATAATAGTATAATATTACCTAAAGCATATCACGAAGTTGAAAAATTGAAAGTTGAGCGTTAAAGTTTAAGTGGACAAACATATTGGCAATCGTATAGACCAGTTTGATTAGGCTCGTACTGAAAAGTGTTCCTTAGTCTGTCTGAGAACGAATTTTGATCTCATTGCAATTGTAATTGTATATTATGGTAGTTGTTTATATTTTGAGTTTTTATTTTTCTAATGTTTTTGTATTTTTCTCATTTTCTCCCCCTAAAACAATACATATTTACAGCAAATTCTTTTTGTATTTTCTGAGTTTTCTCCTCCTAAACTCTATATCTATCTTTTTGTATTTTGTAAATATGTATTGTTTTAGGGGGAGAAAATGAGAAAAACACAAAAATATGAAATACGAACCGAATACGAAGAACACACCGAATCACTTTCAGACTTGCACACGATTCTATTACTATCAACTAGCAAAACCGTCTGGTACAAGTTCTCACAACCAAATCGCCTCCCACTCTCTGTTTCTCTAGAATTTCTGTAACTAGGAGTTCAAAAAAAAAACAAGTTGAAAACTTGTTTATATACATGGACAAGCCCACTTCCCTACATGGGCTTCCCTTGGGCCTGCTTGGCCCACATGGCCTAAAGCTTGGCCCAAATGACCTATAAAGGTCCACAACCTAACATAAACTAACCCGGTAAGACCCAGTTCATAACCATAGCTCGTTGTATTAATTTGATGCGTCAGTCTCACACTTTAGGGCCTAACAATCTCCCCCTAGACTGATGCCATCAAATTGTCTTCATAACATGAAATCAGCAACGTCTTCAACAAAGTCTATGGTTGTCACTATGCTGCAGATGTTGTGGAAGTTCTTGACTTCTGAACTCTCAGCACTGGGTCTCTTTCTTCAGCTCTTGTGGTTAGCTTCATATCAGGATCTCGATCAGCATCTTCTTGAAAGTCTTTGTTAAAAAGAATGTGAGAGGAGGATTCTCAACAACTCTTTTCTTCTTCAGTCCTTTTTCTTTCAAGCAGGTTCATGGTACTTCTTCAAATGTACTTTCATTGTCAGACATCGTTTCGTATCCGGTTCTTCTGACTCAGGTACATCTTGTTGTTGTGCTGCTTCAGGCTTCTTCAGCAACTAACAGCATCTCAGTCTTCATCAACCCCTGTTCTTGATTGAAATCAAGTTCTGCACATACTCACAAACTCATAAGCAAACATTTCTTATGCAACAGGGAGAGTACCACATGAACACTAGGTACATGAAATTTCACAATTTAAATTCTTTCAACTTTTGATGACCAGTCAAATCTTCAAGAACGGTTACATTTTTAATTTTAAGAAAAACAAATAAGCACTCTATTTTTGGATTTTTGATTTTATATAAAAAACAAGACACTTTTTATTTTTTATTTTTTATTTTTTATATTTTTTTTATTTTTCAAATTTTTATTTTTAATTTAAGAACTAAAAACAAATAAAAACTCAAAATATAAACAACTACCATAATATACAATTACAATTGCAATGAGATCAAAATTCGTTCTCAGACAGACTAAGGAACACTTTTCAGTACGAGCCTAATCAAACTGGTCTATGCGATTGCCAATATGTTTGTCCACTTAAACTTTAACGCTCAACTTTCAATTTTTCAACTTCGTGATATGCTTTAGGTAATATTATACTATTATACCCGTGTGTCCCATTCCAAGGCATACCCCCGCGATCAAGGTAAGCACAACTATTCATCGTAGCAGGTGAGTATACTGATGTCATCCTTTAAGATATCCTGACTGTATCTAGGTCTGCATATAATCTGTTTTATCATGTTTTGATTTCTTAACAATGAACACCCAAATAAATACTAATCAAATCCTGGAAATATAAACAGCACACTCTATCATGCAAGTATCTTCCCTACCACATATTTCACAAGTCCAATCCAGATTTCTGAAATCTTAACTGGGAATAGGTTGAGAAGAGAACAGAATAGATCTTTTGCAGAGAAGGTATAATATACAGATCAAATGAGTTTTTCTCAATTTGATATAGGTTTCTAGGGTTTCTTTTGGGCACTTGAGGGCCTCTTTCGGGTGTTTTAGATCTATAGCGCGACAACGTACAGCTAGGTCAGCATGTATCTGGATGCAGCAGAAGCTGTCGTTGCCTAGCACCTCCAGGTCAGCATATATCTGGATGCAGCAGAGGAGGTACACGACTTTTTTCAGAGAAGATTTCAGAATCAGATCAAAATTGTGTGTATCGGGACATCATACAGACATTCAAATAGAAATGAGCTAATTCCAAGTGACTTTCTTTCCTGGGGTCATGTACAATTTTAGTTCTGAACAGAAGGACAGCCAAGATATCCCCGGATGATTCAACAATATAAAGACCCGAAACCTCAGATGTTGGCTATCTATCAACGCAAGATTTAAGACCATAAAATCATACGCCGTTGGTATGTTACCCACATGGTACATAGTTCGTTATGTTTATAACACTTAGTATCTTTTATCATTTTGAGCGTCAAGCCTATCGACATATCGCAGTAGATCCTAGTCTTTTCAGCTATGGCACCTTACATGTGTTAGTCAAACCCTTTAACACGAACATTTATTTCACTTCCCATATCATGCAATCTTTCTTTTTGGCTTTTTCATTTTTCTAATGTTTTTGTATTTTTCTCATTTTCTCCCCCTAAAACAATACATATTTACAGCAAATTCTTTTTGTATTTTCTGAGTTTTCTCCTCCTAAACTCTATATCTATCTATATGTTCCTCTCCCCCCCTAAATTTGTGCATAAATCTTGTATTTTTGCGCAAATTTACCATTTACTAGAGAAAGGACACTTTATATACAAATTATAAACTAAGAAAAAGAGAGAAAAATATTTTTGCTTAACCGTTCTGTCATCAGATTGAAGACTAATCAAATTCAAATCAAAGTACTGAATTTAAACAGTACCTTTTGCTGATCTAACTTACTTCCCATATCTCCTCCATAGGAAACATATCATCTGTAAAAAAAATTTGAACTTTTTGCAACAGTGAAATGTTACCCGTTTTTATCTCTGGAACAACCGCTATCAACATTCCAGAGATTGTTAACAGCTCCTCCTTGGTTGTTCCTGAAAGGTAAGGAGATTAGTAAGACATGGGTACCCAGGCCATCGTGGTCCTGGGATTTCCTAAAACATCAAAATAAGACACTTCTTTTAAACACAAGTCCCCTTTCGTTTCAAGGATTGGAGACGTTGCTGCCTTGGATTTGGGTTTCCAAATCTGTTTCGATTTAACAAACGTGTTTGTTGCCGTCGGTTGAGCAACTTTAGCTGTTTCAGATTTGTTAGTTTTAGAAGCACATTTTTGTTCCTGAAAAGCTTTGCGTTTGTTTTTGGCAGCGTTCCAATCCCCATCAGAAGGTTTAACCTTGGGATTCACATTCTTCATTGCCTTAGGTGATGATACCTTCATTGGCTTGGAATGGTATTTATCCTTTGGTGTAACCCTTTGATTTTGCACATGATAGGGTATATAGGGACGATTTGTGCAGTTTCGAGCAATGTGACCAGCAATTCCGCAATTGAAGCATGTTTGTCTCTTTATGTAGAAAGCATTCTGATCAGCTGGATTTGCTCTTGCAGGCCCTGAAGGACGAACCGGTCCTTTCTGTGCTTGATGTTGTTGCACATTTCTTGCAGACGACGATGAATTTGGATGTCTATACTTATCGTTTGCAGGGGCCTTATGTTGTTGAGATTTCTTTTGATTCTTCTTGTTTTGATTAGACTGCAGGTCTTGTTCAGAAATCTCACCAGTCTTTTCGAAAGCTTTGTTAGCACAGTTAAATGCATATTTCTCACATTTGCCATTACAGACTGGCTTAACAAAAGCATTTTTCTCATTACGAGCCTTTTGCGGATGATTGCTGCCCGTTGAGGACTGTGGAGAGCCTGATCGTCTTTGATGTTTAGGCTTCTTATTTCCGCGTCCTTTACCTGCTCGCTTCGACTCTTGTTGCTTGATCTGAACCTTTTCATCACTAACAGAAGGTTCAGATTGTTTAGCTTGCGCACTTGGAGCCTTGTTCACGTCAATCTTCTCTTCATCCTTCATGTCATCAGCTTTGACAGAATCGGAGAGTTCTGGTTTGTTAGATGAAATACCAGAAACTTTAGCAGGAACTTCATCTGAAACATTTGACAAATTTTCAGCACAAGACGGTTCTGCACATGACACCTTTGAGCTGAATCCACTAGAATCAACTGATTCCAATTTCTCAGAATCAGTTGCTTCAGATGATTCACATTTGGAATCAGATGGTTCAACTGGTTCATTCGTTTCATTTGTCGTTTCAGTCTTTGTTTCACAAGCATCAACGTTTTCGCCCAAACCGTCAGGCCTGAAATTAATCACAGAGCGAAAAACCGAGTTAAAAATATCACACGACGAAATAGAGTCTTGATTAAGTTCATTTATTAAATTTTCATAAGAACCAGACTCTGATGCTTGTTCATCCCTAACTACATTTTCAACTTTTACTTCAACTACTTCATCTGCAGGGGAAGACGAAGCATTAGTATCAAAAGTACCCTCTATATCAAAATTTACTGAAGGACTCGCTCGTTTATCAAAAGGTCTGCTGTTGATTGATGACTTATCAGTTTTAGGACCGTAAGCCATCTTGTCCTCATTCATCAATTCCTCCTCAGTCATGGGTAAATATGTGTAGTTGTCATTATATGGAGGAGGAACTTGATTGAAACCCAAACCACGCCCTTTATTTTCCTTGTATGCGAGCTGTTGATCACACAAGTTTTTGACCAATTTGCTGGAAGAATCATACTTTTTAATGTTAAGTTCGTTAATTTGATATCTTTCTCTGATATCTTCCAGTTCTTTGATCAAAATGCATACCTTCTCCTGTGCCTCTAAGAAATGGGCTGTTTTTACACTTACATCATCCTTAAGTTTGATGATGTCTTTTCGCTGAGCTTCAATTTTATCTTTATAAAGCTTTTCATTCTTTGATAAAGTAAAATTTTTATTTTTTATGTCGTTGTAGTCTTGAATCAACTCAGCGTTGTGTAACCGATATGCCTCATTTCTTTCTCTACACTCAGGAGTGCAAAAGACATAAAGTATCTCTTCACGATCACGAGTAATTTCTTGAGCCAGGGGTTTGTTAAACATAAATGCTGAATTTTGTGTGGATAAGCAAACTGCAGCAGATGTGTTGCCTTGAGTAGACTGCTTGTCAGCATTGTCATATGATTTGATGAGTGAGATCAGCTCATCTGACTTCATTTTGTAGCAGTCGGTTGTCACTATTATCTGATGAACATTTCTAAACCAACTACAGTTCGCCTGATCTGGAATCTCTTTTATAGCATCCAGAAGCTTTCTGTTGCTCATGCGAGTAGACACCACCATCTCTGCCTTCTCCATTTTAGAGAGCAGTTCAGCAAACCGGCCTGTAAGTGCTTCTATAGATTCACCATATGAGTATCTGAATCCTTGGAGTTCCTGCTCAAGCACCTCTCTCTTAGAAGACATTTTTTAAGATGTGATTTCTCAAAAATGTGATCTTTTAACTTCAACACAAGCCCAAAGCGAGAACCTGTGTACTCGCTAACTCAAACCTTAGCAGTTGAATGAACCCGCTTTCTAAATTCGCACCTCAAAACCTGTCAAACCTTTAACACAAACAAAATTTTTTTTATTTTATATATATATATATATATATATATATTTTTTAAATAGAATAAACTGATTATATTAAATAAAGATTAAAATTATTATTATTATTATTAAATATTATTAATGATAATGCAATGATGACAAAATGATTAGATTATTATAATTATTATTATATTATAATAAAACCAAAACAGAACTGCAGATCTTCTTCTTCGTTAACCCAAATATCCAAAACCCTAATTTCAAACTTCAGCCGCCAATGTGATAATGACGAGGATTATAACCGGCAATGATCGAAGATACGATGGTTGTTCAGAGATGGTGATACAGTGATGATGTTGGTCGGTGTGTTGCGTTGAGATGATGATAAGGAGAAGGTGTTGTACGGTGGTTGATATGTAACGATGATGGAGATGAAAACTGATGATGTATGAACGATGAATGGAGGTGGTTAGAAGTCGCGTCGGAGAAGATGAAGGTGTTACCGGAGTTGATGACGAGATAAACAGTGACCGGAGTTGCTTGGTAGTTGCCGATGGGTTATGTCGGAGGTAACAATCAGGAGGTGCCGGAGGTTGGAATGGTGTGTCGACTCGAAACCGAGGTTGCGACTCGAGAACAATGACTCGAGACCTTTGATGATTGCGACTCGAAAACAAAACGTGATGAACCGAGATCTCGGTTGCGACTCGGAACCGTGGATGGTTGCGAGTCGAAACCAAAGCAAGATGAGCCGAAACTGATGATGGTTGCGACTCGAGACCGGTGATGTTGATGAAGATGATATGTCGAGACCAGAGGTTGCGAGTCCTCTTGCCACTGAAACTTGAAACTTCGAAACCTCCTGTTGCGACTCGAAATCTGGGTGAACTTTGATGTTTGGTGACTCGAGACCTTGTAGAAGCTGAATGGAGATTGCGAGTCGAGACTGTGAATATGTTGAGACTTGTGAGTCGAGACTGTGGATGATGATATCCAAACTTTTGGAAATGAACAAACAACCGAGATACCAGGCCCCACAAAAGGAAATCTTTCGAAAATAATGAATTTTTAAACAATTTTTTAATTTCAAATCTTTTCAAAAGATAAAACAAAATCTCCAAATACTTTAACAACTTCCAATACGATTAAAATACCAAAATATAACGATTTTTGATAAAATTTCGATGAACACTACGAAGAACGCGAAGAACACCGAACCAAAAATATCGAAAATCTTGAATCTTTGATATCACACCGAGCCTAGAAATAGGTTCTAATGGCTCTGATACCACTTGTAGGTCCCGTGAAACCGGATCTTTCAATGATATCAAACAATCACCAAGTTTGTGCGGAATCCAAACTTGGTGAGATTCAAGAAAAACACAAAAATATGAAATACGAACCGAATACGAAGAACACACCGAATCACTTTCAGACTTGCACACGATTCTATTACTATCAACTAGCAAAACCGTCTGGTACAAGTTCTCACAACCAAATCGCCTCCCACTCTCTGTTTCTCTAGAATTTCTGTAACTAGGAGTTCAAAAAAAAAACAAGTTGAAAACTTGTTTATATACATGGACAAGCCCACTTCCCTACATGGGCTTCCCTTGGGCCTGCTTGGCCCACATGGCCTAAAGCTTGGCCCAAATGACCTATAAAGGTCCACAACCTAACATAAACTAACCCGGTAAGACCCAGTTCATAACCATAGCTCGTTGTATTAATTTGATGCGTCAGTCTCACACTTTAGGGCCTAACAAAACTACTGGGTTGAGGGTAACCTCACCTTCAAAAGAGGGGCCTACTACTATAACTTATATAATCTCTTAAAAAGTGAAAAAGTGCGGAAAACATCAAAGGTTACACTAAAGGCGAGTCGGATCCAAGTGATTCATCTTGTCTATCTGTTTTTATTTTATTTTTATTTTCAGCATTTTTAGTTAGTTTTTATTTTCTTGTTTAAAACCTTTTTCTAAATTTTTGATTTGATTAGACGTTGAGGATAAACCGGTACTAAAAGCTCTTGTGTCCTTGGACGACCTCGGTATCTTACCAACGCTATACTACGCTCACGATGGGTGCATTTGCCCATATGTGTATTTAGTGTTAGTAAAATATCGTGTTTTATAAATTTAAAACTTGACTAAAGTGTTAAAAAGGGCTTAAAATATACATTAAAAACCATATAACACTCACACGCATCAAGTTTTTGGCGCCGTTGCCGGGGACACAAGGATTTTAAGAAAGTTAGGAATCAATGACCTAATCGTTTTTCTTATTTTTCTGTTTTTTTAGATTTTTCTTAGATTTTCAGCTTCTGCAGAGCTCAGCACGGGTCGTTCCTGGTCGGACATGGGCCGTGTCCAGCATTGTTACTGGCAGTTTTTATTTTCCGAGTTACAGAGAGCTGAGCACGGGGTCGTGTTGGTGCAGCACGGGGCCTTGTCGAGCTCCCCAGTAACAGGGATCCGGAAAACAATTATTGTATCATCGACCACGGGCCGTGTTCATCTGAGCACGGGGCCGTGGTGAAGCTTCTGACCAAAGTTCTTTTTGTTTTTATTGCAGGACTTGGAACCCAGGCACCACATCTGAACTTTCTACGCAGTGTATGAGCTCTAGTTCTAGTAGAGACATAAAAGAACCTCTAGACGAACCCGAACACTTTCTAAGAAAAAGACTTAAAGGTAAAAACCAAGAGAAAGTTTTGGGGGACCTACTTCCAATGGCGGATAAACGTACCATCATGGATTACCTACGACCCACCGTAGGTAATCTTGGCGCCGCTGTCAATGCACCGAACGTCGAAGCCAACAACTTCGAACTTCAGCCGCATTTGATACAAATGCTCCAAAACTCCTCAACCTTCCATGGGCATGCGGACGGAGATCCCCATTTGTATATTACTAACTTCTTGGAAATATGTGATAATTTTCGGATCAATGGAGCATCAAACGACGCCATCTGCCTCCGAATGTTTCCATTTTCACTAAAAGACCGAGCTAAGGCTTGGCTTAATACCCTCCCAGTTGGTTTGGTAAACACCTGGGATGAACTAGCCCAAAAGTTTCAATATAAGTATTTCCCTCCTGCTAAAACGGCTAAATTAATGACTGAAATTAATACATATTCACAAGAGGACGGGGAATCCTTATATGAAACTTGGGAAAGGTTCAAGGAGCTACTAAGAAAGTGTCCCCATCATGGTCTTACGGTATGGCAACAAGTATCCACTTTCTACAACGGGTTGCTGCCACACACAAGACAAACACTTGATTCTAGCTCCGGGGGACTTTTAGGGCGCCCATAAGGTTGACGAAATCGTCGCCCAAATGAAATTTATAATCAAATTGAGGAAAATGCCCAAACCAATTTTCAGTGGCACACTCCCCGAGACACAAAATCTATTACCCCGGGCGCCCATAAGGTTGACGAAAGCACCTCTTTGCAAGCCCAAATCGATGCACTTTCTTCAAAAATCAAAAAGTTAGAAATGGCAAAAACGGCCTCGGTTATGGCTTCTGAGGGGTGTGGTGGACCACATGAAAATTGGAGTTGTATGAAAGAAATGGATAATCAAACATAAACGGTTAACTACATTGATAATAGACCTATGCCGTCAGGTCCTCCAACAGGTACCTACAACCAAGGATGGCGTAACCACCCTAACCTTGGTTGGAGAGAACCCGACAATAGTAGTAACCAACAAAATCCAAACCAACGGACAAACTTTCAACAACCAAGAAATGAGTCACAAAATTTCTCTCAACAACAACAAGGGGGACGAGAGAGGCTTGAGGATACCGTCTCTCGCCTCATCTCCGACACCGAAAAGAAAAACTCGGATCGATTTCAACAATTGGAATCGAACTTTAGAAATCAACAAGCTAGTATTCAAAACATTGAAAAACAAATAAATCAACTAGCTCAAAATTTCTCCGAGAGACCTTAAGGCGCGTTACCAAGCAATACCGAAACCAACCCAAAGGCGCAAGTGCATCTCATCACGTTGAGAAACCGTACCGTAGGTACCGAGGAGGCTCTGCTACCTCCAACTGAAAAGAGCCGATCTAGCCAAACCACAACTTCACCGACACCCCAACAAGAGACGACTCCTCCACCAAATCAAAGAATCCTCCGGTACCGTACCCTGGTCGGTTACTTCGCCAAAAGACCGATGAGCAGTTCACAAAATTCATAAATTTATTAAAACAATTGTATGTTAATATTCCATTTGTCGAAGTCCTAACTCAAATGCCTAAATATTCAAAATTTATGAGGGACTTCCTCACTCACAAAAGGAAAATCGAATCATTGCAATTAGTTAATTTAAGCGAAGAATGCTCCGCCTTGCAACTCAACAAACTCCCGCAAAAGAAGATCGATCCCGGAAGCTTTACCATCCCTTGTTCAATTGGAGAGGCACCCATGCGTAATGCGCTAGCTGATCCTGGGGCTAGCATCAACCTCATGCCTGCATCAATGTTCGACCGACTCGGCGAAGGAAAAACAAGCCCAACAAAAATGAGCATACAACTTGCTGACAGGTCCATTAAATATCCACAAGGTGTCGCCGAAAATCTATTGGTTAAAGTCAGGGAATTTGATGTGTGCAAAATGTAACATATAAATTACATCAAATGTGGCATATAAATTACATCAAATGTGTCTTCCTTTTGTATTTTCAGGATTAAATGAGCTCAAAGGAACAACAGAAGCAAAAAGGCAGCTAAATCTATCATAAATACAAGAAAAGGAATAAACGTGGCATGCCCGACCCTCGATAGTATCTCCCCAAGCAAAAACAAGAGAACAGAAGGCTGAACACGCCCCGTGCTCAATGAGCAAGGGGGCGGGCCCAAGTGTCTGCAGAAAAGACAAAGTTGTAGAAGCTTCTATCACCCACCAGGGGGCCTGTCCAGCGGACACGGGGCCATGGTCAACTCTAAGATTCGCAGAATCTAGGAAAATCTTGATAGTACAGATACACTTCTGCACACGGGGTTGTGCCCAGCGTCACGGGGGCATGGTCAACTAATGTAGACAAACTGCATTTAATGAAGAAAGAGAAGACAGGTGGACACGGGGCCGTGCCCAATGGACACGGGGCCGTGCCCAATGGACATGGGGCCGTGTCTGGGCCTCTGTGCAGGCTATAAATAGGGGTGCTTGGCTCATTTGCAAACCATCCCTTGGCAAACCACCTCTCTCATACTTCACCCACCCACCACCACCATTACAACCCACATCCACCACCATCATCCATCATCTATCATAGAGTGTGTGAGTAGTCTCGGGATCCAAGATTGATCGTAAGAGTTCTTAACAATCAAAGGCCAAGTTTGCCTAAGTCTCTTACATAAATTGGTGAAGACAAGTGTTTAGAGTAATACTTTTTATTTTTAATCTTTTCGCACTTTTTATTTGGTTATGTATTAATGACTTTAATAACTAGTTTCTTATGTTGAAGGTGAGTCTTCCTTACCGTTTGTCCGTGGTGTCCTGGCATTATTTTACTGTCTATATAAAATAAAATATTTTCACCATTCATATCTCCATGGTCTATATGGAGGTATGTTGGCTACCTGGTCGGGGGTTAAGGGAACGGTTTGGTAAGAGTCTTGCCTTGTTCAGTGTATAGATCCTGCAAAAACCTGGGTCAACTTTAGTAGGACCTCCTTCAATACCCACTGGTATTGGATGGTGGGGGTCCGAACTCCTTGACCCCCTCATATATAAACTACTAGTAAAACTTTAACCCGGCTACATAGGACTGTATGCCTGCTGACTCAGACTACTTAGCCGAGGGTAACGTCACCTCCAGAAGAGGGGCCTACCACAATATGCATTAATAACTTAATTAATTATCTTTCAATAATCCAACCCTTTAGGATTGTATCCTTGCTGACTCAAACTATTGGGTTGAGGGTAACGTCACCTTTAGAAGAGGGGCCTACTACAATAACTAAGATAATCTCTTAAAAAGTGCAAAAGTGCGGAAATAATCAAAGGTTACACTAAATACGAGTCGGATCTAAGTGATTCATCTTGTCTATCTGTTTTTATTTTTATTTTTCAGCATTTTTAGTTAGTTTTATTTTTCTTGTTTAAAACATTTTTCTAAAATTTTGATTTGATTAGACGTTGAGCATAAACCGGTACTAAAAGCTCTTGTGTCCTTGGACGACCTCGGTATCTTACCAACACTATACTACGCTCACGATGGGTGCACATGCCCATATGTGTGTTTAGTGTTAGTAAATATCGTGTTTTATAAATTTAAAACTTGGCTAAAAAGTGTTAAAGGGCTTAAAATATACATCAAAAACTATACGACACTTCACACGCATCAAGTTTTTTGGCGCCGTTTCCAGGGACACAAGGATTTTAAGAAAGTTAGGAATCAACGGCCTAATAATTTTTTTTAGTTTTCTATTTTTTAGGATTTTTTTAGATTTTCAGCTTCTCCAGAACTCAGCACGGGGCGTGCCCGCTGAACACGCCCTCGTGCCCAATCTTTGGTACTGGCAATCCTGTTTTAAGTCAGACAGTAAGCTGAACACGGGGCCGTGCCCACTCAACACGCCCCATGCCCAAGTTTCAGTTACTGAAAACAGAACCGTAAGATCCCGACGGTTGGTAATTTCTGACACAAACATGAGTGATACTGATATTTTTTACTTTCGGCACTCTTATGGTACGTGTTGTCAAATATGTGGTGGCCCTCATAAAGATTTAGAATGTTATTTTCTAAATTATAAGCCCCATTATATAGACCCATTGTTTTCCTGTAGCCTTAAGAGGGGCGAAAGTAAAAATAATCCCTATCTCTCTCTCGAATGCTCTCAATCAACCCTTCTAGGAGAAATGCTTCTCGAGGAATTTTTTCAAATGGAAGATCTAATTCTTAATTGGGTGAAAGAACTTGAGATGTATATCATTAATTCACCTCAAGACGAAGCCCAAGAAGAATTATTGAGATCGCATTCGAATAAAAACAACTTCGTTGTTCCCGAAATCACCTCTAACTCTAGCGAGGACTTGAGTGATAGTCGTCCCTGTGTCGATTGTGCCGTGAAGGACTCCCCATCGACTTTGTTAGGTGCATACATAGACCTGAGCGATTCGGCATACACCTTCTTTAACGAGAGCTCGGGAAAGGATTGGACTTGTCCACCTACATTTAGCAAAGGAATCACCCTCACCGACAACCTTCTTTTTTCACCTCAACACCTCCATTAGAGGTTGAGATCACTGATGTAGGGTGAGATATACATATTTGTCCCATGTAAATTGTATAATATTTGTATATTTTTTATTTATTATTTTTAGTATAATTAGTATATTATATTATTTTGTGTTGGGACAGATCCTGGTGCAAATGGAGCGGAAAAGAGTAATATGGAAATAATTAGCCAATTGGGCAGAATGAGACACCAGTTCATCTTATTTATTAGTGTTGGGCCGTATAAAGTCTGGGTTTCTAAGATACTCATGAAGTTGGGCTATTGATATTATTGTTATTATTAATATTATAAATTAGAAAAAAAAAGTCTACAACAATACATATCACTGTGTACGTGGTCATGGGATTTGAAAAAAAGAAAGAATCATAACTGGGACAAAAAAATCAACTTTAATTCAACATGGCTTTTGGCCGCTAATCATCTGCAAGTCCAGCAAATCTCATCTAATCTAATACGTGATTTTGGGCCATCAGTGGGAGACGTGCGGATATATTTTATTAGAGGGTTGGAAGTCAGAAGGCGGCCAAAAAAAAGGAGGAAGGAACTCAGACCTGGACGAGACGTGAACATCAGTTAGAAGCTTTCTTCGCAAGGAATTAAAGGTCAAGAATCATTGGGTTGAAGCAGGAAGCTTAGAGATCAAGAATTAAACGGGTTCTATTTATTCTGTTCTTTCTTGTTTTCTTAGTTATTTGCTTCTATGTCAATGAATTCAGATTTTAAACCTTGTTTATTTGTTTTTAAGACTATGTTGCTCGGCTAAACATTTAAGCCACCTAGACTTAGTTGAATGGATTGAATAAAGTTTTTACCTTTTTCGTTATTTGCATGAATGTTATGGATTGATTGTGTGTAGTAAAGAGTTTGTTTTATTGATTTGATGCATATGCGTACTTTAACTTGGTTTATTATTGTCGGTTGCTTCATATGATTCTTAGTGACGGTCTTTATCACAACATAGAGTCATATTAGGGTTTTAGATTTTGGTGAGTGTCTATATCACGTAAGAAATCTTAACTCTTTAGGGAGAATCGGCCGATAACCTCTAGAAGTAATTGTTAGTAATTTGCTAGGTTTTAGTGTTCTGCTAGTCTTAATACCTGGAAAGTGAGGGGCTATTGATAGGTCTTACCTGACGAATTGCTTTAGACAGTCCTTGGAAAAAGGTCATGAATTTAGTTGCCCCGTTGGTTTATTAGTCTATCAAGTCAAGTTTAAGAACTCAAACTACCCTAGATCTATGATTGGAAAAGAGTAGGTCAACATTAGGGCACTTACACAATAATTAGACAACTGGAAAGGCGTCTAATAACCGGTAGGATTAACGGCCTAGGTAACGCCATAAGTTTCACCTCGAGAAGGGTTGAGGGGCTTAGTTGGTGTTTAATAGGTTTAGTACTTTAAGATCCCGGTTCCATAATTCATGCACTTAACTTAATTGGTAATTCTTTAAAATCAATCCAGAATTCTAGTCTAGGTGGTCCTTGTTATCATATAAGAATCGTCTTCGTCTTGTTTCGTATTTAGACTAGTTCTTAGTTAATTAATTAGTTTAAATAGATTTCCTTAGATTTTCCGTACCCCCCCCCCAATCAACAGTTAGAGTCCGTGTCAGTCTAGGTCTAGATAGAGTCTAATTAGCGTAATCAGAGGGTCTCGTGGGTTCGATACTCGGACTTACTTAGGCTATACTGCATTGATCGGTACACTTGCCGATGGTGTGGTCTAGGTTTTAGAGAGTCTGTTTTTATAAATTTAAAACTTAGAGTGTCTAATTTAGGGTTAGAATTAGTTAGTTTAATTAGACCACTTTTAGCACATCAAGTTTTTGGCGCCGTTGCCGGGGACTCTTGGCAATCGCGTTTATTAGCTTTGATAGACTTAATTGACATCATACGTGCTACTTGCTTTTGTATATTGAGTCGTAGGAGTCTAATTGTCCGTGTCTTTTAGTTTTGTTTTATTTTTATTTTATTTTATTTATATTGAGTCTAGAAAATATGTGTGAAATTTGTGGAGGATCCCATTTTACAGTTAAATGCCCACAATATGAGGGGTCCTCTACATATTATTATGCTAACCCCTATGTGCAGCCGTAGTCATATTTTTTCACAGGGGTATTCCTCGTACCAGTATGAGGAACCGTATCACCTGACCCAACAGCAAAATTCTGAAGTCTATGAGCAGGACCAGCTGGATAGGATAATGGGGTTGTTAGTTCAACTGGTAGCTACGGATGAGACTACTCAGAAAATGATTCAAGAACATGAAGTCATGCTTCAAAATCAGCAGTCTATACTTTCAGACATTCGATGTTCAGTAGAAGAAATGTCTAGGAAATTAGAAGAAGTAGAAGAAACTAAGAATAAGGGCATCATTGATTTTGGTTGTGAAGAAGGGGAGATTATGATGCAAATGGCTAATTGCGGGATATTGAGAGAGAGTGTGGAAGAAGTAGACGAGTAGCAATTCTATCAGGAATCATTGGTTAAAGGGGTAGATGTTGATGAGTAATTAGATTTAGGAGATTCCTTAGGTAATCTGTTTGTTGATGAGGTAGAAGTTAAGGTAGAGAAAAAAGTGTTAAGTTGGGAAGATGAGTTTTTAGGGGAGTTATAAGGTTTATCAGAATCTGAACAAGTAGGGGAATTTGATCCATTAGGTGATTTAGCAAATTTAGAAGCCCTACTAGAAGGTAAACCTGAGAAAATTAGTGAACCCACACCGCACGTAGAAATTAAGTGTGGGGATCTTCCAAAGGAAGTAGAGGGATTGGTGGAAGATGAAGAACATCATAGCTGGCCCATGGTAGGGGTAACTGAAGATTCAAGGCCACGGGAGAGGGCAAGAAAGAAAGAACTTGGAAACCGGAGATGGTTCCGGGTCGGAAGATGGGCGAAACAGAAGATGGAGCAATTAAAGTGCAACCACGACCGCTCTTATCGTTACATGCCACAGATCCGGTCCATTCCAGGTAAGTTTAAATATTGGTGGTCTGACCTGTTTGAATGTTTTAAAATGTTTTTCAATTTTATAAAAAGCTTTACTTTGTTTTTCGATTCCACCATTAAATTTTTAAATATATATAAAGACCGGGTGGAATTGAATGGGTTAGACCGGGTTCAAATCAAAGAAAAGCCTCCTGGTTAAGTTCAAGTGTGGGGCGGTTTTGTAGAGTTTGTATAAAGTTCTAGTTTTTGTATATTAAGTTAGTAGTTTTGAGTCAGTCTTTTGTTTAGAGTCGGTACTGCTTTGGTTTTTGCTTCTTTTTGTTTATGCAGGTTTGAATATGTACCACCCGTACTCAATCTCCATTCGGGTGATTTTGGAGCTGCTTATCAAATTTCAGGCATTTTCCAAGTGTATTAGTTAGAGTCAAAGCCGATCGCGGATGAAATGCTATACGATCGAGCTGAATTGGACGAGAGTTATGGAGCATACGCGTTATAAAACCAGCTAAGTCCTTTCCAATTATGCCCTTAGTCTTTTTATTTCTTATTTATTTTAGTCTTTTGAGTCGGTTTCCATCCTACATTGAGGGCAATGTAGAGTTTAAGTGTGGGGATGGGAAACTATCGTTTAGTGTTTAGTTAGTATGTCGTTTGAGTCATAAATATGAAAAATACAAAAAAATTGAAAAAAAACTTCAAAAATCCAAAAAATTGAAAAATCAGAAAATGTCTTTTGAATAAAGAAGTTTGCAAAATTAATACGAAAAATGATAGAAAAGATGGGTTTTTGTTCGGGTTCAAATAATAATAATATGAGATTAATTAAGTCAAGCTTGTGTCTAGTTTGGGATATGTGAATAGGCCCGGTTTGGTTTTAGGTCCCTTTGATTTAATATTACCTTAATTGTCGGTCTACTAGTGGGTTTTCATCTGGGAAATATGGGAAATTGAAACCGCCAATAAGAGTATAAAGAATGCCGTTATAAGTTAAAACTGTTAGAATTTTTAATCATGAGAAAGAAAAAAAAATAGAATAAATGAGCTAGAAACTGAATGAAAGTAGCGCAGTCCTATGTAATTTTGGTTGGGGATAGTGACTTTACAACCGGAATACCTCTAAGATGTGTGAAATTGACCTTGCAAAGAAAGAAAAAAGTACCGAAACCTAAGTAATCCGAGTTGGGGATAACGACTCTACAGCCGGAATGCCTCTTGATTAGGGAAAACAACGTCTACGCTCATTGAAAGAAGAAAAAAAATGAAAAGAAAAGAAAAAAAATGATGAGAGAAAATGAAAAAAAAAATTGATTTTAAATTCTCTTGGTTTTGATATAAAATGGTTAGGAATAGGTCCAGTGATCGTTCCTTTTTGTTCTATAAGCTTGAGGCGGGATTAGGTGGACCGTAGCTTCTAGCGTGAGACCCTAGGTAGATTGACCGCACTTAAATTAAATTCGCATGATAAGGAGCTTAGAACCGGATTTGGGTTTAAAGGGACAAGCATATTTGCAATCGCGGCTAACACAAGCTTTGATTTTAACAAGTATAAATAAGTTTTTGACCCGAGTAATTATTCGTCTATGATTCCGTTTTGCATAATTCTTTTTCGGGGACGAAAAAATGTTAAGTGTGGGGATATTTGATGTAGGGTAAAATATACATATTTGTCCCATGTAAATTGTATAATATTTGTATAGTTTTTATTTATTATTTTTAGTATAATTAGTATATTATATTATTTTGTGTTGGGACAGGTCCGGGTTCAAATGGAGCGGAAAAGAGTAATATGGAAATAATTAGCCAATTGGGCAGAATGAGATGCCAGTTCATCTAATTTATTAGTGTTGGGCCGTATAAAGTCTGGGTTGCTAAGATACTCATGAAGTTGGGCTATTGATATTATTGTTATTATTAATATTATAAATAAGAAAAAAAAAGTCTACAACAATACACATCACTGTGTACGTGGTCATGGGATTTGAAAAAAAGAAAGAATCATAACTGGGCACAAAAATCAACTTTAATTCAACATGGCTTTTGGGCCGCTAATCATCTGCAAGTCCGGCAAATCTCATCTAATCTAATACGTGATTTTGGGCCATCAGTGGGAGACGTGCGGATATATTTTATTAGAGGGTTGGAAGTCAGAAGGCGGCCAAAAAAAAAGGAGGAAGGAACTCAGACCTGGACGAGACGTGAACATCAGTTAGAAGCTTTCTTCGCAAGGAATTAAAGGTCAAGAATCATTGGGTTGAAGCAGGAAGCTTAGAGATCAAGAATTAAACGGGTTCTATTTATTCGGTTCTCTCTTGTTTTCTTAGTTATTTGTTTCTATGTCAATGAATTCAGATTTTAAACCTTGTTTATTTATTTTTAAGACTATGTTGCTCGGCTAAACATTTAAGCCACCTAGACTTAGTTGAATGGATTGAATAAAGTTTTTACATTTTTCTTTATTTGCATGAATGTTATGGATTGATTGTGTGTAGTAAAGAGTTTGTTTTATTGATTTGATGCATATGCGTACTTTAACTTGGTTTATTATTGTCGGTTGTTTCATATGATTCTTAGTGACGATCTTTATCACAACATTGAGTCATATTAGGGTTTTAGATTTTGGTGAGTGTCTATATCACGTAAGAAATCTTAACTCTTTAGGGAGAATCGGCCGATAACCTCTAGAAGTAATTGTTAGTAATGTGCTAGGTTTTAGTGTTCTGCTAGTCCTAATACCTGGAAAGTGAGAGGCTATTGATAGGTCTTACCCGACGAATTGCTTTAGACAGTCCTTGGAAAAGGTGGTGAATTGTTGGTGCAGTTGTATGTCGACTTCATCTTCGTTCGAGTCTTAGATTAGAACTGATAGATTAGAGCACGAAAAACAAGAAATGGGAATATAGGTGATTCCGCTTGAATGACACAGAGTCATTTCAAGTGAGATCAGGTGGACAAGTTCAAGCGAAATCTTGAATGTAATTCCGCTTGAATGATGTTTCGCTTGAAAATGTCATTTCGCTTGAAGCATGTTCAAGCGAAATCTCATGCCTATAAATACCTCCTCAAGCGTAATCAGTTGAGAACCTTCTTGTTTTCCGACGGCGAAGCCCTGTCGAGGTGTCTCCGAGTCTGTAACCGTATTTTGAGCAATACAAGAGACAGTTAATAGTGATTCTAGTGTTATACAAGCTAAACAAAGACAGAATCAATGAATTCCGCCTCTGATTCTGTCTGAGCACTCTTCTGATCGACTCGTTTTATCGTTTCATGATCCTACATGTGGTATCAGAGCTCAGGAGGAAGAGTTCTTACCGTTTAGCTCGTTTTCGCTGGAAAATTCTGACTTATACACCTTCTTTTCAAAATTAATCAAGTTTTCACGGTTAAAATGGACTGATTTTCACATATAGTGTGAAAAACATTGAATTAACAAATCCTTGAAAGAATCAGACTTACAATTGGCTTAAAACTTGATCAATTTTGCAAAAATCAGATCGAATTGATGATGTCAGCACATTTCAAGCGAAATTAGCAGTTTGATTTCGCTTGAAAACGAGGGTTCGCTTGAATTTTTTACCTCATTTCGCTTGAAATTGAGGTTTCGCTTGAAATTACACCTTATTTCTGTCACACCCCCAAAATCCACATGCGGAGTACTACCGCTTGGAGGCGTGACTGACCAGGATCCAGCCACCAATCATATTGAACGAACAAATAAGTAGTTATAAAAATCCAACCAATACAATTGGTGTCCAAACCATACATAGTTTAAGTTGTAAGCGGAAGCATAAAGTTTAGAATCAAGACATAAGTTTAATTGTTTCAAAGTTTAACATGGCACACAACTGTCCATGTCCCACAACGACTCTCTTCCATGCAAGCTCCAGCTAAGTACCTAAAGACCTGCAAAGCATGTAGTAACGAGTCAACTACAAGTTGAGTGAGTTCACAGTTGGGTGTTCATTTTAAGTTGTTTCGAAAACAGTTTCCTTTATCTGGCATCCTGCCGTGGGGGTTACCCCATAGTTAAAAACGTGACTTGTTTATTCCCGGTTACTCTGGCAATCCAGCCGTGGGGGCTACCCCGTGTTAGTTATCTGGCATTTCGGCCGTGGGGGCTACCCCATGTATACACTAGACTCGTTACCATATCGACTGCTGACTGTAGTCATGTTTATGTGCCCTGAAACTGTCAATGTCTATCATCATTGACGTGCCCCAGATCCATTAGTTCACGCCCGTCCTCTGCGGCACGGTGTGAGGTTTGTCAGACCTAAATAGCGCTATCTAACTAATGACCCGCTCGCCATTGGCCCGGCGATTAAGTCGATATAAAAAGGAGGGACTTCGTGATAGAGTTTTGTTCTAGTACGAGTTATCTGTCCATGAGGACGAGGAATTTATATTCCTGAACCGATGCTGTCCTACCCAAGGAGGACAAGGAACCCATGTTCCTTAACCCCATTCCCAACCCCTGGGAATCCCATGCTTTGTAGAGGGTGTGAACTCACCTTGGTTTGCTCGGCAGATACACAGAAAGGTCAATCGAGTTGTAAGTGGTCAACTACGTCCTAACATAGATACCATTCAAGTCAGGTTCAAACCAAGTAGTGCACGTATTTTCTACACGTATTCATACACAAGTAACGATCATGTCATACTCGTCTATCATGGCAGTTCAACAACAGTGCACGACATACTCAATTATCAGTAGCACATATGGCCCATATGTTCGGCCCAATTACTTAGGCCAGTAATAGGGTGCAAGTCTAAACAGCGTGTACATGTATATGGTCTCGAGTCAAGACTGTGCGGTCTCTAGTCGAGACTGTGCGGTCTCGAGTTGTAGCCTACTAGTTCTCGAGTCGCAACTGAGGTGGTCTCGGGTCATGCATGTATTGGTCTCGAGTCGCAACCGGACTCGCAAGCATGGTCTCGAGTCATGATGTTTGTGTGCCGATGAAGTATGGTTTCTAGTCGAGACTAGGGGTTCTCGACTCGCAACCTGAGTCGCAAACTGCGGTCTCGAGTTATCATGTTCATGGTCTCGAGTCGAAACCAGGTGTCTCGACTCCCAGCACCTGCTGATCTGCATAGTGTACTATCCAATGGAAATCCGATTTCATGCAACAGTTTGTACTATCCACATAAACATGTTTTCTTGTCTAATTACTAACCAAAATGGATCAAACAATCAGATTTCAAATATTCATAACACATTCATATCATATTCATGTTGTTCTTCATATATTCAAGTCATGTTCATGTTGATCATTCAAACTTGTTCATCCTATTTTAGGGTTTTTAGCATTAATCATTATCATAACATGAACAACCATCAAAACACTTAAACATACTCTTCTAATCCACATATGCAAGCCGGTTTCATGAACATCCACATTTAATGGTTTGAATCACATTTAGACACAAGATATCATGAGCTCATTATGCAACATATCCGAAATCAAAACATGTTAGCCGAATAACATCATCTTATATAACATCATCATACGAAATAAACACCTAGCATGCATCACTAACCTATATCATTACACATCAACACCTTTAATCATGTATAAACATGTATTTGCAAAGAAATCACTAACCGGTTCAAGTGTGGGTTCAAAGGTGTGAAGTAGTAATAGATGAAGCTTCCAAATGTGTGTGTGTGAGCCGATCCGAGAGCTCCTTGTGGTCACCGGTTTGATCCGAGAAGGAAGGTGATGCTTGATTGTAGGAGAGTGTGTGTGTGGGAGTGAGTGTGGGTTGCCCAAAGAATGGCAAAGTTTGTTAGGAGCATGATATATATACTGGCCCTAGTAGGTTTCGGGTGGGTTAAATGAGGTGCACGGCCCAACCGGCCCAACTCTTACACTATTCACTCGAGACCGCATGGTCTCGAGTCGGGTTCTTGTGTCTCGGTTCGAATGCATGCAAGCATACATATAAACATAACACATAATCACATAGAATGTTCACATATATCATTACACCAACACGTCAACTAATCACATAACGTTTCAAGTAGGTTACACTAAGATACAACGAAAGGTTCTAAATTTCAAGTTCTCATATCATCCCCAAGTTGAAAGAAATTTCGTCCCGAAATTTGGTAGGCACTCACTGAGGAAGCTAGTTAAGTTGTATGTTTTTCCCGGTTTTCCTGGGGTGTCACATCCACCCCCCGTTGATCTGGAATTTTGTCCCGAAATTCCGTAGCTTCAGCCTCAGTAGTGGGTGTACTGTTTGCGAACAGTCGGGGATACTTTTGTTTCATCTGATCTTCGCGTTCCTAGGTGAACTCTGGGCCGCGACGTGAGTTCCAACGAACTCGAACGAGAGGTATTCTAGTGCTCTTGAGGACCTTAACATCCCGGTCCGTGATCTCGACTGGTTCCTCGATGAATCGTAACTGTTCGTCGATAGTGAGTTCCTTCAGAGGAACTACGTGGGTCTCATCTGACAGACACTTCTTCAGATTCGACAAGTGGAAAACGTTGTGAACTGCACCGAGTTCTGCTGGTAAGTTCAGTCTGTAGGCCACCCTGCCTATTTTCTCAATGATTTCGAAGGGTCCAACGTATCGTGGGTTAAGTTTGCCTCGTTTACCAAAACGAACCACACGCCTCCAGGGTGAAACTTTGAGTAGTACCCGCTCCCCTACCTGGAGCTCTAGTGGTTTCCTGCCCTTATCGGCGTTGACTTTCTGACGGTCACGAGCTGCCGCCATGCGTTTCCGTATTTGAGCAATTCGTTCAGTTGTGTCCACCACATGTTCTGGACCAGTGATCTGACTATCTCCCACCTCTGCCCAACAAAGAGGTGACCGGCATTTATGTCCGTACAATGCCTCAAACGGAGCAGCTTTAATGCTGGTGTGGTAGCTGTTATTGTACGAGAATTCCACAAGTGGCAGATGCTTTTCCCAGCTGTTGCCAAAGTGGATTACACATGCACGAAGCATGTCTTCTAAGGTTTGAATAGTGCGCTCGGACTGCCCGTCCGTCTGAGGGTGATACGCTGTGCTCATGTCTAATCGTGAGCCAAAGGATTTGTGCATCGCCTGCCACAGTTCTGAAGTGAAACGTGCATCTCGATCCGAGATAATGGAGGTGGGCACCCCGTGCCTCGAAACAACTTCCTTGAGGTATATTTCTGCAAGAGTGGAGAATTTATCCTTCTCCTTGATAGCCAGGAAGTATGCAGACTTGGTAAATCGATCCACGATCACCCAAATAGTATCGTTCCCGCGCTGGGATCTAGGCAGGCCAGTAACGAAATCCATGGAAATTTGCTCCCATTTCCATTGAGGTATCTCTGGTTGCTGAAGTAGGCCTGAGGGTTTCTGGTATTCAGACTTGACTCTCGCACAAGTCAAACACTTGCTGACGTAAGTTGCTATGTGGGCCTTCATGCCAGGCCACCAATACGTAGTTTTGATATCATGATACATCTTATCCGAACCAGGTTGTACCGAGTAACATGACTTGTGTGCTTCCTCCATCACGAGCTCTCGCAAGTTGCCATAGAGTGGGATCCAAATGCGTCCCGTTACGTAGTAAGCACCGTTTTCATTCTGTTCTAAGCGTTGCCTTGATCCGCGTAGGGCTTCGGCCCTGACGTTTTCTGGTTTCAGTGCTTCTATCTGAGCAGCTCGTATTTGGGAAGGAAGACTAGAATGTATAGTGAGCTGCAATGCTCGCACTCGCCTAGGCGCAGTGTCCTTTCGACTAAGGGCATCAGCCACAACATTGGCTTTGCCAGGATGGTACTTGATTGCACATTCGTAATTGTTTAATAACTCGACCCATCGTTGTTGGCGCATGTTTAGCTCCTTCTGTTTGAAGATGTGCTCGAGGCTCCTGTGGTCAGTGTAAATTGTGCACTTGGTACCGTACAGGTAATGCCGCCATATCTTAACTGCAAAAACAACAGCTCCCAGCTCTAAGTCGTGTGTAGTGTAGTTTCTTTCATGAACCTTGAGTTGGCGTGAGGCGTAGGCTATAACTTTATCTCGTTGCATCAATACGCAACCAAGACCCTGAATTGATGCGTCGCAGTAACCCACAAAATCACCTGTGCCCTCTGGTAAGGAAAGGATAGGTGCGCTGCAAAGTCTATCCTTTAAATGTTGAAATGCTAGTTCCTGTGCATCTCCCCAGTGATAAACAACGCCTTTCTGTGTTAGTGAGGTGAGAGGCTGTGCAATCTTGGAAAAATCCTTAATGAACCTCCTGTAGTAACCTGCCAAACCCAAGAATTGGCGAATTTCCTTTGGTGTACGAGGTGCAGGCCAGTTCTTAATCGAGTCTACCTTGGATGGATCAACGTGAATCCCATCCTGGTTTACCACATGGCCTCGGAAATGGACTTCTCGAAGCCAGAAGTCGCATTTCGAGAACTTTGCATAAAGCTGTTCTGTTCGAAGGAGTTCCAGAATGAGTCGTAGATGCTGCTCGTGTTCATCCTGACTCTTAGAATAGATCAGGATGTCGTCGATGAAGACTATAACGAATTTGTCCAGGTAAGGCTTGCACACTCGGTTCATCAAGTCCATGAAAACTGCAGGTGCGTTTGTCAGCTCAAAAGGCATGACCAAAAACTCATAGTGTCCATATCGAGTTCTAAAAGCTGTTTTGGAGACGTCCTCTTCTCGGACTCTCAGCTGGTGATAACCCGATCTCAAATCGATCTTCGAGTAGTAGCTCGACCCTTGCAGCTGGTCGAACAAGTCGTCAATACGCGGCAGAGGATAACGATTCTTCACCGTCACCTTGTTGAGTTCCCGATAGTCGATGCACATTCTGAAGGTACCGTCTTTCTTCTTCACAAATAGCACTGGAGCTCCCCAGGGTGATGAGCTTGGACGAATAAAGCCCTTATCCAAGAGTTCTTGTAGTTGCGTAGAGAGTTCCTCCAACTCTGATGGAGCTAAACGATAAGGTGCACGAGCTATAGGCGCAGCTCCAGGAGCTAGTTCAATCTGAAACTCGACTTGGCGATGAGGCGGAAGACCAGGTAATTCCTCAGGAAATACCTCGGGATAGTCGCGTACAACTGGAAAGTCTTCTATCTTCTTTTCTTTCTCCGAGGTGTCAGTAACGAGAGCCAAAATGGCAGTGTGGCCCTTTCGCAAGCACTTCTGGGCCTTAAGGAGAGAGATGACGTTCTCAACGGCACTCCTCTTGTCGCCACGAATCATGAGAGTTCACCACCGGAACCTGGAATACAGACAACCTTCTCGTTGCAAAGGATCTCTGCTCGGTGTTGGGATAACCAATCCATCCCAATGACAACGTCGAAACTACCCAAGACGATAGGAATAAGGTCGATAGAGAAGGTCTGGTCAGCGAGAATAAGTTCACAACCCTTGACTACGTGTGTGGCTTCTAAACTCTTACCGTTTGCTAGCTCTACAGTGTGTTTGTTGTTCAAAGGTGTTGGGATACGCTCAAGCATTTGACTAACTTCTAGTGACATGTAGCTAGCATCGGCACCCGAATCAAATAAAACTGTAACATAAAAGTCGTCGAGAAGGAACTTACCCGCCACAACATTGGGGTCATTCCTTGCTTCACCTTGGCCAATCACGAATGCCCGCCCCCTGGCACCATTGTTGTTGTTCCCATTGTTACCATTCCCCTGATTGTTGTTGTTGTTGTTGTTCTGGTTCCTGTTCAGTTGGGGACAATCTCTCTTGAAGTGGCCCTCAGCTCCACACTGAAAGCACCCTTTGTTATCACCCTGCTGCGGCGGCTGGCGTTGGTTCTGTTGAGCTTGCTGACGATTCTGATTGGCGGGATATAAGCTTCTGCAATCCTTTGCAGCGTGACCTGGCTTGTTGCATCGATGACAGTTGCCCCTGGTGCAGGGCCCGCTGTGGTGCAGGCTGCAGCGATTGCACTTGGGGTGATTCCCTTTGTACCCACCATGACTTTGACCACCAGATGATTGCTGACTAGGGCTCTTGTAGTATTCAGTCTTTCTCTGTTGAGACTGAGACTGAACAGAAGTTGAACCCTTACTTGAAGTTCCATCCCATTTCCGTTTGTTGTCGCTAAGAGCACCTGAAGTAGTTGCCGCACCTATGCGCTTTGGCAACTTGTTCTGCTCCACCGCCTGGTCCGTGAGACGGTGAGCCAATTGCACAACTTGCTGGATGGTAGCGAGGTTCACTGAAGTCACATGACTTTGGATTTCCGGCACCAAGCCCTTGAGAAAAAGTTCAATTCGCTTAAATGGAGGGTCCACCATAGTAGGACACAGTAAGGCAAGCTCGTTCGACCTCTTGGTATACGCCTCAATCTCTGACCCTGTCATCTTGAGGTTGAAGAAATCGACTTCCAGCTTATGAATGTCATCACGGCTGCAGTATTCCTCCTTGATCATTTCCTTAAAAGTTTCCCATGGGGTGGCGTTGGCAGCAACCAACCCCAGCATTTGGACCTGAGCGTTCCACCATGTGAGGGCTAAACCCTCGAGAGTACCGGTAGCATACTTCACCCTGCGCGCCTCAGGGCATTCACACATTTCGAAAACTGACTCGAGCTTCTCAAACCAGTGGAGGAGGCCTACGGCTGCTTCAGTGCCGCTAAAAGTAGTTGGTCGGCAGTCCATGAAAGTCTTAAAAGTGCACACGGGTGGCTGAACATGTTGACCTCCTACGTGTGCAGCTGCAAGTGCCGCAACAACTCGTTCGTTAATCAGAGCCGTCAACTGGGCTTGTGTCAGGTTAACGCGTCCAGACATGATCTTCATATCAAGAGGAACGTGAGTGAGAGGGGTTCGCGAAAATGCGATGACAGAAGTGAGTAAGTACACACGTGTTCAAGCAACAGTAGTTACACTAACCAAGCATACCATGAGCAATGTACTATGTAACTAACAAGTAGGCAATATACACATAGATCATATCACCCAGAATGTCGAGCCTTGCATGTGGAGCGAAGCGTCGTTGTGGATCGTAGAGCACCGTACAGGTTATAGTCTGATTTTAATAAAACTTTCCCCCCTTATTAAAACCAAGTTCACTATAACCAATGGCTCTGATACCAATCTGTCACACCCCCAAAATCCACCTGCGGAGTACTACCGCTTGGAGGCGTGACTGACCAGGATCCAGCCACCAATCATATTGAACGAACAAATAAGTAGTTATAAAAATCCAACCAATACAATTGGTGTCCAAACCATACATAGTTTAAGTTGTAAGCGGAAGCATAAAGTTTAGAATCAAGACATAAGTTTAATTGTTTCAAAGTTTAACATGGCACACAGCTGTCCATGTCCCACAACGACTCTCTTCCATGCAAGCTCCAGCTAAGTACCTAAAGACCTGCAAAGCATGTAGTAACGAGTCAACAACAAGTTGAGTGAGTTCACAGTTGGGTGTTCATTTTAAGTTGTTTCGAAAACAGTTTCCTTTATCTGGCATCCTGCCGTGGGGGTTACCCCATAGTTAAAAACGTGACTTGTTTATTCCCGGTTACTCTGGCAATCCAGCCGTGGGGGCTACCCCGTGTTAGTTATCTGGCATTTCGGCCGTGGGGGCTACCCCATGTATACACTAGACTCGTTACCATATCGACTGCTGACTGTAGTCATGTTTATGTGCCCTGAAACTGTCAATGTCTATCATCATTGACGTGCCCCAGATCCATTAGTTCACGCCCGTCCTCTGCGGCACGGTGTGAGGTTTGTCAGACCTAAATAGCGCTATCTAAGTAATGACCCGCTCGCCATTGGCCCGGCGATTAAGTCGATATAAAAAGGAGGGACTTCGTGATAGAGTTTTGGTCTAGTACGAGTTATCTGTCCATGAGGACGAGGAATTTATATTCCTGAACCGATGCTGTCCTACCCAAGGAGGACGAGGAACCCATGTTCCTTAACCCCATTCCCAACCCCTGGGAATCCCATGCTTTGTAGAGGGTGTGAACTCACCTTGGTTTGCTCGGCAGATACACAGAAAGGTCAATCGAGTTGTAAGTGGTCAACTACGTCCTAACATAGATACCATTCAAGTCAGGTTCAAACCAAGTAGTGCACGTATTTTCTACACGTATTCATACACAAGTAACGATCATGTCATACTCGTCTATCATGGCAGTTCAACAACAGTGCACGACATACTCAATTATCAGTAGCACATATGGCCCATATGTTCGGCCCAATTACTTAGGCCAGTAATAGGGTGCAAGTCTAAACAGCGTGTACATGTATATGGTCTCGAGTCGAGACTGTGCGGTCTCTAGTCGAGACTGTGCGGTCTCGAGTTGTAGCCTACTAGTTCTCGAGTCGCAACTGAGGTGGTCTCGGGTCATGCATGTATTGGTCTCGAGTCGCAACCGGACTCGCAAGCATGGTCTCGAGTCATGATGTTTGTGTGCCGATGAAGTATGGTTTCTAGTCGAGACTAGGGGTTCTCGACTCGCAACCTGAGTCGCAAACTGCGGTCTCGAGTTATCATGTTCATGGTCTCGAGTCGAAACCAGGTGTCTCGACTCCCAGCACCTGCTGATCTGCATAGTGTACTATCCAATAGAAATCCGATTTCATGCAACAGTTTGTACTATCCACATAAACATGTTTTCTTGTCTAATTACTAACCAAAATGGATCAAACAATCAGATTTCAAATATTCATAACACATTCATATCATATTCATGTTGTTCTTCATATATTCAAGTCATGTTCATGTTGATCATTCAAACTTGTTCATCCTATTTTAGGGTTTTTAGCATTAATCATTATCATAACATGAACAACCATCAAAACACTTAAACATACTCTTCTAATCCACATATGCAAGCCGGTTTCATGAACATCCACATTTAATGGTTTGAATCACATTTAGACACAAGATATCATGAGCTCATTATGCAACATATCCGAAATCAAAACATGTTAGCCGAATAACATCATCTTATATAACATCATCATACGAAATAAACACCTAGCATGCATCACTAACCTATATCATTACACATCAACACCTTTAATCATGTATAAACATGTATTTGCAAAGAAATCACTAACCGGTTCAAGTGTGGGTTCAAAGGTGTGAAGTAGTAATAGATGAAGCTTCCAAATGTGTGTGTGTGAGCCGATCCGAGAGCTCCTTGTGGTCACCGGTTTGATCCGAGAAGGAAGGTGATGCTTGATTGTAGGAGAGTGTGTGTGTGGGAGTGAGTGTGGGTTGCCCAAAGAATGGCAAAGTTTGTTAGGAGCATGATATATATACTGGCCCTAGTAGGTTTCGGGTGGGTTAAATGAGGTGCACGGCCCAACCGGCCCAACTCTTACACTATTCACTCGAGACCGCATGGTCTCGAGTCGGGTTCTTGTGTCTCGGTTCGAATGCATGCAAGCATACATATAAACATAACACATAATCACATAGAATGTTCACATATATCATTACACCAACACGTCAACTAATCACATAACGTTTCAAGTAGGTTACACTAAGATACAACAAAAGGTTCTAAATTTCGAGTTGTCACAATTTCGCTTCAAGTTGATATTTAGCTTGAGTGCATACTGCTTCAAGCGAAATCAGTATTTTTGCATCAGGGTTATTTCGCTTCAGGGGTGATTCCGCTTCAAATCATTGTTTCGCTTGAAAGTGTGTTTTGAGTGAAATATGTCGGGACTGTTTGAAAAATGGCAATGATGTTTGATGAAAAAGAAAACGATTATATTGAAAGTTTAAATAGTTGGTATGTGAGAAATTTGGATGACTGTTATAGAAATGTAGAGGTGAGTACTTGGGTTAAAAGTTTTGAACATTTTTTGTGTCGTAAAGATGAAACATTGGATGATTTGGAAACACGTTTTGAAATTGTAACAGCAAATTTGAGGAAAAATGATATTAGATTATCAAATGATGATCTGATATCAAAATTGACAGATGCATTACCTGTTAAATGGGATAAATTCTTGATTGAACTAAAAAGAAAAGATATTTTTCCAGAACTTTATCCAAAACAATTCTTCAATGAGGTTAATGCAGAGTTTCTTAAGGAATATAAAAAAAGGAAGGAATTGATGAATGAAGTGGAAAAGAATTTAAAAAAAATGGATTTGGATGTTATTGCTGAAATAGATAAAAGAATCGTGTGTGTCTTGCAACAAAGAGTATTTTGAAATATGATATTAGAAGGAAATATTATATCGACGAAAATATGAATCCTTTTGATTTCGTTAAACTCTTTTGTGCAGGAATATACAAGATGGAAACAAAGGAAATTTCAAAGAATGAAGAATCTGTGAAGCTTGAATCTTCGAATTCTGATTCAGTGTGCTTTAAATGTGACAAATTTAAAGCTGACAATGACAAACTCTTGAAAGATGTGGAAAGTTTGGCATTGGAGATAAAAAAATTTGAAGAATGAGATGAAATCAGACGTTAAACAGATTCTTGAAATGAAGGAAAATTGTGAGAATTTGAAATCTGAAAATGACAAACTGTTAAGTAATTTGAACATTTTGACATTAGAAAACAAAATTTTGAAAGAAAAAGAAAAAGATTTTCAAAGTCAAATAAAGATTCTTGAAGATCAGAGATCTGTTTTTAGCAAAATAACATTGAAAAACAAAGTGCTATAAACTCTCATCTTCAGACGATTATTCGACTTGAAAAAGAAGCTGAAAAAGCTCGAATTAAAATCAAAAGAGCTTGAAAAGAAATTGAAAGGTTTTGAGACTTCGTCATCAACACCAGATTATCCATGTCCAAAACCGATCAATTCAGTTCCAATAAGTGACAATGTTACAAACTTTGACAAAGTCAAAGTTGAAGATTGTGATGAGAAAACTGATGATGGTGAGAAAAGAAAAATATTTTTGAAATTAAATGAAATGTTTCAAGAAACTGTTCTACATTCTACTGAAAAAGGTGAATGCTCAACGCAAGAACCTGTAAAGAAGAATGTGGAACAAAAACAAAAAGATAAAAAACCAAAAAATCTTCAAAAAGAAAATAAAAGCTCATCAGTTCAATCATCCAATCGTGATAAAAAATCACAAAAATTGGAAAATCAAAACTCAAAAACTGTTGGTAATAAGTGGTGCAGGTTTGACCACAGTGCTTCAAAGCCAAATCCAGCTTTCAGGAGGAGTGATGATTATCACCAAGCCAAACAGTGCTATGATCTGAATGTTTGGACTGAAAGTGGTGATTGGTACGATAACAGAGTGTGTTACACTTGTGGTGTGAGAGGACACATTGCTGTTAACTGCCAGAACTGGAGTTACGAGACAAGAAGATGCTTTGGATGCCAAATCAAAGGTCATATTGCAAGAGATTGCCCAATGAGATCAATGGGAAGATCGAGTGCTGAATCTCAGAAAATGACAAAGAAGAAACCAGTAAAAGTCGAAGCAAAGCCCAAAGAACAGAAAGTTCTAGAACCGAAAGTGAAGCTTTCGAAGGGGCAGAAAGACAGACTGAGGAAAAAGAGGAAGAAGGCGAGAGAGTATCTCGAAAGGATTTTGTCCTCGGATACAGCTGTCAAAGCGAATAACAGTTCTGATAAATCGTCTTGCTCTCCAAAGAATGAAAAATCTAACAAAACGGATTCATCAGATATAAATCTGAGGACGAAAGGGAAATCAAAGAAAGAGAAAGTAGTTAATAAAAAAAGATTAACGAAACAAAGAAAGTGGAGAATTCACTTTCTGGCAATGAATTTTTTTCTTCGGAAACAAAGGAGCCACGTTTTGGCGATGAATCTGACTCTTCAAAGTCAGACAAGCCACGTACAGGCAATGAATCTGGTGTGGTAAAGCCAGAAGAGCCGTGTGTTGAGGTAAAAAATGAGAATTCTGGTCTAACAATGGATGATGCAAATTTTCCACCACTATTGAACAAGAATTCCAAAGCACCCAAGGACCGTCAGGCTTGGGTGAATCTGTTTAAATGAAAAACCTGACTTGCCGGAGTTTCCAGGTTGGTAAGAGTGGAGCAGGAATCGGCATATTTCTTGAGAAATTCACGAAAGTGATTTCATCATACATGTGGTAAATCAGGGACATTAAGTTGTACTTGATTTTCTACAAGTGATTGTGTTGAGAAAATCGGGAAATGTATAATAATACAAGTGATAAAAAAGAACAAGGTGATGAATGATCCCCATGTTTGAGAAATGACTCACAAAACTTATTTTCCGGAAAAACCATTATGATTAAAAGAAACTTAAGTGTTTTGAAATCATCATGGGAAAATGTTTTGTTGTCAGGGGGAGTTCTGATTGTTCAAGCCAAGTGAATGGAGAATTGAAGTGATTCTCATCATGTTGTCACATTTCTTGTACAGCTTGTTTTCAAATTTTCCCAGAAAATCAAAATTGAGACATATTTTGATTTTAGGGGGAATAAAAATTTTAAAAAAATTAGAAAATTTGAAAAAGTAAAAAACGTTGAAAAATGCAAAAATGAGTTTTGTTGTAAAAAAGAGGAAATGATAGTAGATCAGTTGGACTATTACAGCATGCTAAAGAAATGGAATGATAAAATGTGATAAATGGTCTCACTAAGGATGTGACGGTAGGCTCAACTAAACTAGTAGATTTGCAATAACGATACAAACTTAAAAGAAAAAGCCTAGTTCTAGTGGGAAACATGGTCAAAAACATAGTATTTAGTTTTGTCCTTCTTGACTGTGTGCCTACTCGGTAATCGCTGATTGTCGAAAGACATAAAACTGGTTAAGTTTGTGAACTTTCACAAATTTGCTGAAAAGTCGCTGTGATTGTGCATTTTATTTTTGCAAAGATTTAAACTTGTTTGATTTCTTTATTTTGTTTAAGCATTGGACATCCTCTGCGTATACGTGAGTATCGACCTGGATGTTATTGCCTAAACGTTCTGCTTTATTTTCTTTGGTGTTTCGTTTAAGTTTTGGACCTCCTCTGCGTATACGGAAGTATCGACCTGGTGGTTAAAGCCTAAACAACTTCAACTTATTTTTATTTTATTATTTTGTTTAAACATTGGACTTTCTCTGCGTATACGGAAGTATCGACCTGATTGTTAATGTTTAAACATTCTGCTTTGTTTTTTGCACAAATCACAGTTGATAAAAGTTTAAAGGCATTACTTGAGTTTGTGTATTGCATGATGAGGGGATATGCTAAGATCGTGGGGTCCATAAGAACTTAGTGCAAAATTAATATACCTTAACGTATCGGTAAGCATTTCGAAAGTTTTTAGATTGAGTTTAAGTGGACAACAATATCGTCAATCTATGTGAGTCATTTAGAACTGAAAATGTTTAAAGCTTAACGGTGCTAGTGATTGGTCACATAAACTGATATGATCCTCTTACACAAACTCACAAAAATATTGTGTGTAAATATTTCTTTTCTGCATTTCATTTCTGTTATATCAAAAATTTAAAAAGATTTTTGACAACTGATGTTGGAGAGCTGATATTCAAGATTTCAAGTGCTGAACATGATGAACTGGTTTGGGAAGTGTGTGTGCTAAATTGAAAAATTTTGATTTAAGAAAGAAGTTGAGATTAGTTAATCAGGGTCATTAATTTGAACTTGATGTAACTATTTCTTGTAAGTTTTTCTTATTGATTTAAGTAAAAACTTATGTTTTGTTGAGAATTGTGTAGGTGTTGAACTGAACAGATAAAAGCCAGGATTTGATTTCAAAGGTAATAGCTAATTCCAGACTGAAAATCCCAGCTTGATGAAAGGGGGAGTCTGACGAGGTTAGAGCTAGAGAAAAGATCGGGGTACATGATTCCAGGAGAAATTCCTGAAGAAGACCGATCAAGATTGAAGAGTTGTCATGTTGAAGACTCTCACTGAAGATTCCGTCAACATTCAAGGGGGGAGTCTGTTGGTGCAGTTGTCTGTCGACTTCATCTTCGTTCGAGTCTTAGATTAGAACTGATAGATTAGAGCACGAAAAACGAGAAATGGGAATATAGGTGATTCCGCTTGAATGACACAGAGTTATTTCAAGCGAGATCAGGTGGACAAGTTCAAGCGAAATCTTGAATGTAATTTCGCTTGAATGATGTTTCGCTTGAAAATGTCATTTCGCTTGAAGCATGTTCAAGCGAAATCTCATGCCTATAAATACCTCCTCAAGCGTAATCAGTTGAAAACCTTCTTGTTTTCCGACGGGGAAGCCCTGTCGAGGTGTGTCCGAGTCTGTAACCGCATTTTGAGCAATACAAGAGACAATTAATAGTGATTCTAGTGTTATACAAGCTAAACAAAGACAGAATCAATGAATTCCGCCTCTGATTCTGTCTGAGCACTATTCTGATCGACTCGTTAGATCGTTTCACGATCCTACATGAATTTAGTTTCCCCGTCGGTTTATTAGTCTATCAAGTCAAGTTTAAGAACTCAAACTACCATAGATCTATGATTGGAAAAGAGTAGGTCAACTTTAGGGTACTTACACAATAATTAGACAACTGGAAAGGCGTCTAATAACCGGTAGGATTAACGGCCTAGGTAACGCCATAAGTTTCACCTCGAGAAGGGTTGAGGGGCTTAGTTGGTGTTTAATAGGTTTAGTACTTTAAGATCCCGGTTCCATAATTCATGCACTTAACTTAATAGGTAATTCTTTAAAATCAATCCAGAATTCTAGTCTAGGTGGTCCTTGTTATCATATAAGAATCGCCTTCGTCTTCTTTCGTATTTAGTCTAGTTCTTAGTTAATTAATTAGTTTAAATAGATTTCCTTAGATTTTCCGTACCCCCCCCGCCAATCAACAGTTAGAGTCCGTGTCAGTCTAGGTCTAGATAGAGTCTAATTAGCATAATCAGAGAATCTCGTGGGTTCGATACTCGGACTTACTTAGGCTATACTGCATTGACCGGTACACTTGCCGGTGGTGTGGTCTAGGTTTTAGAGAGTCTGTTTTTATAAATTTAAAACTTAGAGTGTCTAATTTAGGGTTAGAATTAGTTAGTTTAATTAGACCACTTTTAGCACATCAATCACCATGATTCCAAGCTTTATTGTGATATTTGTTAGGTTTTTGTTCAAGAAATCTTGTTATAAATAAGTGTTACAACATTGTTTTAAGTTATTTCTGCTAAAAAACGCTTCCTAAGTTGGAAAAATAATTTAAAACTCCAAGATTCCTTTTTCCAAAAATATGCAGAAAGGTGAACACGGGGCGTGCTCATTGAGCACGGGGCCGTGTCCGAGGCTACTGTTTCATTAAAATGAACTTTTTTTCCGTTTATTTTCGTAGAATGTCGAGCCAAAACAGTGGAACTTCTTCTGCACATTCCAGAAACAGTCGGAGGGAAAGGGGGTCTTCGATTGAAGCAACTCTGGTACGCTATGTGATAGCATTACGTGAAGCTCTTGATGAGATGACCTCGGTAGAGGAGGTCCTCATAGACCGCATAAATTATCTTACGGTTGGGTTGGAAAACAGTTTTCAAGAAATCAACCTCTTGCACCAGAGGTTGAACATTCTTGTGACACCTCCCATGGAGCCAATCCTCCCTCAAGAGGATTGGAACCTAGCACTTGGAGTCAATAATACCACCGGGTGGGATGACATCCCCGAGGAGCCTCCTCTTGAAGATTTGCAAGAAGTCCCGTTGGAGATTGCACCCCCTCAAACTGATGCAAATGAGCCCGCCTTTCTTCTCCCAAGAGAGATAGAGGAATGGCTTGCTGACGTATAAGGAACCCATATCCGGAGGAAGAAGTTCTTCGAGCTGCATCAAACCAAAAGAATTATCTTTTCGGAAATTTTGCTAATAGAATAAACTTTAGGCTAGAGCTTATTGGTTTAGACTTCTTGTGTTTCTTTTGACCTATTTATCTAGAAATTTGATTTATTAGGATTATTATGTAACTTTCTCTATTTGAATGAATGATGGTTTTAATTAATTTGGTGTTTGGATGATGATGTAATGGGAAAAACACACTTGGGATGGTGAAGGATACCAAGGGAAACTTGAACCAGCACCCCATGCACGAAAACAGGGCCACCCGCCGATTTTTCTTCATTACAGCAAGTTCAGCACAGGGCCGTGCTCATCCAACACGCCCCGTGCTCAACCATCTGCAGAAAAATGCCCAGTTCAGGTACCTGGACACGGGGCGTGCTCACTGAACACGTCCCCGTGTCCAGCCTTCTGTTACTTTACTTTATTTTCTGTTACTGGCGATCTGAACACGGGGCCGTGCCCGGACACCACGGGGCCGTGTGCAGATGCCCAGTAACATAAAATTTTTCTTTTTCGCATCTTTTTACACATTCAATCAACCTTCTGGGACACATTGAGGACAATGTGTAATTAAGTGTGGGGGGAAGCTAAAACCTTGAATTTTGCAAGTCCTAATTCAAGCCTTACACAAAACTCTATTGGAACCTCGGTATCTTACCAACACTATACTACGCTCACGATGGGTGCACTTGCCCATATGTGTGTTTAGTGTTAGTAAATATCGTGTTTTATAAATTTAAAACTTGGCTAAAAAGTGTTAAAGGGCTTAAAATATACATCAAAAACTATACGACACTTCAGACGCATCAGAATTTGTCTTCCCAGCCGACTTTGTCATATCAGATATGGAGGAGGATACCGAAGTACCAATCATATTAGGAAGACCATTCCTAGCCACAGCTCACGCAATGGTGGACATGAATGGTGGAACGCTAACATTGAGGGTTGGGGACAAGGAGATGACGTTTGGGGTTGGGAAAAGAGTAGAATATGACGACCCGATCAATTACATGAAAGTAATACACTCAAGCTTGGATGATGCTCTCTGACGGTGCAACATGGGATGCAAACCATCCCACTTGGGTAACATATGACTGGCTTTGGGTCTAGCCAAGGACCCTTATAAACGTGGCGCATCACGGAGGCATTCCGCAGAACTATCCGTAGTTTATTTTAGATTAACCTTTATGTTTTCTAGTTTAGTTTTTAATTTTCAGGAATAAAACACACTTGGATGGTGAAGGATACTAAGGGAGATTTGAACCAACACCCCATGCACAAAAACAGAGCCTCCTGAACATTTTTTTCATTACAGCAAGTTCAGCACGGGCCGTGCCCAGCCAACACGACCCCGTGCTCAAGGGTCTGCAGAAAAACGCCCAGTTCAGGTAACTGGACACGGGGCGTGTTCGTTGAACACGCCCCCATGCCCAGCCTTCTGTTATTTTTTTGTTACTAGCAATCTGAACACGGGGCCGTGCCCGGTCACCACGGCCCGTGTCCAGACGCCCAGTAACATAAAATTTTTGTTTAACACACCATTTTACACATTCAATCAACCTAAAAACTTATTTTTGGACACATTGAGGACAATGTGTAATTTAAGTGTGGGGGGGGGGGGGATGCTAAAACCTTGAATTTTGCAAGTCCTAATTACAAGCCTTACACAAAACTCTATTGGAACCGCTAAACAACCCAAATTCTTTCAAAAACTTTTCATTTTTTTTACTTGTCTTGGTTTAAATTAGGAATAACAAGTTCTAAAAAGTTTATTTTTTACAAATTTACAACCGATAGCGTCGTGATAAAAAGAACCAACATAAGAAAATTATGAAACGGCATGACAAATCTAGTTAAAATTTGATTATATATACTTGATCACATTAAAAACCCATTCCCACAAAAAGTGAGTTTTGAGCCTTTAATTGAGCATACAAATACACATCTTTAAACTAAATGCTCATTTTTCGTTTCTTGTGTGAATAGCCGCTTGGTTTCTTACTACTCTAGAACTTGTCATGACAATACATTCCCGGTCCTTACCAACTTAAACCCAAGTAAGTAAATGATGGAGGCATTAGGACTAACCCCTTTTTATTTCAACACCATTATTTTTCTTTGTTTACCACCTACCCAAAATCCCCCTAGTTAACCCCTTTGAGCCTAAACCTTTTCATTTCTAAACCCAAAACAAACACCCTTTACCCACCAAAACCCTTTTTCATTTTAAACCCTTTATTTTAGTAGAAAGCTCGGTTTCAATGTGAGATTCCTTATAAAAAAAAAAAAAAAGAAGTATAGCAATAAGCAAACAAGTTCCTCAAAAGAAACTTTGTTTGAAAAATACTTCGTTTGAATAAAAAGTCACAAAAACAAAATGTTTTACGAAAACCGACGCTTTTTACGCCTTTAGCCCTTTTCTACTAACCACTAACCCAAAACCACCTACCTTTAACCCAAGCCTAACCTTTCCCCAAAAGTCCTCTTAATATTTACAAAGGTTTATAGTTAAAAAGGAGGAGGATTGATTGCTTGGCAAGCATATGGTAGAAGTAAGTTCTGTGACAACCCTCACTAAACCAGGTATCCGTACGACTTAATTAATAATTAATTACTGCATAATTACTGTGCTTACTTGAACTTGTGGATAAACTGCTACTTGAATGCTGATACATGTACTTACTTGCATCATACTTTACTAGCTGTCACTCCATGTTTTGCTTACAGCACCTTTGTGACAACCTTGATGCACCAAAAGCACAGTAGCACAATGAATGGATAACCTATTAAACGTGCTGACATAACTAGCACCAGGCAGGTACTGCCTCTAAGGCCTGTAAGAGCATGAGATAGTTTGCTACACTAGTGGTGTGTGTAGGGATAGAAGGGTTGTAGAACTGCGTCACTAGGAATGAGATTACAGTGACCGGATGTGCCTAAAACGTACTCTAGGTACAAAATTCAGCTTTTAGCTACTTAATAAAGTGCCAAAACATGAGAAAAATGTTACTAGACATTTTCCAAAGTGTCGGGAAAAAGTTGTGTCACTAAAAATAATAATAACGACACTTTAAAGCTTTGTTAAGCACTTTAACGGATCTCTATCCAACCGGACAACCGGACTATACCCGGAACATAAAAATATTGCCAACAACACTGTTTTTCTCTTTCTGAGCCAGTTAGGGTCCCCGAGTACCCTAACACCCGTTACAACTTACTACATGATAGTAACCGAGTTAATCCCTAACTTAACTTAACTATTACCTAATGTTTAGTTGAAAACCAACCGGATTACCCCCCCCCCCCCCCACTAAACCAAACCGTCCCCAAGAGGGACACCTCATGTCCTTCATTTGATTAATTTAATTATACTTGTCCCATATCAAGAAAGCACATGATCCATTGGTTAAATGTGTTGGAATTGTCTATAAGTAGGATCATTAAACCACCATAAGCATCCAACACTCAAACTCACAACAACACTCCTCTCTCTCCCTCTCTTTCACTCTCGGCCGAAGACACAAGCACCCCCACCGCCACCTTTCGATCTTGATCTTGTCATTCCAAGCTTATACAAGTGTTAAGGATCTCATACAAGGAAGCTTGGTGCATTCGGAACGCGAAGGACCTCTTCTCATTTCTTTTATCCACTCATTCTTCGACTAGAATCTTCCCTAGCCTCGAGCTAGTAGTAAGTTGCTTGAAACACACTCTCGATCTATTTTAAAGTGGTTAAAACGGTATATGACGGTTAAAATTCATGAACTTACGTAATGATATGAAAAAGTCTACTAAAAATGCTAAAAATGATGGATAAAAGCTTGATTGTTGTGTAAATCATGTAGGATTTGTTTTGTGTAATTATTTGGGCCCGATCTATGTTGTGGTAGCTCGGATCATCGTTTAACTCGGATTGGTCATGATCATGGATCATGACATAGAGCTTGTTTAAGTGTAACAAGGGTTAAATGATGAAACTCTACCACACATTAAACATGAACTTGTGTAAAATCGACTTTACTTACGAAATAGTGTTTAAAACTAGTAGATCTACGGATCTACAAGCGGTATTTTCAAAGGACCGAGTGTCAAGGAAATCTTATTTTCTAAAACCGGATCTTACATGAACAAGAATGATTTTTAGACAAACAAGTGTATAAACACTTGTGTAACACTAAGTTTCGACAAGGAACTAGTTTTGTCAGATTTTACAAGGAGTTGTAAAGATGGAATTTCTTTAAAAACGAGGCTTTTACGAAACCGAGTAGATTATTGCAAAGATCCACTAAAAGTAATGGGAATTTCTACAAATTTTGGACAAACCACAAGTTCATGTAATTTTTGCGATTTATATATATTTTGACCAGTTAATGTTGAAATGTTGTTTGATAATGTTGGGAACATTGTTGGTTTGATTTATAAAAGAAAATGATACACTTGAAAGCGTGGCCACCTCCAGTTACAGGGGAAACTCTGGCGAAATTTTTCTAAAAACCTAACACTTGGGAATATTTTCACTACAAGTGTTGTAAATCTATTTTTGACTTGTTTTCAAATATGTAAATTTCGCCACGATTTTACTTACAAAAATTTCTAAATATCGGAGGTGGGATTTTCACAAAATAAAACGTGATACATATATATTTATTATATTTTTTCCGTAACATCACTTGTATAAATGTTCATGATTATTTTGTGAACTACGTAAATATTATTTTTAGAGTAAAAATAATATTATTACCAAATATTAACGGTTTCAAGGTAATACATACGCTTTCATAATTAAAAGTAAGTTACAACGGTATAATTATTACCACCCGATCTTTAAAACGTAACTTACGCAATTCAGAAAATACCAATGAACGCGTATTTGTCAAGAATATTATTTCGGAATATTGTATGAAATAAAATATAATATTTTTGGGAAGGATGATTATATTTTGGAGTTAGAAATAAAATATATTTTTAAGTAAGACTTAATAATATATTTTGAAGGTATACGAACGCACATGTATTAAATCCCCCATCCTTGGGAAGGAGAATAGTTACCAAGTATTTACAAAAATATAAACACGAAATAGTTGTCTAACTATTTTCCAAAAACTTAAACCTTAAGCTAAGGCACGGCCGTCCGTCTAATAGATTTAGTACGTGTAGGTCGTCGCACAGCTGCTTGATCAGGAGATATACTTGGTAGAGACGCACCACTGTGAGTTCATGTCCCCCTTTTCTCTAACTGTTTTCAGTTTTCTAAACTGCGGGGGTGAAATACATGTTACTATGATTACGAATAATTCTTACATGGTATGGTTAGCATAAGTAAGGAGGGTTATTATTATTCAGATCATGTGAGTGGGTAGGCAGAAACTTGAGGCCATTAATCCTCAGGGTAGGACCGAGGGGCAGGAGCGGTAGATCTATTTGGGTGTAGCGAGCCCAACCCCAGGCCCAAACAGAACGGACCTCGGGGTGACTTTGTACCCAACGCATAAATCTGCTAGGTTTGAGTCTTCCTACTTGCACTTCACACATATCAATGGCCTTGCAAACCATTGGTGATCTCTTTTTCCTTATTTGCTACATACCAGGGTTTTTATACATACAAAGGTTTATTTACTCCCTTACACATGAACTCGCTCAACATTATTGTTGATTTTTCAACTTACATGTATTTCAGGGAATTAAAGATCTGGCGCGGTATGTTGTGTCTTCCCGCTGCATATGGGTTCCGAGGTCATCCCGGTTTAGGAAATGTGACTTTTTCCTGGACGAGTCACAAATCTTAAACTGCGTTTTATTCATGTTGATGTTTATGTCTTTCAAAACAATGTTTTATGTTATGGTGTTGTAGTCCCTAAGACAATGTTATGTTACTTCGGTTTTAAAACTTATTTTAATGGATGATCTTGCATGGTTTTTATTTCATATAGCTTGTTATGGTTAAGCTATGGTATTAAGAAGTCACACCAAAATAACCACGCTTCCGCAAAGCCAGGGTGTGACAGCTTGGTATCAGAGCTCTGATCATAGCGAACTAGGATTCCTTTTCGAGTCTAGACTATGATCACTAGGGCTCTCACGAAAACATTTTTACTGCATACCACTCAAGTCCAGATCCAAAACTTTTTACAAACAAATGTTGAGCACATTTATTTATTATTTATAGGCTCAGTCTGGGAGGCTGAGGCTCGGTCTGGAGGACCGAGGCTCGGTTTAGGAGACCGAGGTAGTTGCCTAGTAGGACTAGGGAGAGCAGTCTGAGAGGCTGGGAGAATAGGCTAGTGGGACTAGGAAGAGCAGTCTGAGAGGCTGGGAGAATAGGCTAGTGGGACTAGGAAGAGCAGTCTGAGAGGCTGGGAGAATTTGGCTAGTAGGACTAGGAAGAGCAGTCTGAGAGGCTGGGAGGCTAGTGGGACTAGGAGAATTATTTGATTGCTTACTTGGTGACTAATGTGCTTATCTGATTGTATGATTGATTATTTGTACATATTTGTGTTTGTGTTACAGACACCATGGACTCGCCCGGCACAGGTGATTCGGACACCACAGGCCCTAGACCCATAGTATCAGACGACTTAGAGTCTTCAGAGCACGAGGTTCACACATCAGATGTTACCAGCACAGACGAGGACGACTTTCAGCCCTTTGCGCTGCCCGACGCTGTCGATGAGCCCGCTGATGGTCCTTTTGCTGGGTACCTACCACTCGTAGAGGTCCCTGCTCCCATACCTCTGGCCGTTTATCCTGCTTACGATATGCTCCTCGACGCCGACGTTGACGATGACGTCGACCTATTTGATGATGAGCCCCTGGAGGACGATGTTGAGGGCGAGGCCCTTCTAGCTGACGGTGGTCTTTTGTTACTCGCAGATGCTCCAGCTGAGGAGTCACCTGCACACTCACCCACTCCAGACTCCTTCGAGTCTGTGGCCTCCGCACCGTCACACACTCGGAGCGCACAACACTATTCACACGGTTCAGATCCTGACAGGGCATCATCTGCTGCCTCTGCTCCTAGATTTGCTATCGATCACGACCTCGATGAGGATTCAGACCCTGTTTTTCCCCCTGGATTTGACCTGGACCGGGAGATAGAGTTCATCCACTTGGATCAGCCTATGGTTGACCCAGTAGACCCAGTTGACCCTGCATTCGCTGATCATGCAGATTTTGATATGGAGTTCGTTGGTCCCGAGCCTGCCATGGCCCTTGAGCCAGTAGCTGCTCCTGACCCAGTGCTTGAGCATGACCCTGCTCATGCTGGCATACCTATTGATCCTGTGATTGCTGACCCACCCATTGATGATCACCCTGCTGATGCACCGCTACTGGAGGGTGACCATGTTATTGCTGCTGATGATGTTGATCCCCCACTTATCGCTGATATACCTGTTGACCCTCTTATTGCACTCCACCTTGACCCTATGCCTGTACAGTTTGATCGAGCACTTTTTGAGGCACAGATTGACCCACGAGATGAGCACGCCCAGCATGGGTGGATTCCTGCAGATGATGAGCTTCCACCTATTCCTCCCCATACCACCGATGCACGTCACGTTGATTTCTCTTTTTCATTTGCACAGTACACACCTCCAGCTCGACTTGGAGAGGGTTCCTCGGCTCGTCCCTTTGGAAATGTGCCGACATATATTCCAGTTATGCCACAGTCTTCATCTGCTATTCCCCCTGTACCCCCATTCTTTGTGCCACCTTTTGATCTAGCCAGCGAGCCGTTTCTCTGGACGTCACCTTCTGTTATGCCACCGACCGACCCCTACCATTATTTCCATATGGGGTATTCTATTGAGGACGTTCTGATGTCGTTTGTTGTCCAGCAGGAGGCACTCACACGGCGTATTCAGGAGCTTGAGAGAGCTCAGCCGCCGCCGTGCCAGTGTCAGGGTCAGACCCACCCTGCTTCTTCGCAGCACCCTCGACCATTGATACCTGACTATGCTGCACGCCTGTTGGCACTTGAGCAGTAGGTTGCTTCTTGGTTGCGTACCCAGAGAGCCATGGAGGAGGACTAGCTCCATTTGCGACGTTTGTTCTACACCCATTTTCCCCCTCCTCCACCACCATCAGTTTAGGGCATCTTTAGTACAGCATGGGTAGACGTTGGTGAGAAGACGGCGATTGCTCTGACCACACAGCATTTTTGGAGACTGCATTCTGATTCTGACTTTTGTTGATCATGTATATGGGATGTATTGACACTGATTTGATATTCTTTTGGACTGGGGTGATGTAGCCCTTAGTCGATGATGATGTATGACACTATTATGTACTTGTAGACTCTACCACGTGGTCCCGATTTTTGCAATGCAATCGCAGTATTCTCATCATATGTGATGTTTTGATTGATAATTTATGTTTTATAACATGGGATGTTGTGTGATTGATATGATTATAACATGAGATGTTATGTACCATTACTATCATTATATACGTACGCTTTATTGTGGCCTGGCCGACGTAAACCCATCTTTTAGAAGATGCCGCCGAGACGTCAAACGCCGATGCCTACCAATGAGGCAGAACTCCAACAAGTCATCGCTGCTGCCATCGCGCAATACGCCGCCTCGCAAGGAGGACCCAGCGGAAGCAGCTCAAACAACAATGGCAACAACAATCCACCTCATGGTAATACTAAGTCATTGAGACATACCATGAACTAATTGGATATCTCTAGCAAAGATGCTAATGCCATTCATATGTTGTAACGTATGTGCAGGGTGCACCTACAAGCAGTTTCTAGACTGCAAGCATGTCAACTTTGATGGCACCGGAGGTGCTGTCGCTTTTGTTTGTTGGGCTGAGAAGACTGAATCTGTTCTCCGCATGAGCAAATGTGCACCAAACCAGCAAGTCACCTACATTTCTGGGCTATTTCTGGATGGAGCCCTATCTTGGTGGAATTTGCAAGTGCAGACACTTGGTGAAGCTGCTGCCTACGCACTAACATGGACCGAACTGAAGGAACTAATGCGCAAAAAGTATTGTTCTCGCGCTGAAATCCAAAGATTGGAAACTGAGTTCTGGCATTTGAAGATGGAAGGTCCGAAGATCGCGGAATATGTTCAGAGGTTTCACGACCTGTCGCATGTGGTACCCTATATGGTCACTCCAGAATTCAAGCGGATTGAACGCTTCATTTGGGGATTAGCTCCTCAAATCATAAGCATGGTGACCTCCTCCAAGCCTGCAACGATTGCTGAGGCAATCGATTTGAGCGTGGCTCTCACTGAGGAGGCTATCCGCCTGAACAAGTTTAGTGAGATCGAGACAAAGAAGAAAGAGACTCACGTCGAGTCATCCGGAGGTAACAAACGCAAGTTCTCGAACTTTAAACAAGGCATTAGTGGTGTTGTTAAGAAAGGAGAGCCAAACGCGCCAGCTCAGGTTACAGCTGGTAGTGGAAAGAAAGGAAAGGGATATATGGGCACCCAGCCCAAGTGCAACACCTGCCAGCGTCACCATTCTGGCCGATGTGGTTTGAAGGTATGTGAAGCGTGTGGGAAACCTGGCCACTTGAAGGATTCTTGTTGGGCCACTGTTGGCCAGGGAGGCCAAGGAGGATTTGGAAACAGAAACAATAACCGGGGTGGAATTGGAAATCGCCCACAAGGAAACAATGGAGGTAATGGGAATCGAGACAACAATGCGAATCAAGCAGGCGCTGTGAATCATAACCAAAGGAATAACCAAGCTGGAAATGGAGGTGGAAACGGGCAAAGACCTGGATGCTTTAACTGTGGTGATATCGGGCACTTTAAGAGGAACTGCCCAGAGTTGAACCAAGCCCGTGGAAGAGTGTTCCATATCGAAGCAAGGGAAGCGCGCCAGGATCCCAATGTCGTTACTGGTACGTTCCCTGTAAACCAATGCTATGCATCCGTTCTATTTGATACTGGTGCCGACTATAGCTTCGTATCATTAGAATTTAAGAATATGCTTGGTTTAGCCGCTAGTAAGTTAGATATTCCCTACTCAATCGAATTGGCTAATGGGAAGTTAGTAGAAGCCAATGAAGTGATCAGAGGTTGTGCAATCGAGTTGGGAGAACGTGAGTTTACTTTGGATCTACTACCAGTCCAGCTGGGGAGCTTTGACGTGGTAGTAGGAATGGATTGGTTATCAAGCAACAAGGCAGAAATTGTTTGTCACGAAAAGGTCGTTCGTATCCCGACCGAAGATGGAGAAATGATTGTGGTTCATGGCGAAAATCGCGATACGCCGTTAAGAATTATCAGCTGCCTCAAAGCGCGAAAGTGTTTACAGAAGGGATGTGCTGCCTTCCTGGCACACATTGTAGAAAAGAAAGCTGCAGAACCGAAGATCGAAGACATCCCTGTCGTGAGGGAGTATCCGGAAGTCTTCCCGGAGGACTTGCCTGGACTGCCGCCTCAGAGGCAAGTGGAGTTTCACATCGATTTAGTCCCGGGCGCCGCGCCTGTGGCTAAGGCACCTTATAGACTTGCCCCGTCTGAGATGCAAGAATTGTCGACACAACTTCAAGAGTTGTTAGACAAGGGATTTATCCGACCAATCTTCTCGCCTTGGGGAGCTCCGGTCCTGTTTGTCAAAAAGAAGGACGGTAGTTTTCGAATGTGCATAGACTACCGGGAGCTGAACAAGCTGACGATCAAGAATAGATATCCTCTGCCAAGAATTGATGATCTGTTTGATCAACTGCAAGGTTCAAGCTTTTACTCAAAGATCGATTTGCGATCTGGATACCATCAGTTAAGGATACAAGAGGAGAGTATCCCGAAGACAGCCTTCAAAACTCGTTATGGACACTACGAGTTCCTTGTTATGCCGTTTGGATTGACAAACGCACCTGCAGTCTTTATGGATTTGATGAATAGAGTTTGCAAGCCGTACTTGGACAAGTTCGTGATTGTGTTTATCGATGACATCTTGATTTATTCAAGGACAAAGGCTGAGCACGAACAGCATCTAAGAGCTATTTTGGAGCTGCTGAAGAAAGAACAGCTGTATGCCAAATTCTCTAAGTGTGAATTTTGGCTACGTGAAGTCCAATTTCTTGGACATGTGGTAAATGGAGATGGAATCCATGTGGATCCAACCAAGATCGAAGCGATCAAGAATTGGGAAACGCCAAAGACGCCAACCGAGATTCGAAAATTCTTGGGTTTGGCTGGCTACTATCGAAGGTTCATTGAGGATTTTTCGAAGATTGCTCAACCATTGACGCTCCTCACCCAGAAAGATAAAAAGTTTGATTGGGGAATCAAACAGGAAGAAGCGTTTCAGCTGTTGAAGGATAAGCTCTGCAATGCGCCAATCCTAGCACTACCAGAAGGTACTGACGATTTCGTGGTATACTGTGACGCCTCGCGTCAAGGATTGGGTTGCGTGTTGATGCAACGCCAGAAGGTTATTGCTTACGCATCACGTCAGTTGAAGGTACATGAGAAGAACTATACCACGCACGATTTGGAGCTAGGCGCAGTGATATTTGCTTTAAAGATCTGGAGACACTACCTATATGGTACGAAATGTACAATCTTTACAGATCATAAGAGCCTACAACACATATTCAACCAGAAGGAGTTGAATATGAGACAAAGACGATGGGTTGAGTTGTTAAATGATTACGATTGCGAGATAAAGTATCATCCAGGGAAGGCGAATGTGGTTGCCGACGCCCTAAGTCGAAAAGAGAGGATCAAGCCCATAAGGGTTAGGGCTTTGGAGATGATTATCCAAACCGATCTTTCCTTGCGCATTCGTGCCGCGCAGAAAGAAGCTCTTAAGGAAAGAAATCTTGAAGAAGAATACCTTCGTGGGATGGAGAAGCTATTAGTACCAAACGAGGAAGGAACGTTATGTTTTGAGAAAAGGATTTGGGTTCCTCTGTTTGGTGGTTTAAGGAAAGTTGTTTTTGATGAAGCTCACAAATCGCGGTACTCTATCCATCCAGGAGTGGATAAGATGTACCAAGACCTCAAGGATTACTATTGGTGGCCTAGGATGAAGGGCGATGTTGCTGTTTATGTGAGCAAGTGTCTAACGTGTGCTAAGGTGAAAGCAGAATACCAGAAGCCTTCATGACTTCTGCAACAACCTGAGATTCCCAAATGGAAATGGGAACAAATCTCCATGGATTTTATTACAAAGTTGCCAAGAACGCCAAGAGGCCATGACACTATCTGGGTGATAGTTGACCGCCTAACAAAGTCCGCACACTTTCTGCCAATCAAAGAGAAGGATAACACCAGCAAACTGGCAGAAATATACATGAGAGAGATCGTCGCACGTCATGGAGTGCCTCTCTCGATCATCTCTGATAGAGACGGAAGGTTTGTGTCAAGGATATGGCAATCCTTCCAAGAAGCTTTTGGCTCACAATTAAATCTGAGCACGGCATTTCACCCTCAGACCGATGGTCAAAGCGAGCGGACTATTCAGACCTTGGAAGATATGCTGAGAGCATGTGTTATGGATTTGGGCGGTGGCTGGGATAAGCATTTGCCACTGGTCGAATTTTCATACAACAACAACTACCACACCAGTATTGGAGTCGCGCCATTTGAAGCTCTTTACGGACGCAAGTGCCGATCACCCCTATGCTGGGCTAACGCAGGTGATAGGCAGCTTGTTGGTCCCGAAATCGTCCAAGAGACGACAGACAAGATTGCGCAGATTCGAAAACGCATCGAAGCAGCTCGCGAAAGACAGAAAGCCTATGCAGATCCAAACCGGAAACATTTGGAGTTCCAAGTTGGAGATATGGTTTTAATGAAAGTTTCACCCTGGAAGGGTGTGGCCCGCTTCGGAAAGCGTGGGAAGTTAAATCCGCGCTACATTGGCCCTTTCAGAATTTTGGAAAGAATAGGACTAGTAGCATACAAGCTGGACTTACCTGCCGAGCTGAATGGAGTTCACGATACATTTCATGTATCCAACCTGAAGAAAAGTCCAACTCAAGATACCGTTGCCATTCCCACCGACGAGATTCATGTTGACGACACGATCCATTTCGTTGAAGAACCTGTTGAGGTTACGGATTGGAAAGTAAACAAGACCCGCCGGAGCAGTGTCAAGCTCGTCAAGGTTCGTTGGAATGCCAGACATGGTCCTGAATACACTTGGGAGCGTAAGGACCGGATGAAAGAGAAATACCCCCACTTATTTCCGAAGAACCCTGCATCTACAAGCAGAACTTAAAATTTCGGGACGAAATTTTTCTAACGGGGGGAGAATGTGACAACCCTCACTAAACCAGGTATCCGTACGACTTAATTAATAATTAATTACTGCATAATTACTGTGCTTACTTGAACTTGTGGATAAACTACTACTTGAATGCTGATACATGTACTTACTTGCATCATACTTTACTTGCTGTCACTCCATGTTTTGCTTACAGCACCTTTGTGACAACCTTGATGCACCAAAAGCACAGTAGCACAATGAACGGATAACCTATTAAACGTGCTGTCATAACTAGCACCAGGCAGGTACTGCCTCTAAGGCCTGTAAGAGCCTGAGATAGTTTGCTACACTAGTGGTGAGTGTAGGGATAGAAGGGTTGTAGAACTGCGTCACTAGGAATGAGATTACAGTGACCGGATGTGCCTAAAACGTACTCTAGGTACAAAATTCATCTTTTAGCTACTTAATAAAGTGCCAAAACATGAGAAAAATGTTACTAGACACTTTCCAAAGTGTCGGGAATAAGTTGTGTCACTAAAAATAATAATAACGACACTTTAAAGCTTTGTTAAGCACTTTAACGGATCTCTATCCAACCGAACAACCGGACTATACCCGGAACATAAAAATATTGCCAACAACACTGTTTTTCTCTTTCTGAGCCAGTTAGGGTCCCCGAGTACCCTAACACCCGTTACAACTTACTACATGATAGTAACCGAGTTAATCCCTAACTTAACTTAACTTAACTTAACTATTACCTAATGTTTAGTTGAAAACCAACCGGATTACCCCCCCCCCCCCCTACTCAACCAAACCGTCCCCAAGAGGGACACCTCATGTCCTTCATTTGATTAATTTAATTATACTTGTCCCATATCAAGAAAGCACATGATCCATTGGTTAAATGTGTTGGAATTGTCTATAAGTAGGATCATTAAACCACCATAAGCATCCAACACTCAAACTCACAACAACACTCCTCTCTCTCCCTCTCTTTCACTCTCGGCCGAAGACACAAGCACCCCCACCGCCACCTTTCGATCTTGATCTTGTCATTCCAAGCTTATACAAGTGTTAAGGATCTCATATAAGGAAGCTTGGTGCATTCGGAACGCGAAGGACCTCTTCTCATTTCTTTTATCCACTCATTCTTCGACTAGAATCTTCCCTAGCCTCGAGCTAGTAGTAAGTTGCTTGAAACACACTCTCGATCTATTTTAAAGTGGTTAAAACGGTATATGACGGTTAAAATTCATGAACTTACGTAATGATATGAAAAAGTCTACTAAAAATGCTAAAAATGATGGATAAAAGCTTGATTGTTGTGTAAATCATGTAGGATTTGTTTTGTGTAATTATTTGGGTCCGATCTATGTTGTGGTAGCTCGGATCATCGTTTAACCCGGATTGGTCATGATCATGGATCATGACATAGAGCTTGTTTAAGTGTAACAAGGGTTAAATGATGAAACTCTACCACACACTAAACATGAACTTGTGTAAAATCGACTTTACTTACGAAATAGTGTTTAAAACTAGTAGATCTACGGATCTACAAGCGGTATTTTCAAAGGACCGAGTGTCAAGGAAATCTTATTTTCTAAAACCGGATCTTACATGAACAAGAATGATTTTTAGACACACAAGTGTATAAACACTTGTGTAACACTAAGTTTCGACAAGGAACTAGTTTTGTCAGATTTTACAAGGAGTTGTAAAGATGGAATTTCTTTAAAAACGAGGCTTTTACGAAACCGAGTAGATTATTGCAAAGATCCACTAAAAGTAATGGGAATTTCTACAAATTTTGGAAAACCACAAGTTCATGTAATTTTTGAGATTTATATATATTTTGACCAGTTAATGTTGAAATGTTGTTTGATAATGTTGGAAACATTGTTGGTTTGATTTATAAAAGAAAATGATACGCTTCAAAGCGTGGCCACCTCCAGTTACAGGGGAAACTCTGGCGAAATTTTTCTAAAAACCTAACACTTGGGAATATTTTCACTACAAGTGTTGTAAATCTATTTTTGACTTGTTTTCAAATATGTAAATTTCGCCACGATTTTACTTACAAAAATTTCTAAATATCGGAGGTGGGATTTTCACAAAATAAAACGTGATACATATATATTTATTATATTTTTTCCGTAACATCACTTGTATAAATGTTCATGATTATTTTGTGAACTACGTAAATATTATTTTTAGAGTAAAAATAATATTATTACCAAATATTAACGGTTTCAAGGTAATACATACGCTTTCATAATTAAAAGTAAGTTACAACGGTATAATTATTACCACCCGATCTTTAAAACGTAACTTACGCAATTCAGAAAATACCAATGAACGCGTATTTGTCAAGAATATTATTTCGGAATATTGTATGAAATAAAATATAATATTTTTGGGAAGGATGATTATATTTTGGAGTTAGAAATAAAATATATTTTTAAGTAAGACTTAATAATATATTTTGAAGGTATACGAACGCACATGTATTAAATCCCCCATCCTTGGGAAGGAGAATAATTACCAAGTATTTTCAAAAATATAAACACGAAATAGTTGTCTAACTATTTCCCAAAAACTTAAACCTTAAGCTAAGGCACGGCCGTCCATCTAATAGATTTAGTACGTGTAGGTCGTCGCACAGCTGCTTGATCAGGAGATATACTTGGTAGAGACGCACCACTGTGAGTTCATGTCCCCCTTTTCTCTAACTGTTTTCAGTTTTCTAAACTGCGGGGGTGAAATACATGTTACTATGATTACGAATAATTCTTACATGGGATGGTTAGCATAAGTAAGGAGGGTTATTATTATTCAGATCATGTGAGTGGGTAGGCAGAAACTTGAGGCCATTAATCCTCAGGGTAGGACCGAGGGGCAGGAGCGGTAGATCTATTTGGGTGTAGCGAGCCCAACCCCAGGCCCAAACAGAACAGACCTCGGGGTGACTTTGTACCCAACGCATAAATCTGCTAGGTTTGAGTCTTCCAACTTGCACTTCACACATATCAATGGCCTTGCAAACCATTGGTGATCTCTTTTTCCTTATTTGCTACATACCAGGGTTTTTATACATACAAAGGTTTATTTACTCCCTTACACATGAACTCGCTCAACATTATTGTTGATTTTTCAACTTACATGTATTTCAAGGAATTAAAGATCTGGCGCGGTATGTTGTGTCTTCCCGCTGCATATGGGTTCCGAGGTCATCCCGGTTTAGGAAATGTGACTTTTTCCTGGACGAGTCACAAATCTTAAACTGCGTTTTATTCATGTTGATGTTTATGTCTTTCAAAACAATGTTTTATGTTATGGTGTTGTAGTCCCTAAGACAATGTTATGTTACTTCGGTTTTAAAACTTATTTTAATGGATGATCTTGCATGGTTTTTATTTCATATAGCTTGTTATGGTTAAGCTATGGTATTAAGAAGTCACACCAAAATAACCACGCTTCCGCAAAGCCAGGGTGTGACAGCTTGGTATCAGAGCTCTGATCATAGCGAACTAGGATTCCTTTTCGAGTCTAGACTATGATCACTAGGGCTCTCACGAAAACATTTTTACTGCATACCACTCAAGTCCAGATCCAAAACTTTTTACAAACAAATGTTGAGCACATTTATTTATTATTTATAGGCTCAGTCTGGGAGGCTGAGGCTCGGTCTGGAGGACCGAGGCTCGGTTTAGGAGACCGAGGTAGTTGCCTAGTAGGACTAGGGAGAGCAGTCTGAGAGGCTGGGAGAATAGGCTAGTGGGACTAGGAAGAGCAGTCTGAGAGGCTGGGAGAATTTGGCTAGTAGGACTAGGAAGAGCAGTCTGAGAGGCTGGGAGGCTAGTGGGACTAGGAGAATTATTTGATTGCTTACTTGGTGACTAATGTGCTTATCTGATTGTATGATTGATTATTTGTACATATTTGTGTTTGTGTTACAGACACCATGGACTCGCCCGGCACAGGTGATTCGGACACCACAGGCCCTAGACCCATAGTATCAGACGACTTAGAGTCTTCAGAGCACGAGGTTCACACATCAGATGTTACCAGCACAGACGAGGACGACTTTCAGCCCTTTGCGCTGCCCGACGCTGTCGATGAGCCCGCTGATGGTCCTTTTGCTGGGTACCTACCACTCGTAGAGGTCCCTGCTCCCATACCTCTGGCCCTTTATCCTGCTTACGATATGCTCCTCGACGCCGACGTTGACGACGACGTCGATCTATTTGATGATGAGCCCCTGGAGGACGATGTTGAGGGCGAGGCCCTTCTAGCTGACGGTGGTCTTTTGTTACTCGCAGATGCTCCAGCTGAGGAGTCACCTGCACACTCACCCACTCCAAACTCCTTCGAGTTTGTGGCCTCCGCACCGTCACACACTCGGAGCGCACAGCACTATTCACACGGTTCAGATCCTGACAGGGCATCATCTGCTGCCTCTGCTCCTAGATTTGCTATCGATCACGACCTCGATGAGGATTCAGACCCTGTTTTTCCCCCTGGATTTGACCTGGACCGGGAGATAGAGTTCATCCACTTGGATCAGCCTATGGTTGACCCAGTAGACCCAGTTGACCCTGCATTCGCTGATCATGCAGATTTTGATATGGAGTTCGTTGGTCCCGAGCCTGCCATGGCCCTTGAGCCAGTAGCTGCTCCTGACCCAGTGCTTGAGCATGACCCTGCTCATGCTGGCATACCTATTGATCCTGTGATTGCTGACCCACCCATTGATGATCACCCTGCTGATGCACCGCTACTGGAGGGTGACCATGTTATTGCTGCTGATGATGTTGATCCCCCACTTATCGCTGATATACCTGTTGACCCTCTTATTGCACTCCACCTTGACCCTATGCCTGTACAGTTTGATCGAGCACTTTTTGAGGCACAGATTGACCCACGAGATGAGCACGCCCAGCATGGGTGGATTCTTGCAGATGATGAGCTTCCACCTATTCCTGCCCATACCACCGATGCACGTCACGTTGATTTCTCTTTTTCATTTGCACAGTACACACCTCCAGCTCGACTTGGAGAGGGTTCCTCGGCTCGTCCCTTTGGACATGTGCCGACATATATTCCAGTTATGCCATAGTCTTCATCTGCTATTCCCCCTATACCACCATTCTTTGTGCCACCTTTTGATCCAGCCAGCGAGCCGTTTCTCTGGACGTCACCTTCTGTTATGCCACCGACCGACCCCTACCATTATTTCCATATGGGGTATTCGATTGAGGACGTTCTGATGTCGTTTGTTGTCCAGCAGGAGGCACTCACACGGCGTATTCAGGATCTTGAGAGAGCTCAGCCGCCGCCGTGCCAATGTCAGGGTCAGACCCACCCTGCTTCTTCGCAGCACCCTCGACCATTGATACCTGACTATGCTGCACGCCTGTTGGCACTTGAGCAGCAGGTTGCTTCTTGGTTGCGTACCCAGAGAGCCATGGAGGCGGACTGGCTCCATTTGCGACGTTTGTTCTACACCCATTTTCCCCCTCCTCCACCACCATCAGTTTAGGGCATCTTTAGTACAGCATGGGTAGACGTTGGTGATAAGACGGCGATTGCTCTGACCACACAGCATTTTTGGAGACTGCATTCTGATTCTGACTTTTGTTGATCATGTATATGGGATGTATTGACACTGATTTGATATTCTTTTGGACTGGGGTGATGTAGCCCTTAGTCGATGATGATGTATGACACTATTATGTACTTGTAGACTCTACCATGTGGTCCCGATTTTGGCAATGCAATCGCAGTATTCTCATCATATGTGATGTTTTGATTGATTATTTATGTTTTATAACATGGGATGTTGTGTGATTGATATGATTATAACATGAGATTTTATGTACTATTACTATCATTATATACGTACGCTTTATTGTGGCCTGACCGACGTAAACCCATCTTTTAGAAGATGCCGCCGAAACGTCAAACGCCGATGCCTACCAATGAGGCAGAACTCCAACAAGTCATCGCTGCTGCCATCGCGCAATACGCCGCCTCGCAAGGAGGACCCAGCGGAAGCAGCTCAAACAACAATGGCAACAACAATCCACCTCATGGTAATACTAAGTCATTGAGACATACCATGAACTAATTGGATATCTCTAGCAAAGATGCTAATGCCATTCATATGTTGTAACGTATGTGCAGGGTGCACCTACAAGCAGTTTCTAGACTGCAAGCATGTCAACTTTGATGGCACCGGAGGTGCTGTCGCTTTTGTTTGTTGGGCTGAGAAGACTGAATCTGTTCTCCGCATGAGCAAATGTGCACCAAACCAGCAAGTCACCTACATTTCTGGGCTATTTCTGGATGGAGCCCTATCTTGGTGGAATTTGCAAGTGCAGACACTTGGTGAAGCTGCTGCCTACGCACTAACATGGACCGAACTGAAGGAACTAATGCGCAAAAAGTATTGTTCTCGCGCTGAAATCCAAAGATTGGAAACTGAGTTCTGGCATTTGAAGATGGAAGGTCCGAAGATCGCGGAATATGTTCAGAGGTTTCACGACCTGTCGCATGTGGTACCCTATATGGTCACTCCAGAATTCAAGCGGATTGAACGCTTCATTTGGGGATTAGCTCCTCAAATCATAAGCATGGTGACCTCCTCCAAGCCTGCAACGATTGCTGAGGCAATCGATTTGAGCGTGGCTCTCACTGAGGAGGCTATCCGCCTGAACAAGTTTAGTGAGATCGAGACAAAGAAGAAAGAGACTCACGTCGAGTCATCCGGAGGTAACAAACGCAAGTTCTCGAACTTTAAACAAGGCATTAGTGGTGTTGTTAAGAAAGGAGAGCCAAACGCGCCAGCTCAGGTTACAGCTGGTAGTGGAAAGAAAGGAAAGGGATATATGGGCACCCAGCCCAAGTGCAACACCTGCCAGCGTCACCATTCTGGCCGATGTGGTTTGAAGGTATGTGAAGCGTGTGGGAAACCTGGCCACTTGAAGGATTCTTGTTGGGCCACTGTTGGCCAGGGAGGCCAAGGAGGATTTGGAAACAGAAACAATAACCGGGGTGGAATTGGAAATCGCCCACAAGGAAACAATGGAGGTAATGGGAATCGAGACAACAATGCGAATCAAGCAGGCGCTGTGAATCATAACCAAAGGAATAACCAAGCTGGAAATGGAGGTGGAAACGGGCAAAGACCTGGATGCTTTAACTGTGGTGATATCGGGCACTTTAAGAGGAACTGCCCAGAGTTGAACCAAGCCCGTGGAAGAGTGTTCCATATCGAAGCAAGGGAAGCGCGCCAGGATCCCAATGTCGTTACTGGTACGTTCCCTGTAAACCAATGCTATGCATCCGTTCTATTTGATACTGGTGCCGACTATAGCTTCGTATCATTAGAATTTAAGAATATGCTTGGTTTAGCCGCTAGTAAGTTAGATATTCCCTACTCAATCGAATTGGCTAATGGGAAGTTAGTAGAAGCCAATGAAGTGATCAGAGGTTGTGCAATCGAGTTGGGAGAACGTGAGTTTACTTTGGATATACTACCAGTCCAGCTGGGGAGCTTTGACGTGGTAGTAGGAATGGATTGGTTATCAAGCAACAAGGCAGAAATTGTTTGTCACGAAAAGCGCGATACGCCGTTAAGAATTATCAGCTGCCTCAAAGCGCGAAAGTGTTTACAGAAGGGATGTGCTGCCTTCCTGGCACACATTGTAGACAAGAAAGCTGCAGAACCGAAGATCGAAGACATCCCTGTCGTGAGGGAGTATCCGGAAGTCTTCCCGGAGGACTTGCCTGGACTGCCGCCTCAGAGGCAAGTGGAGTTTCACATCGATTTAGTCCCGGGCGCCGCGCATGTGGCTAAGGCACCTTATAGACTTGCCCCGTCTGAGATGCAAGAATTGTCGACACAACTTCAAGAGTTGTTAGACAAGGGATTTATCCGACCAAGCTTCTCGCCTTGGGGAGCTCCGGTCCTGTTTGTCAAAAAGGACGGTAGTTTTCGAATGTGCATAGACTACCGGGAGCTGAACAAGCTGACGATCAAGAATAGATATCCTCTGCCAAGAATTGATGATCTGTTTGATCAACTGCAAGGTTCAAGCTTTTACTCAAAGATCGATTTGCGATCCGGATACCATCAGTTAAGGATACAAGAGGAGAGTATCCCGAAGACAGCTTTCAGAACTCGTTATGGACACTACGAGTTCCTTGTTATGCCGTTTGGATTGACAAACGCACCTGCAGTCTTTATGGATTTGATGAATAGAGTTTGCAAGCCGTACTTGGACAAGTTCGTGATTGTGTTTATCGATGACATCTTGATTTATTCAAGGACAAAGGCTTAGCACGAACAGCATCTAAGAGCTATTTTGGAGCTGCTGAAGAAAGAACAGCTGTATGCCAAATTCTCTAAGTGTGAATTTTGGCTACGTGAAGTCCAATTTCTTGGACATGTGGTAAATGGAGATGGAATCCATGTGGATCCAACCAAGATCGAAGCGATCAAGAATTGGGAAACGCCAAAGACGCCAACCGAGATTCGACAATTCTTGGGTTTGGCTGGCTACTATCGAAGGTTCATTGAGGATTTTTCGAAGATTGCTCAACCATTGACGCTCCTCACCCAGAAAGATAAAAAGTTTGATTGGGGAATCAAACAGGAAGAAGCGTTTCAGCTGTTGAAGGATAAGCTCTGCAATGCGCCAATCCTAGCACTACCAGAAGGTACTGACGATTTCGTGGTATACTGTGACGCCTCGCGTCAAGGATTGGGTTGCGTGTTGATGCAACGCCAGAAGGTTATTGCTTACGCATCACGTCAGTTGAAGGTACATGAGAAGAACTATACCACGCACGATTTGGAGCTAGGCGCAGTGATATTTGCTTTAAAGATCTGGAGACACTACCTATATGGTACGAAATGTACAATCTTTACAGATCATAAGAGCCTACAACACATATTCAACCAGAAGGAGTTGAATATGAGACAAAGACGATGGGTTGAGTTGTTAAATGATTACGATTGCGAGATAAAGTATCATCCAGGGAAGGCGAATGTGGTTGCCGATGCCCTAAGTCGAAAAGAGAGGATCAAGCCCATAAGGGTTAGGGCTTTGGAGATGATTATCCAAACCGATCTTTCCTTGCGCATTCGTGCCGCGTAGAAAGAAGCTCTTAAGGAAAGAAATCTTGAAGAAGAATACCTTCGTGGGATGGAGAAGCTATTAGTACCAAACGAGGAAGGAACGTTATGTTTTGAGAAAAGGATTTGGGTTCCTCTGTTTGGTGGTTTAAGGAAAGTTGTTTTTGATGAAGCTCACAAATCGCGGTACTCTATCCATCCAGGAGTGGATAAGATGTACCAAGACCTCAAGGATTACTATTGGTGGCCTAGGATGAAGGGCGATGTTGCTGTTTATGTGAGCAAGTGTCTAACGTGTGCTAAGGTGAAAGCGGAATACCAGAAGCCTTCACGACTTCTGCAACAACGTGAGATTCCCAAATGGAAATGGGAACAAATCTCCATGGATTTTATTACAAAGTTGCCAAGAACGCCAAGAGGCCATGACACTATCTGGGTGATAGTTGACCGCCTAACAAAGTCCGCACACTTTCTGCCAATCAAAGAGAAGGATAACACCAGCAAACTGGCAGAAATATACATGAGAGAGATCGTCGCACGTCATGGAGTGCCTCTCTCGATCATCTCTGATAGAGACGGAAGGTTTGTGTCAAGGATATGGCAATCCTTCCAAGAAGCTTTTGGCTCACAATTAAATCTGAGCACGGCATTTCACCCTCAGACCGATGGTCAAAGCGAGCGGACTATTCAGACCTTGGAAGATATGCTGAGAGCATGTGTTATGGATTTGGGCGGTAGCTGGGATAAGCATTTGCCACTGGTCGAATTTTCATACAACAACAACTACCACACCAGTATTGGAGTCGCGCCATACAAGCTGGACTTACCTGCCGAGCTGAATGGAGTTCACGATACATTTCATGTAACCAACCTGAAGAAAAGTCCAACTCAAGATACCGTTGCCATTCCCACCGACGAGATTCATGTTGACGACACGGTCCATTTCGTTGAAGAACCTGTTGAGGTTACGGATTGGAAAGTAAACAAGACCCGCCGGAGCAGTGTCAAGCTCGTCAAGGTTCGTTGGAATGCCAGACATGGTCCTGAATACACTTGGGAGCGTAAGGACCGGATGAAAGAGAAATACCCCCACTTATTTCCGAAGAACCCTGTATCTACAAGCATAACTTAAAATTTCGGGACGAAATTTTTCTAACGGGGGGAGAATGTGACAACCCTCACTAAACCAGGTATCCGTACGACTTAATTAATAATTAATTACTGCATAATTACTGTGCTTACTTGAACTTGTGGATAAACTACTACTTGAATGCTAATACATGTACTTACTTGCATCATACTTTACTTGCTGTCACTCCATGTTTTGCTTACAGCACCTTTGTGACAACCTTGATGCACCAAAAGCACAGTAGCACAATGAACGGATAACCTATTAAACGTGCTGTCATAACTAGCACCAGGCAGGTACTGCCTCTAAGGCCTGTAAGAGCCTGAGATAGTTTGCTACACTAGTGGTGAGTGTAGGGATAGAAGGGTTGTAGAACTGCGTCACTAGGAATGAGATTACAGTGACCGGATGTGCCTAAAACGTACTCTAGGTACAAAATTCAGCTTTTAGCTACTTAATAAAGTGCCAAAACATGAGAAAAATGTTACTAGACACTTTCCAAAGTGTCGGGAATAAGTTGTGTCACTAAAAATAATAATAACGACACTTTAAAGCTTTGTTAAGCACTTTAACGGATCTCTATCCAACCGAACAACCGGACTATACCTGGAACATAAAAATATTGCTAACAACACTGTTTTTCTCTTTCTGAGCCAGTTAGGGTCCCCGAGTACCCTAACACCCGTTACAACTTACTACATGATAGTAACCGAGTTAATCCCTAACTTAACTTAACTTAACTATTACCTAATGTTTAGTTGAAAACCAACCGGATTACCCCCCCCCCCCCTACTCAACCAAACCGTCCCCAAGAGGGACACCTCATGTCCTTCATTTGATTAATTTAATTATACTTGTCCCATATCAAGAAAGCACATGATCCATTGGTTAAATGTGTTGGAATTGTCTATAAGTAGGATCATTAAACCACCATAAGCATCCAACACTCAAACTCACAACAACACTCCTCTCTCTCCCTCTCTTTCACTCTCGGCCGAAGACACAAGCACCCCCACCGCCACCTTTCGATCTTGATCTTGTCATTCCAAGCTTATACAAGTGTTAAGGATCTCATACAAGGAAGCTTGGTGCATTCGGAACGCGAAGGACCTCTTCTCATTTCTTTTATCCACTCATTCTTCGACTAGAATCTTCCCTAGCCTCGAGCTAGTAGTAAGTTGCTTGAAACACACTCTCGATCTATTTTAAAGTGGTTAAAACGGTATATGACGGTTACAAGGAGTTGTAAAGATGGAATTTCTTTAAAAACGAGGCTTTTACGAAACCAAGTAGATTATTGCAAAGATCCACTAAAAGTAATGGGAATTTCTACAAATTTTGGACAAACCACAAGTTCATGTAATTTTTGCGATTTATATATATTTTGACCAGTTAATGTTGAAATGTTGTTTGATAATGTTGGGAACATTGTTGGTTTGATTTATAAAAGAAAATGATACGCTTGAAAGCGTGGCCACCTCCAGTTACAGGGGAAACTCTGGCGAAATTTTTCTAAAAACCTAACACTTGGGAATATTTTCACTACAAGTGTTGTAAATCTATTTTTTACTTGTTTTCAAATATGTAAATTTCGCCACGATTTTACTTACAAAAATTTCTAAATATCGGAGGTGGGATTTTCACAAAATAAAACGTGATACATATATATTTATTATATTTTTTCCGTAACATCACTTGTATAAGTGTTCATGATTATTTTGTGAACTACGTAAATATTATTTTTAGAGTAAAAATAATATTATTACCAAATATTAACGGTTTCAAGGTAATACATACGCTTTCATAATTAAAAGTAAGTTACAACGGTATAATTATTACCACCCGATCTTTAAAACGTAACTTACGCAATTCAGAAAATACCAATGAACGCGTATTTGTCAAGAATATTATTTCGGAATATTGTATGAAATAAAATATAATATTTTTGGGAAGGATGATTATATTTTGGAGTTAGAAATAAAATATATTTTTAAGTAAGACTTAATAATATATTTTGAAGGTATACGAACGCACATGTATTAAATCCCCCATCCTTGGGAAGGAAAATAATTACCAAGTATTTACATAAATATAAACACGAAATAGTTGTCTAACTATTTCCCAAAAACTTAAACCTTAAGCTAAGGCACGGCCGTCCGTCTAATAGATTTAGTACGTGTAGGTCGTCGCACAGCTGCTTGATCAGGAGATATACTTGGTAGAGACGCACCACTGTGAGTTCATGTCCCCCTTTTCTCTAAATGTTTTCAGTTTTCTAAACTGCGGGGGTGAAATACATGTTACTATGATTACGAATAATTCTTACATGGTATGGTTAGCGTAAGTAAGGAGGGTTATTATTATTCAGATCATGTGAGTGGGTAGGCAGAAACTTGAGGCCATTAATCCTCAGGGTAGGACCGAGGGGCAGGAGCGGTAGATCTATTTGGGTGTAGCAAGCCCAACCCCAGGCCCAAACAGAACGGACCTCGGGGTGACTTTGTACCCAACGCATAAATCTGCTAGGTTTGAGTCTTCCTACTTGCACTTCACACATATCAATGGCCTTGCAAACCATTGGTGATCTCTTTTTCCTTATTTGCTACATACCAGGGTTTTTATACATACAAAGGTTTATTTACTCCCTTACACATGAACTCGCTCAACATTATTGTTGATTTTTCAACTTACATGTATTTCAGGGAATTAAAGATCTGGCGCGGTATGTTGTGTCTTCCCGCTGCATATGGGTTCCGAGGTCATCCCGGTTTAGGAAATGTGACTTTTTCCTGGACGAGTCACAAATCTAAAACTGTGTTTTATTCATGTTGATGTTTATGTCTTTCAAAACAATGTTTTATGTTATGGTGTTGTAGTCCCTAAGACAATGTTATGTTACTTCGGTTTTAAAACTTATTTTAATGGATGATCTTGCATGGTTTTTATTTCATATAGCTTGTTATGGTTAAGCTATGGTATTAAGAAGTCACACCAAAATAACCACGCTTCCGCAAAGCCAGGGTGTGACAAGTTCCTTGCCGGTCTCGAGTTTTTCACAAAAATACATCTTCGGCCGAGTGTTGAGTGATCTCTCGTGAGGTATGTGAACTTGTATATAAATGGAATTTTAAAAAGGTATGTTATGCCCAAATAAGTAATTTCTCTTATGAAATGTTCTAAATAAATCATAACGAATAGGATTGTAAATAATATAAAAATAAAACCTAATAAAGATCTTGGAATCCCGACACTCTAGACAAGCCCAAAACTTCTCTTCTACCGATTCCATTTGGGTGTGTAAGCCACATTATAAAGAGTTTTGCTTGAGGACAAGAAAAGATTCAAGTGTGGGGGTATTTTATGTGTGTAAAATGCAACATATAAATTACATCAAATGAGGCATAAAACTAACCCCCTTTTTTAGTACTAATGTTGGAAAAAGTGTGCTTTTGTCTTCCTTTTGTATTTTCAGGATCAAATGGGCGTAAATAAACAAAAGAAGCAAAAATACAGCTAAATGTAACATAAATACAAGAAAAGGAACAAACGTGGCATGCCCGACCCCCCTCGTCAACATCTTCCCAAGCAAAAACAAAGCATCAGAAGGCTGAACACGCCCCGTGCCCAGCGGACACGGGGGCGTGCCCAAGTGTCTGCAGAAAAGACAAAGTTGTAGAAGCTTCTATTTCCCAACACGGGGGCGTGCCCAGCTTCACACGGTCATGGTCAACACTAAGATTCGCAGAATCCAAGCAAATCTTGATAGAAAGATACGCTTCTGCACACGGGGCCGTGCCCAGCGGACACGGGGGTGTGGTCAACTAATACAGACAAACAACATTAAATGAAGAAAGAGAAAGTGGATGGACACAAGGCCGTGCCCAATGGACACGGGGCCGTGTCCGGGCTTCTGTGCAGGCTATAAATAGGGGTGTGATGTGTGCAAAATGCAACATATAAATTACATCAAATGTGGCATAAAACTAATTATTTTTTAGTACTAATGATGGAAAAAGTGTGTTTTTGTCTTCCTTTTGTATTTTTAGGGTTAAAAGAGCTTAAATGGACAAAAAAAGAAAAAATGCAGCTAAATCTAACAATAATACAAAGAAAGGGAAGAAACGTGGCATGCCCGACCCCTCAACAGCATCTCCCAAAGAAAAAAACAAGAAGAAATATGAGCATGGGGCTGTGGCCCAGCTCAACACGGGGCGTGCCCAGCGGACACGGGGGCGTGTTCAGGTGTCTGCAGAAAAGACAAAGTTGTAGAAGCTTCAATTCCCGACACGGGGGCGTGGCCAGCTCAATACGGGGTCGTGGTCAACGCTAAGATTCGCAGTATCCAAGCAAATCTTGATAGTACAGATACGCTTCTGCACACGAGGCCGTGCCCAGCGGACACGGGGGGCGTGGTCAACTAATGCGGACAAACTGCAATTAATGAAGAAAAAGAAGAAGGGTGGACACGGGGCTGTGTCCAGCGGACACGGGGCCGTGTCCAGGCTTCTGTGCAGGCTATAAATAGGGGTGCTTGGTTCACTTCAAAGGCATCCCTTGGCACACCACCTCTCTCACACTTCACCCACACTCCACCACCACCACAACATCATCATCCACCACCATCATCCATCATAGAGTGTGTGAGTCATCTCGGGATCCAAGATTGGTCGTAAGAGTTCTTGACAATCAAAGGCCATGTTTGCCTAAGTCTCTTACATCACTTGGTGAAGACAAGTGTCTAGTGTAATACTTTTTATTTTTAATCTTTTCGCACTTTTTATTTGGTTATGTATTAATGACTTTAATAACTAGTTTCTTATGTTGAAGGTGATTCTTCCTTATCGTTTGTCCGTGGTGTCTTGGCATTATTTTACTGTCTATATAAAATAAAAGATTTTCACCATTCATATCTCCACGGTCTATATGGAGGTATGTTGGCTACCTGGTCGGGGGTTAAGGGAACGGTTTGGTAAGAGTCTTGCCTTGTTCAGTGTATAGATCCTGCAAGGACCTGGGTCAAATTTAGTAGGACCTCCTTCAATACCCACTGGTATTGGATGGCGGGGGTCCAAACTCTTTGATCCCCTCATATGTAAGCTACTATTAATACTTTAACCTGGCTACTTGGGATTGTATCCCTGCTGACTCAAACCACTTAGCCGAGGGTAACGTCACCTTCAAAAGAGGGGCCTACCACATTATGCATTAATAACTTAATTAATTATCTTTCAATAATCCGACCCTTTAGGATTGTATCCTTGCTGACTCAAACTACTGGGTTGAGGGTAACGTCACCTTCAAAAGAGGGGCCTACTACAATAACTAAGATAATCTCTTAAAAAGTGCAAAAGTGCGGAAATAATCAAAGGTTACACTACACACGAGTCAGAGCCAAGTGATTCATCTTGTCTGTCTGTTTTTATTTTATTTTATTTTTCAGCATTTTAGTTAGTTTTATATTTCTAGTTTAAAAATATTTTTCTAACTTTTGATTTGATTAGACGTTGAGGATAAACCGGTACTAAAAGCTCTTGTGTCCATGGACGACCTCGGTAACTTACCAACACTATACTACGCTCACGATGGGTGCACTTGCCCATATGTGTGTTTAGTGTTAGTAAATATCATGTTTTATAAATTTAAAACTTGGCTAAAAAGTGTAAAAGGGCTTAAAATATACATTAAAAACCTATCACACACGACACGCATCAGGGTGCTTGGTTCATTTCAAAGGCATCCCTTGACAAACCACCTCTCTCCCACTTCACCCACACTCCACCACCATCACAACACCCACATCCCCCACCATCATCCGTCATCCATCATAGAGTGTGTGTAGTAGTCTTGGGATCCAAGATTGATAGTAAGAGTTCTTGACAATCAAGGGCCATGTTTGCCTATGTCTCTTACATCACTTGGTGAAGACAAGCATTTAGTATAATACTTTTGTTTATTAATCTTTTCGCACTTTTTATTTGGTTTTGTATTAATGACTTTAATAACTAGTTTCTTATGTTGAAGGTGAAACTTCCTTATCATTTGTCCGTGGTGTCTTGGCGTTATTTTACTGTCTATATAAAATAAAAGATTTACACCATTCATATCTCCACGGTCTATATGGAGATATGTTGGCTACGTGGTCGGGGGTTAAGGGAATGGTTTGGTAAGGTTCTTGCCTTGTTCAGTATATAGATCCTGCAGGGACTTGGGTCAAGCTTACTAGGACCTCCTTCAATACCCACTGGTATTGGATGGCGGGGGTGCGAATGGCTTGATCCCCTCATATGTAAACTACTATTAATACATTAACCCCGCTACTTGGGATTGTATCCCTGCTGACTCAAACCACTTAGCCGAGGGTAACGTCACCTTCAAAAGAGGGGCCTACCACATTACGCATTAATAACTTAATTAATTATCTTCCAATAATCCAACCCTTTAGGACTGTATCCTTGCTGACTCAAACTACTGGGTTGAGGGTAACGTCACCTTCAAAAGAGGGGCCTACTACAATAACTAAGATAATCTCTTAAAAAGTGCAAAAGTGCAGAAAACATCAAAGGTTACACTAAAGGCGAGTCGGATCCAAGTTATTCATCTTGTCTATCTGTTTTTATTTTTATTTTTATTTTCAGCATCTTTAGTTAGTTTTTATTTTCTTTTTTAAAACATTTTTCTAAATTTTTGATTTGATTAGACGTTGAGGATAAACCGGTACTAAAAGCTCTTGTGTCCTTGGTCGACCTCGGTATCTTACCAACGCTATACTACGCTCACGATGGGTGCACTTGCCCATATGTGTGTTTAGTGTTAGTAATATATCGTGTTTTAAAATTTTAAAACTTGACTAAAGTGTTAAAAATGGTTTAAATTATACATTAAAAACTATATAACACTCACACGCATCAAGAAGACTGAAGCAGTCTTAAAAATTAGCAAAAATAAGATCATGTATGCTTCTAATCTTTTCAAGGATGAAGCATTAGTGTCACAACCCTCGATCCCTTATCTGTCCCGGGAACGGGCGGACGCGAACTCAGTGTTTTGGTGGTATCAGTTGGTTAATTTGGCAGCAGAAATTACATCAGGACCGTAGTTAGGAAATGTTTATCAGAGTAAAACCACCATATTTGATATTAATAATCACATGGGTAAAACCCAAGTTTCTTATTACAATACATTTATAGGGATAAACCCTATTTTGTTGAATTTAAAACATCGTCTTTTAGGTAACTTTTATAGCCACATTTTTCCCAAGCCTTCAGTGCTCTCCAGCTGGCTTTTTACTAATTGGCTTTCACATTGTGTTACCTGAAACGCGTTTGAAAAACATTTGTCAGTGGGAAATACTGGTGAGTGAATCCCAGTTTAATTAAGAAACATTTTATCAATTAAAATAGTATTGAGAGCGATCACATTGTTTAATTCTACACAATTACTCATTCAGTACTGTCAATCCTGACTTGCAGGTCATATTACACTTTGGCTAAATCGTTGTCCAATGGTAACGTACTGTCATTCCGACTTACTACTCGCAGTAGTAAATTTTGTATACAAAACCCCAACATACCGGCAGTAATTGAAGAACTACAAACACTCAATCACCGCTTAATCATATTGTAAAGCATTAAGGTTTTGTAAAGTATTACAAAAAGATTAACAAAAATTGGATAAACTCACTTTGCTATCTTAGACTTCGTGTAAGGGTTTCCTGGGAATTATCTATAACTTACACAAATGTACATAGGTTAGTATCGTAACCCTTTAAAAATATTAATGATACCCTCCCTGAGACGGCATTCCAACAACTACGTCGGGCAAAACCACGACAGTTGTTACGGAACCCTAAATCAATCGGGCAGCGTATCTAGTACGAAACTGGGGTTATAATACTTACAACGGGACAAAACCTTGCTAATTAGGTTGTATTATACTTGAATATTATGCCTATATCTTTAGAAAGTCGAGATACAGAAAGAAAGTGAACGAATTGAAATAAAATCCGATGCGTTCTATTTATAGTGCTGATATCTGATCTTCTCACGGCCCGCGTAAAGGTAAGCGAAGGCTTACGCGGCCTGCGTCGTAGCCCGGGTAGGGTTTAGGTGATCCGGGTCGTCGCCTAGACTTGCCACGATGATGACACGTGTCATCACCGGGCTGCGCCACTATCATGATCTCACGCGGCCCGCGTTAACTAAACGGGGGTCTTACGCGGCCCGCCTAAACTAAAGAAATCAACGACATTAGTTTTTGATCCTTGAAACCGCCCGCGTAAGGTTGGGGTGGGTCCTACGCGGCCCGCCTCAACTTATTTTTTCACTTTTATTTATTTTTAATGCTATTTAATATATTTGAGGCCCGTTTTTCACATACGGGGTGTATTTTAAGACATATTGGGACATTTTAAAATATAATAAGGTGTCGGAACTATTATGAGGGTGTCGGGTTATTTTAGGATTGTTACATCCTCCCTGCCTTGTTTTAGAGCTCGTCCTCGAGATCTACTGGAACAAGTGCAGATATTTCCTTTGCATCTCTGATTCAAGCTCCCATGTATACTCAGGTCCTCTTTTGGGGCCCCACTTCACTTTGACCAGAACTAATCTCTTGTGTTTGAGATTCTTGACTTTCCTGTCTTCAATCTGTAAAGGCCTTTCTACAAACTTGAGTTGTTCATTTACCTCTATATCCTTAAGAGGTACTATCAGTGATTCATCAGCTAAACACTTTTTGAGATTAGATACATAAAATACATCATGTATTCCTGCCATTTCCTCTGGCAATTGTAGCTGATAGGCTACAGGTCCTATTCTTCTAACAATCTCAAAAGGTCCAATATACCTGGGACTTAGCTTTCCCCGTTTGATGAATCTTACTACTCCTTTGCAAGGAGAGACCTTTAATAATACTTTATCACCTACTTGAAATTCCAATGGCTTGCGTTGGTTATCGGCATAACTTTTCTGTCGATCACGTGCTGCTTTCAGTCGTTCCTTGACTTGAATAATCTTGTCAGTTGTTTCTTGCACTATCTTAGGTCCAGATAGTTGCTTTTCCCCAATTTCTGCCCAACAGACTAGGGTTCGGCACTTTCGTCCATAAAGTGCTTCGAATGGTGCAGCATTGATACTTGTGTGATAACTATTATTATAAGAAAATTCTATTAAAGGTAAATGATCGTCCCAATTACCTCCGAAATCAATTACACAAGCTCTAAGCATGTCCTCCATTGTCTTAATTGTCCTTTCACTTTGTCCATCCGTTTGAGGGTGATAAGCCGTGCTCAATTTTAACTTGGTTCCCATTGCCTTTTGAAAACTTGACCAAAAATGAGAGGTAAATTGGTTATCCCTATCAGAAACGATTGATAAAGGAATTCCATGTAATGAAACAATTTCATTTACATACAATTTGGCTAATTGTTCCATACTGAAAGTTTCTTTCATTGGTAGAAAATGAGCTGACTTGGTTAACCTATCTACAATCACCCGGATTGTATCATTGCCTTTCTTTGTTTTGGGTAATTTAGTAACAAAATCCATTGTGATCAATTCCCATTTCCACACTGGCATTTCTAACTGTTGTAGAAATCCTGAGGGTTTTTGGTGTTCAGCTTTAACTTGTGAACATGTTAAACATTTAGAAACATAAGCTGCTATGTCCTTTTTCATTCCTATCCACCAGAAATTTTTCCTTAAATCCTGGTACATTTTATCATTTCCTGGATGCATCGTATACTTAGACTTATGGGCTTCTTCTAATATATGATGACGTAGGTTTCCTAATTTAGGTATCCACATTCTCTTTTTATGGAATCTCCAAATTCCATCTGTTCCTTGTTCTAATTCTTTTAGCATACCTTTTAGCTTTTCAGTATCTTCCTTGATTACTGATTCTTGTGCTTCTCTTATTTGATCATTTAAATCTACTTGCAGATTTAATTTAAGAAAACGTACCCTTTTTGGCTTTTCATGATACTTTCGGCTTAAAGCATCTGCCACTACATTTGCTTTTCCTTCATGATACTGGATATCACAATCATAATCACTAAGCATCTCCATCCAGCGTCTTTGTCTCACATTCAACTCTTTTTGCTTGAAAATATACCTTAAACTCTTATGATCGGTGAATATGGTAAACTTACTACCATAAAGGTAATGTCTCCAAATCTTAAGAGCAAAAATTATAGCTCCTAATTCTAAATCATGGGTTGAATAATTCTCTTCATGATTCTTAAGTTGTCTAGATGCATAAGCTATAACCTTTTGGCATTGCATTAATACACATCCATAACCTAATTTAGAAGCGTCACAATATACTATAAAGTCTTTAGCTCCTTCTGGTAATGCTAGTATGGGTGTATGGGTTAATTTATGCTTAAGAATTCTAAATGCTTCTTCTTGTTTTAATCCCCATTCAAACTTAACAGATTTACAGGTTAGCTTAGTTAAGGGAATGGCTATTCTAGAAAAATCTTGAATAAATATTCTATAATAACCGGCCAATCCTAAGAAACTTCTAACCTCGGTTGGTGATTCAGGGGTTTTCCATTTAGTAATTGCCTCGATTTTTGTTGGATCCACATGAATTCCTTCATGATTGATTAGGTGTCCAAGAAACTGTACCTGTTCTAACCAAAATTCGCACTTGGAAAATTTAGCATAAAGCTTTTCCTTTCTTAATAAACTTAAAAGTGCGTGCAAATGCTTTGCATGATCTTCCTTATTCTTAGAGTAAATAAGAATATCATCTATGAAAACAATTATGAATTTATCCAAATATGGCTTACATATTCGGTTCATCATGTCCATAAATGCGGCTGGGGCATTGGTTAAACCAAATGGCATGACAGTAAATTCATAATGACCATACCTCGTTCTGAATGCGGTTTTAGGAATATCCTCTTCCTGTACCTTTAATTGATGATATCCTGACCTTAAATAGATTTTAGAGAAAAATCGAGCTCCTTGTAGTTGATCAAACAGATCATCGATTCTTGGTAATGGGTACCCGTTCTTAATTGTGACCTTGTTTAATTCACGGTAATCAATGCACATACGCATCGATCCGTCTTTCTTTTTAACAAACAGTATCGGCGCTCCCCATGGTGACGAACTTGGCTGTATAAATCCTTTTTCTAACAATTCGTCCAATTGTTTCTTTAATTCTTGCATTTCTGCAGGTGCCAAACGGTAAGGTACTTTGGCAATCGGTGCTGTTCATGGTATTAAATGGATTCTGAATTCAACTTCTCTATCTGGAGGTTGTCCTGGCAATTCTTCTGGAAATACATCTGAAAACTGAGATACTACTGGAATATCTTTTAAATCCTTTCCTTTAGTGTTAGTGATTATGGAAATAAAAAACACTAATGATCCTTTTCTTATGTAACTTGCAGTTTTCATTACAGAGATAAATTTTGTGGATCTAGTTGATTTATCTCCTTTAATTGTGATCGTTTTACCTTTTGGTGAATTTATTTAAATCGACTTTTGATCACATAAAATACTAGCTTTATTGGCTATTAACCAATCTATTCCTAAAACAACATCGAATCCTGCCAGATTCATGGGATAAAGGTTTGCAATAAATTCCTGATTTAAAATTTCTATTCTTGCTCCCTGCAAGATTTCGGAAATCCTAACGGTTTCTCCATTAGCTGTCTCTACTAAGCATTCTTGTGGTAGTTTAGTTACTGACTGCTTTAGAAATTTGCAAAATGATGTATTAATAAAACTTTGGTTTGCACTAGAGTCAAATAATACTTTAGCAAAGACATCATTAACTAAAAACGTACCAGCTATGACATCTGGAATCATCTTGGCTTCATCTGCAGTTAGAACAAATGCTCTAGCATTTTGAGTATTCTTGTTGTTTGTAGCAGGAGCTAATTTCGGGCAATTAGGCTTGATATGACCTTGTTCTCCGCAGTTGTAACATATCATGTTATTAGCTTTCTTCCTGCAGTTTTCTTCCTTATGTCCTGATATTTTGCAAAAGTTACAGTATATGGAGCATCTTCCTGAATGCTTTCTTTTGCAATTCTTACAGTAAGGTGTAGAGGTAGAACCTATATTTTTCCCACGATTAAAATTTCCAGAATGAAATTCTTGTGTGAGCTTCTGGGTTAGGTTCCTCCTTTGATCTTCTTCTCGGGTATGGACTAATTCATCTGTCAAGGTATTTGCTAGTTCTACAACTTCTTCTATTGTTTGAGGTCTAGCTGCCTTGACTACGTGTCTTATTTCCCCGATTAATCCCCAGATATAACGGGAGATTAATACTGGTTCTGGTGAAGCAAGGGTTGGCACTATTCTAGCATATTCGAAGAATATCTTAGTGTATCCCTTACTATCCACACCAGTCATCCTAAGGTTTAGGAATTTGTTTGCTATCTATTCTTTTTCATTGGGTGGGCAGAATTTCCTTTCTACCTTGTCCTTAAATTCTTCCCATTTCATATTGTAAGTTCTATCACTTCCTCTTGATTGGAGGATAGTGTTCCACCATTCTAACGCCGAATTCTTATACAGATTAGAGGCAAACAATATCTTATCTTCTTCAGCACACTTGCTTATTCTTAAGACTGCCTCAGTCTTCTCTATCCAGCGTAGAGTTGCAATGGCCCATTCGTTGCCCGAGAATTCCATTGGTTTACAAGACCAGAATTCTTTATAAGAACAACCGTAAGACACGGTTCTTCTTCTTTTGGGAATGGACATTTGAAGTACAGGTTCATTGTTTACGCTGTTTTCAGGTTCTATGGGTCGCTTACTGCTATGCTTACTTTTATTATTCGCTTCCTGAATAGTTTGAATAATAAATGGCATTGCATCTATGATTCCTTGTACCACTATATGTTGAACAACACTATTATCCATTTGGTTTCCATTGTTATTGATGCTTGGATTCTCATTAACCACGTTAATGTTACTCTGGTTATCATTATTCAGATTTCCTTGATTTCCTTCATCAGCCATCTGAATTTTAAACATTTATCCCATATTAATATCGCAAGATAATATTTAATATAGTTAATCACATGATACGCAATCTAGCCAAAAACGTTGATCATTGCGACTTGTACTCTATTCATATACTATTATGCATCTATTACATACTAGTACTGAAATAAAAATAAAAATTACAATATCAACTGAAATAGAATTACACTAATAGTAATAGGCATCCATACACACATATTTTATTTTTATTATATTATTACTATTACCATCTCCTCTATCACATCACGGATATGGATTTATCCAAAAACCCATATTGCGCTCATCGTATTTCCATACGAGACGCTCTCCCACCTGTCTCATTCTCTCACTGCTTTCTAAAATTTGCTCCCCAAAAGTCCTAAGTTCTTGCACATTTTCTGCACTCATTGGGGGTGCAGGTTCTAGGACTGGGTTCAGAATCTGGGGTGCGGGTTCCTGATATGGGGGTGAAAGTGCCTGAAATCGGTAAGGATCTTCTAAGATCTCCCTAATGTAGTCATCATGGTAATAGGGATCTATACCTTGATAGGCTCCTATGTTCTATATGGGTGTGTCTTCATGTATCGGGTAACGTTGCACAAAGTCCCTACTATCGTCCCACCAGGGGTCGTAATTTGGGTCTAGGGGGTTTGGTGCTTGTACCCTAGGGATTTCCTCTGGGTTGAAGTCATGCATCTCCACTTGGTTTTCAGGGTTTTCTATCTCCATGGGTTGGTCTGGGATTAGTGGTTGTGGGGCTACTAGTTGTTCCAGACTTGGGTCAGCAGCAGTTGTAGCTAGGATATGGAAATTAGCTAGGCTTCTATGAAGCATATCCTGTGTATGGGCATCTGTCTTTCGCTTAGCAGCTGCTAAAACTCTTTGTTGTTGCAACTTTCGCATTCTTTTCCTATGTGCAAAGGCTTCCTTACTGAACCATCCTCGTTTCTTATGAGGGAATGGCTCTTCTGACTGAACTTTAAAAGCAAACATCCCTTCTTCCTGATCAGCAGAATACCCAGAAAGGGCAGGCTGTGAAGAGGTACCTTCACTCCTAGGTGAATCAGACAACTGACGACACATGTCTGAGAGTCCTTGATCACTCATACTGTAAACTAACAAATAGTCAAATAACACATAACAAATAAATACAGTTATGCACGTATATCTGTAATTTATTTCCTAACACAAAGTTTAGAATTTAAGTGTCAGCAGAACACTTCTTTGTCTTAGACCAGTGGCTAGGCTTTGATACCACCTTCTGTCGCAACCCACGATCCCTTATCTGTCGCGGGAACAGGCGGACGCGAACTCAGAGTTTTGGTGGTATCAGTTGGTTAATTTGGCAGCGGAAATTACATCAGGATCGTAGTTAGGAAATGTATATCAGAGTAAAACCACCATATTTGATATTAATAATCACATGGGTAAAACCCAAGTTTCTTATTACAATACATTTATAGGGATAAACCCTATTTTGTTGAATTTAAAACATCGTCTTTTAGGTAACTTTTATAGCCACATTTTTCCCAAGCATTCAGTGCTCTCCAGCTGGCTTTTTACTAATTGGCTGTCACATTGTGTTACCTGAAACACGTTTTAAAAACATTTGTTAGTGGGAAATACTGGTGAGTGAATCCCAGTTTAATTAAGATACATTTTATCAATTAAAACCGTATTGAGAGCGATCACATTGTTTATTTCTACACAATTACTCATTCAGTGCTGTCAATCCTGACTTGCGGGTCATATTACACATTGGCTAACTCGTTGTCCAATGGTAACGTACTGTCATTCCGACTTACTACTCGCAGTAGTAAATTTTGTATACAAAACCCCAACATACCGGCACTAATTGAAGAACTACAAAGACTCAATCATCGCTTAATCATATTGTAAAGCATTAAGGTTTTGTAAAGTATTACAAAAAGATTAACAAAAATTGGATAAACTCACTTTGCTATCTTAGACTTCGTGTAAGGGTTTCCTGGGAATAATCTATAATTTACACAAATGTACATAGGTTAGTATCGTAACCCTTTGAAAATATTAATGATACCCTCCCTGAGACGGCATTCCAACAACTACGTCGGGCAGAACCACGACAGTTGTTACGGAACCCTAAATCAATCGGGCAGCGTATCTAGTATGAAACTTGGGTTATAATACTTACAACGGGGCAAAACATTGCTAATTAGGGGGTATTATACTTGAATATTATGCCTATATCTTCAGAAAGTCGAGATACAGAAAGAAAGTGAACGAATTGAAATGAAATCCGATGCGTTCTATTTATAGTGCTGATATCTGATCTTCTCGTGGCCCGCGTAAAGGAAAGCGAAGGGTTACGCGGCCCGCGTCATAGCCCGGGTAGGGTTTAGGTGATCCGGGTCATCGCCTAGACTTGCAACGATGATGACACGTGTCATCACCGGGCTGCGCCACTATCATGATCTCACACGGCTCGCGTTAACTAAACGTGGGTCTTACGCGGCCCGCCTAAACTAAAGAAATCAACGACATCAGTTTTTGATCCTTGATACCGCCCGCGTAAGGTTTGGGTGGGTCCTACGCGGCCTGCCTCAACTTATATTTTCATTTTTATTTATTTTTAATGCTATTTAATATATTTGAGGCCCGTTTTTCACATACGGGGTGTATTTTAAGACATATTGGGACATTTTAAAATATAATAAATTGTCGGAACTATTATGAGGGTGTCGGGTTATTTGAGGATTGTTATAATTAGAGTGGTGGAATACCATTCTATAATCAAGAGGAAGTGACATGATGTACAACATGGAATGGAACAACTTTAATGAAATAGTTGAAAGGAAATTTTGTCATCCTCATGAAAAGGAGTAGATTGCTAATAAATTCCTGAATCATAGAATGATTGGGGTAAATTGTAGGGAATTTGCTACCAAATTCTTCGAATATGCTAGGATAGTACCAACATTAGCCTCGCCAGAACCAGTATTAATCTCCCGTTATATCTGGGGATTAATCAGTGAAATCCGAGATATGGTCAAAGCAGCTAGGCCACAAACAATTGAAGAAACAGTGGAATTTGCTAACACTCTGACAGATGGATTGGTACGCACACAGGAGGAAAATCAGAAAAATAATCTAGCTCAAAGGATTACTCAAGAACTACGTTCTGGTAATTCCTATCGTGGGAAAGGAACATGTCCATCTTCTTCACCTCTATGTAAGTCCTGTAAAAGAAACATACAGGGAAATGTCGAGTATTCTGCAACTTCTGCAAGATACCAAGACATAAGGAAGAAGACTGTAGGAAGAAAGTTAATGCAAGAATATGCTATAACTGCAGAGAACCTGGCCATATCAAGCCAAATTGCCCAAAACTAGCTCCAGCAGTAAACAACAAAGCAAAGACAACTGAAGGACCCAAGAAGAATGCCAGAGCATTCGTACTGACAGCCGAACAAGCTAAGATGATCCCTGATGTAATTGTCGGTACGTTTTTAGTTAATGATGTTTATGCTAAACTATTATTTGACTCTGGTACAAACCAAAGTTTTATAAATACTTCTTCCTGCAAACTTCTCAATCAACCATTAACTAAACTTCACCAAGACTGTACGGTGGAGATGGCAAATGGAAATTCTATCAAAATAAGCGAAATCTTTTCGGAAGGAAAGATAGAATTCTTAAGTCATAAGTTTGCTGCTAACTTGTTACCAATGAATCTAGCTGGATTTGATGTTGTATTAGGAATGGATTGGTTGGTAGCCAATCATGCACGAATTTTTTGTGATCAAAATTCTATAATGATCACAATTAAGGGAGACAAGCCGACAAGGTCAACAAAATTCATCTCTGTGATGAAAGCTACAAGTTATTCACGAAAAGAAGGATTGATGTATATGATTTCGGTAATCATTAACACTAAAGGAAAAGAATTAAAAGATATTCTCGTGGTATCTAAATTCTTAGATGTCTTCCCAGAAGCGTTACCTGGATCACCTCCAGATCGCGAAGTTGAATTCAGATTTCACATAGTACCAGGAACTGCACCTATTGCCAAAGAACCCCATCGTCTAGCACCAATAGAGATACAAGAATTAAAGAAACAGTTAGACGAATTATTAGAAAAAGGTTTTATACAACCTAGTTCATCGCCATGGGGAGCACCGATGTAATTTGTTAAGAAGAAACATGGAGCAATGCGTATGTGTATTGATTACAGAGAATTGAGTAAGATTACTTAAAATCGGTATCCACTATCGAGAATCGATCATATATTCGATCAACTTCAAGGAGCTCGATGCTTTTCCAAGATCGACTTACGCTCAGGATATCATCAACTGAAGGTACAGGAAGAGGACATTCCTAAAACTGCTTTCAAAACAAGGTACAGTCATTATGAATTTACAGTCATGCCATTTAGTTTAACCAATGCCCCAGCCGCATTTATGGACATGATGAACAAGATATGTAAACCATACCTAGACAAATTCATATTTTTTTTATAGATGATATACTAATTTACTCCAGAGGTAAAGAAGAGCATGCAGAGCATTTACGCATACTTCTGACATTGTTGAGAAAAGAGAGGCTTTATGCTAAATTCTCAAAATGTGAATTCTAGTTGCAAGAAGTGCAATTTCTTGGAGACTTAGTTAATCATGAAGGAATTCATGTGGATCCTACGAAGATCGAAGCTATTACCAAATGGAAAGTCCCTGAATCACCAACAGAAGTAAGAAGTTTTCTTGGATTGGTAGGATACAATAGATATTTCATTCAAGAGTTTTCTAGAATAGCCATTCCATTAACCAAACTAACTTGCAAGTCAGTTAAGTTTCAATGGCGACCAAAACAGGAGGAAGCATTCAAGATTTTAAAGCAAAGATTAACTAAAACACCAATACTTGCTTTACCAGAAGGAACTGAAGACTTTGTAGTCGATTGTGATGCATCTAAATTAGGATTTAGATGTGTGTTGATGCAACGTTAAAAGGTAATTGTTTATCCCTCTAGACAACTTAAGAAGCATGAAGAAAATTATACAACACATGATCTAGAGTTATGAGCGATAATTTTTGCCCTTAAGATTTGGAGACATTATCTCTACGGTAGTAAGTTTATTGTCTTCACCGATCATAAAAGTTTAAGATATGTTTTCAGGCAAAAGGAATTAAACATGAGGCAAAGACATTAGATGGAAATCCTTAGCGATTATGATTGTGATAACCAATACCATGCAGGAAAAGCGAACGTAGTAGCTGATGCTTTAAGTCAAAAGTATCATGAGAAGCAAAAAAGGGTACGTGCTCTCAGATTAAATCTGCAGGTAGATTTAAACGAACAACTGAAAAAGATGCAAGAGACATCAATCAAGGATGATGCTAGAGAATTAAAAGGAATGATTAAAGAATTAGAAAAAGGAGCAGATGGAATTTGAAGATTCCATAAGAAAGGAATTTGGGTACCTGTTCAAGGAAACCTACGAAACCGAATTCTAGAAGAAGCTCATAATTCCAAGTATACGATGCATCCTGGAAGTGACAAGATGTATCAAGACTTAAGAAGAATTTTTTTGTGGATAGGATTGAAAAAGGATATAGCAAATTATGTTGCTAAATGTTTAACCTGTTCACAGGTTAAAGCTACCCAAAAGAATGGAAACCACCTTCAGAATTACTTCAGCAATTGGAAATGCCAATTTGGAAATGGGAGTTGATAACAATGGACTTTGTTACCAAACTACCCAAAACACGAAAAGGTAAGACACAATTTGGGTAATTGTGGACAGATTGACTAAATCAGCGCATATCTTATCAATGAAAGAAACTTTCAGTATAGAACAATTAGTTAAGATGTATGTGAATGAAATAGTTTCATTACCTGGAATCCCTTTATCTATTGTGTCTGACAGAGACAGTCGTTTTACTTCTCATTTTTGGACAAGTTTCCAAAAAGCGATGGGAACCAAATTAAATCTAAGTACAGCCTATCATCCTCAAACAGATGGACAAAGTGAAAGGACAATTCAAACTATGGAGGATATGCTTAGAGACTGTGTGATAAATTTTGGAGCAAGTTGGGACGAACACTTACCTTTAATAGAATTTTCTTACAACAAGAGCTATCATACAAGCATCAATGCTGCACCATTCGAAGCACTCTATGGATGGAAATTCTGAATACCAGTATGTTGGACAGAAATTGGAGAAAAGCAACTGTCAGGTCCTGAAATTGTACAAGAAACAATTGACAAAATTATTCAAGTTAAGGAAAGACTGAAAACAGCACGAGACCGTCAAAAGAGTTATGCAGATAACAGACGTAAACCACTAAAATTTCAAGTTGGAGACAAGGTACTGTCAAAAGTCTCGCCATGGAAAGGAGTCCTAAGATTTGGAAAGAGAGGAAAGCTAAGCCCAAGGTATGTTGGACCTTTTGAAATTATCAAATGAATTGGGCCAGTAGCTTATCAACTACATTTGCCAGAAGAAATGGCAGGAATACATGATGTATTTCATGTATGTAACCTAAAGAAATGCTTAGCAGATGAATCATTGGTAATACCTCTTCAAGATATAGAAGTAAATGAAAAGCTTAAGTTTGTGGAAAAACCTATACAAATTGAAGATAGAAAGATCAAGAATCTCAAGCATAAAAGATTAGTTCTGGTCAAAGTAAAGTGGGATTCGAAGAGAGGACCAGAATACGCATGGCAACTAGAATCTAAAATGAAAAGGAAGTATCCTTACCTATTTCAATGAATATCGAGGATGAGATTTAAAACAAGGTAGGGAGGATATAACAACCCTAAAAAATGTCCTAAAACATTCCGTAATCGAAAAACCAAAGTCACGTAACGTTATTTTGTTTGAAAATGAAAAAAAATCAATAAATATGTGTCTGTTGCGGGCCGCGATAGACTAAAGGAAACCTTTCGCGGGGTGCGAAAGGCATATAAGTTTCCGGTCACGTCTTGGGACACGTGTCGTCCACATGTCACACCTACACCGGTGACTAGTCAAACCTAAGCCCTAGCTAAAGGGTCTCGCGGGCCGCGAGAGGATTAGCTTAGGGTTGTCGCGGGCTGCGAGAGAGCCAGAAATCAAGTATAAATAGAGCATTCGTTCAGCAGTTGCAACTCGTTCACTTTCTTTTCTTTCTCTCAACATATAGCTCTAAAATATATACCCCAATACCGCCAATTTCAAGCTCTGCCCCGCTATAAGTGTTTTAACCCATGATCACTGATTCGATACCCTGTCTGATCGATCTTGAACCCAGCAATGGATGCCAAGGTGCTGCCTGATAAAGGCTATGCTTTGTAAACTACGTTGGGGTTCTGATCTCGTGATGTATTGATAATGTTGAATTAGGTTATTATACTAACATGTGTGCATTGTATATTTTTAATAGGAACTCAGGAAAATCACCAGAAACTATTATTAGGAATCTTATTGTAAAACCTAAGTTTACAAAGTGAGTCATTCTTCTTTTTCTCACATTATTTTGAGTCATTCTTCTTTTCACCAACTTACTTTACCAAACCTTAAATGTTTTTCAGTTATACTTACATGGATTAAGTCTTTGTAATCTATACTTATTGCCAGTAGTTGGGGTTTTGTATACATTACTAGTCCACAGTCACCAAGGGTGTGACAGGAACCGTTACTATTGGGTGACAGGACCCAAAGTAATATGACCATGAGCACGGGGGATTGTCCCCAGTCGCATACTGTGTTGAATAATTGACAGAAATATACATTGTAATTCCCCTTAATACTGTAAAGTTATAACAATTAAAATTTTTATAAAATAGAACGAACTCGCAAGTATTTCTTGCTGATAAAATGTTTTCAAAACGCGTTTCAGGTAACTTGATGTGAAGCTATTAAAAACCAGCTATGGAGCACTGAAGGCTTAAATAAAGTGGCTATAAGTTACTTAAATAAAAGAAGAAGTTTATGTTTTCGGCAATTAGGGTTTATCCCTAAAAATATATTATAAATGAAATATGGGTTTTTAGCCCATTTGTTTAATAGAAAACGGTTGGTGTTTTACAATTCTGAAATTATTTCCTAACTACGATCCTGATGATTTAATTCCACTGCAAATTTAATAAACACCGATACCACCAGTCAGGCTCGCGGTACCCACTTCCAGGGTAGGGTCAGGGGCTGCGACAAAGACACCCATACTTCGTCAGACATAACTTTAGGTCCAGCTATGCCTGAGACAGCTCATGCTGAGATAGCTCTACCTCCGAGGAGGTCTACCCGTGAATATAAGTCCACTAAACTACCAAATTTTGCCTACTCTACACACTTGGCTTTGTTTTCTTTCTTTATCACAAATATATGTAGGATCGTGTACTGACCCGAACGAGTCGTTCAGAGAAGTTTTTATCAGTTTTCAGTGGCGGAAACAAAGAAACTGACTTCGAAACAGCTAGCAATTCTCTTTAAACACGTTTCTGATTGATATTACAACTTATACAATCACTGGATAAATCGGCAGCACTTCGGTATCCAAAAGCACAAAAGTTACAAATGAGATCGCTTGAAGAACTATATATAGGCCCTATGGTTTCTCTTGAAAGTGGCAAGACTCAGTTCAAGAGAAACCTCCTTGGTTGCTTTCTCTTGAAACTGACCTACTCTCTTTCAAGCGAAACCTATTCATTCAAGCTAAACCACTATATCTCGAACTATGTGCACTGATCTAACATTCTACGCACAAGACTCGATACAAGACGAAGTCGACAGATATATGCACTAACAGACTCCCCCTCAGATGTTGATGAGTCTTAAAGTGTCGAGTCTTCGCATCTTCAGTCTTTATTAGTCACTGGGCTTCACTCTTTCAATCAGCATCAACAGACTCCCCTTAACAATGTGCTGGCATTTCTTCAGTTCTTCAGCATCATTTGCTACAGGATCGTAATCTGACTTTCACCGGTTCAAGATCAATGCCTGGCTCATACTTTGTCTTCAGAGTCCTCAAATATCGGAACCTGGCTTTTCAAACATAAGCTTCTCAGAATCGATCAACCTAGCTCACATCGAGTCTTTTCTCAAACCTGCACCATCTCTACCTCAAAGTAAATTTTACAATTTTAAACATTAACATGTATACATCAACTCAACCTATCCCTCAAATCAAACTTAAGATTTTATCAATAATAATCCTGATGAACCACTTGTAAATTATATTAAAACACATTTGATTAAAAACGTAGACTCCCCCTCACAACATGGTCATCATGTCTAGCACTTGGAATTTTGAAAATCAGCTCTCCAACATCAGTTGTCGAAAATCTTTTTGGAATTTTCAAAAATTATGCTAAAACACACTGAAAATCTTTTTGGATTTTGAGATATTAAGAAATGAAATGCAGTAAAGAATATTTACAGACAATATTTTTGTGAGTTTTTGTAAGAGGATCATATCAGTTCTTGACAAGTCACAAGTACCGTTGAGCTTAGTTACACATTAAGAATTAAACAATTCACTTAGATTGCCGATATACTGATCCACTTAAATTCTCACACAAATTTCAACTGATTCAGGATATGATTTAGGTGTATTAAGAACTTAAACTCATTCATGTGTCCCACCACTTGAATATACTCCCGTATCCAGATCCCAATATTCAGTCTTACAGGTGAGTATACCACAGATGATATCTGTAAGGGAATAAATTATAGTACGAAACCGTGAGAGCTCAGGTCAGAACTTCCGTTCAGCAGAGAGATGACGGCTCGACTTTTGGTGTGTCCCCTTTAGAGGATCTTTTGTTGGAGAGTGTGTTGTTTTTTAACATAAAAGTGATTTATCTTCAAGTGGTATCAGAGCTCAGGAGGAAGAGATCTTGCCAAAACAGCCTATTTTTGTCACTTTTTCTGATTTCTACACCATTCTTTTTCAAAATTAAAAATTTTTCATGGTTAAAATCGGCTCAAATTCACACATATTATGCTCAATCATGTATTAACAAATCCTGGAAAGTTTCAGAACTTAAATCGACTTAAAACTGGTTAAAATCAGTGTTTCGCTTGAAATTGGTTCGTATTTGCTGATGTCATCTGGCTTTCGCTTGAAATACGTGTCGGCTTCCGCTTGAATCTGGCATTCACTTGAAAACACGTATCGAGTACTGTGAAACATTCTGATCGAAGTTTTCAGTAGATTGGGAAAAGAGATCATGTGAATTAAGTCGGATATATGTGAATATTTTAGTTGTTGTCGGCACAAGATTTAATCGAAATTGAGATTGCATGTGAAACATATCACTGAACCATGTGCTTTGATTAAATGAGTTGTGCGACCCAATGAGAAGTTCATGTGATATAGCAGTGCTTTAAAACCATCGGCCCAATCATATTCATTTGTCAGTCAATAGTGTAGGCCCAAGTAATCAATTTAAATAAGTGATCATGTGATTTATCTTCTCGGCCCAATGAGAATTTAGAAGACATTAATGTTGTCAGGCTTGTGAATTCAGTTTGCATGTGATTTTGATTTCATCAAGAAGTGTCAGCCCACTAATTGATCGGTCCAATCAGATTGTTTGAACAGATTGTTTTGGGAATATGAGGAAAATGTTTGATGAAATGGAAAATCATGATCTTGAAAGGTTAAATGATTGGTATATGGGATGTTTGGAAAGTAGTTATAGAAGTGAAAATGTGGATATTTGGATTAAATGATTTGAACATTTTTTGTGTCAAAAGAATGAAACATTGAATCAGTTGGGAGATCGGTTTGAAAGTTTAATAGAAAATTTGTGGAAAAAGGGTATAAAAGTGCAAAAAGATGAACAGATAGCAAAATTGGCAGATGCATTACCTGCTAAATGGGATGAATTCTTGATTGAACTAAAAAAGAATCCTATTTTTCAAGAACTTCATCCAAGACAGTTCATCAATGAGGTTAATGCAGAGTTTAGAAAGGAATGTTTTAAAAGGAAGGAATTAATAAATGAAATTGAAAAGAATTTACAAAAAGTGGATTTGGATGTAATTGTTGAAATAGACAAAAGAGTTTGTGTGTGTCTTGCAGCAAAAAGTGTCATGAACTATGACATTAAGAGGGGTTGTTATATTGATAAGAATATGAATCCTCTTGATTTCGTTAAAATTTTTTGTGCAGGAACATACAAGATAGAGGAAGAGAAAGTTTTAATGAAAGAAGAATCTGGTTCTGCATCAGTGTGCTCTAAATGTGATACACTTGAAGCTGACAATGGCAAAATCTTGAAAGATGTGGAAAGTTTGACATTAGAAGTCAAAAAGTTGAAGGATGAGAAGCAAACTGATGTTAAACAGATTTTTATTTTGCAGGAAATCTGTGAGAAGCAAAAATCTGAAAATGTTAAACTGTTAAATGACTTGAACAGTTTGACATCAGAAAACAAGAAGTTGAAAGAAAATGGAAAAATTTTTGAAGATAAAATTAAAAGTTTTGGAAATGAAAAATCAAAAATTGAAAAAGAATTTCAAAGTCAAATAAAAATTCTTGAAGATGGGAGATCTGTTTTTAGCAAGAATAACATTGAAAAGCAAAAAATGATAAATTCTCATCTTCAGACGATTATTCGACTTGAAAAAGAAGCTGAATGTGCTCAAAAGAAAATCAAAGAGTTAGAAGGTAAAACCAGGGAATGGGAAGAAAAGTTGAAGGTTTTTGTGAATACTTCAGCTATTCCCTGCCCAAAACCAGTTAATTCTGTTCCAATAAGTGACAATGTCACAAACTTTGACAAAGTCAAAGTTGAAGATTGTGATGAAAAAACTAATGATGATGAGAAAAAGAAAACATTTTTGAATTTAAAAGAAATGTTTAAAGAAACTGTTTTACATTCGACTGAGAAAGGTGAATGCTCAAAGCAAAAACCTGTAAAGAAGAATGTGGAACAAAAACAAAAAGATAAAAAGCCGAAAAATTTTCAAAAATAAAATAAAAGCTCATCAGTTCAATCATCCAATCAAAACAAAAATTTAAACAAATTGAAAAATGAAAACTCAAAATTAGTTGGTGAAAAGTGGTGCAGGTTTGACCACAGTGCTTCAAAGCCAAATCCAGTTTTCAGGAGGAGTGATAATTACCACAAAGCCAGACAATGCTATGATCTGAGTGTTTGGTGTGAAAGTGGTGAATGGTACGATAACAGAGTGTGTTACTCTTGTGGTGTTCGAGGACACATTGCTGTTAACTGCCAGAATTGGAGTTATGAGACGAGAAGATGCTATAACTGCTAAATCAGAGGACACATTACCAGAGATTGCCCAATGAGATCAAAGGGAAGATCGAGGGCTGAATCTCACAAAATGGCAAAGAAAACAATCAATGTCAAAGCAACGCCCAAGGAACAGAAAGTTCAAGAACCTAAAGTTCAAGAACAGAAAGTTCTAAAACCGAAAGTGAAGCTTTCGCAGGGGCAAAAAGACAGACTGAGGAAGAAGAGGAAGAAGGCGAGAGAGTATCTCGAAAGGATTTTGTCCTCGGATACAACTGGTAAAACAGATAAAAGTTCTGATAAATTGTTTTGCTCACCAAAGAACAACAAATCAAGCAAAACGCATTCATCAGATACAAATCTGAGGACGAAAGAGGATAAGAAGAAGAAGAAAGTTGATGGTGATGAATTTGTTTCTTCGGAAACAAAGGAGCCACATGTCGGCGATGAATCTGACTCATCAAAGTCAGACAAGCCACATTCAGGCAATGATTCTGGTATGGTAAAACCAGTAGAGCCATGTGTTGAGGTAAAAAATGAGAATTCTGGTCTAACAATGGATGATGCAAATTTTCCACCATTGTTGAACAAGAATTCAAAATCACCCAAGGACCGTCAGGCTTGGGTGAATCTGTTTAAATGAAAAACCTGACTTGCCGGAGCTTCCAGGTTGGTAAGCGAGAAGCAGGAATCGGCATCTTTCTTGAGAAATGTTTAATCCAGGACATTAAGTTGTACTTGATTTAACTTCCGTACAAATGATTAAAGAAAACAAGGTGATGAATGAAACCCCGAATTTATGAAATGACATGCAAAACTAATTTTCCGAAAAAACCATTTTGATTAAAATAAACTTAAGTGTTTTGAAATCACTATGGGAAAATGTTTTGTTGTCAGGGGGAGTTCTGATTGTTCATGCCAAGTGAATGGAGAATTGAAGTAATTCTTATCATGTTGTCACATTTATTGTACAGCTTGTTTTCAAAATTTCCCAGAAAATCAAAATTGAGACATATTTTGATTTTAGGGGGAGTAAAAATTTTAAAAAATTAGAAAATTTGAAATGCCAAAAACATTGAAAATGAAAAAATGAGTTTTGTTGTGAAAAAGAGGAAATGATAGTAGATCAGTTAGACTGTCACATCATGCTAAAGAAATGGAGAGATAAAATGTGATAAACGATCTCACTTAAGATGTGACGGTAGGCTCAGCTAGACTAGTAGATTTGTGATAACGATACAAACCTAAATGAAAAAGCCTAGTTCTAGTGGGAAACATGGTCAAAAGCATAGTACTTAGTTTTGTCCTTCTTGATTGTGTGCCTACTCGGTAATCGCTGATTGTCGAAAGACATAAAACTGGTTAAGTTTGTGAACTTTCACAACTTTTTCTAAAAAGTCGCTGTGATTATGCATTTTATTTTGCAAAGATTTAAACTTGTTTTATTTCTTTATTTTTGTTTAAGCATTGGACATCCCCTCTGTATACGTGAGTATCGACCTGGATGTTATTGCCTAAACGTTCTGCTTTATTTTCTTTGGTGTTGCGTTTAAGCTTTGGACCTCCTCTGCGTATACGGAAGTATCGACCTGGTGGTTAAAGCCTAAACAACTTCAACTTGTTTTATTTTTCTTATTTTGTTTAAACATTGGACTTTCTCTGCGTATACGGAAGTATCGACCTGATTGTTAATGTTTAAACATTCTGCTTTGTTTTTGCACAAATCACAGTTGATAAAAGTTTAAAGGCATTACTTGAGTCAGTGTATTGCATGATGAGGGGATATGCTGAGATTGTGGGGTCCATAAGAGCTTAGTGCAAATTTAATATACCTTAACGTATCGGTAAGCATTTCAAAAGTTTTTAGATTGAGTTTAAGTGGACAACAATATCGTCAATCCATGTGAATCGTTTAGAACTTAAAATGTTTAAAGCTTAACGGTGCTAGTGATTTGTCTCAAAAACTGATATGACCCTCTTACACAAGCTCTCAAAAATATTGTCTGTAAATATTTCTTTATTGCATTTCTTTACATTAAAAAATCCAAAAAGATTTTAGTGTGTTTTAGCATAAATTTTGAAAAATACAAAAAGATTTTCGACAACTGATGTTGAAGAGCAGATTTTCAAAATTCCAAGTGCTAAACATGATGAACAGGGTTGGGAGTCAGTGCTTAAATGAAGGAATTTATTTTGAGAAAGAAAGTTTGATTAGTTAATCAGGGTCATTAATTTGAACTTGATGTAACAATCTAGTAAGTTTTTTTTATTGATTTAAGTAAAAACTTATGTGTTTGAGAGAATTTTGTGCAGGAAATGAGCTTAAACAGAGATAAAGCCAGGGATTGATCTCAAGGTGATAGCTAATTCCAGACGGTGATCCCATCATGATGAGAGGGGGAGTCTGACGAGGTTAAAGCCAAAGAGAAGATCCCGGTATATGCTAAGAAAGAAAAGAGACTGATAAAGACTGAAGATGCAAAGACTCGACACTTAAGACTCGTCAACATCTGAGGGGGAGTCTGTTGGTGCACACATCTGTCGACTTCGTCTTATATCGAGTCTCGGGTTCGTTGTGGATCTGATCAAGCTGGATGTCATCTTATACAATGATGACATCATCAAGATGACATCATCATTACATCACTACACAAGAGACAAAGCAGATTGTAGATATTTGTTGACTTTTGCTTGAAATCAGAATGTTAGTTTGTAGGTTTAGTTTGAAGATTATATATTTAAACTTGCTTATTTCGTGGGGAACACTACTTGGATATATAGGTAACCCCTGAAATCTCGTTTGAAAGGTCCCTCTTTCTAAGATACTAGGTCTTTATGCTCAGTGATATCTGGGGTATTATTCCGGGACTTCTGCTGTGATAACTCGAGTTTCCGACATTCTTTATTCGCATTCATTACACGTTGACTATGACTGATAGTTGTTTGACTTGTTTGACTTGTAACTGTACACGTTGTGTTATAATGAAACGTATTGTGATTGTTACATTTATATGCTTGGTGACTTAACATGTAATCTGTTCAAAAGTTAAAAACATTAAACTGTTACACCCCGAACCAATCCGACGAAACACGTGTGTTTCGCCATAAATCATCACAACGAAACATGATTTGTTTCGCCACCCTTAGCTCGACGTAACAAAGTGTTTCGCCGGCCCATGATTCGCCGAAGCCCAGTAAGGGCCCAACTCGTTACGCGAAATATTTATCAAGTATTCTGTTCCATTCGTCACACGTTTGCAATCAGAAAACCCTAGTTCTCTCTCTCTCTGCAAACTGACGGCAATTATCATCATCACCTAATCATTCGGATCCTTTGCTCCGGTCACTATACATCTAGGTTAGTATATCATTACTTGCTTTATCTATATGGCTCAATACCCTAGATCATTACATGTGACATGCCTTGGAAGTGCAGCCGAATTGACTAAGAATTACCTTTTGATTGTCGGCTATTGTGTTGTATTTGCATGTGATTATATATGATGATAATAATAAATCGGTCCACTACCTGAATAATATATAAAATCGGACCAATGGCATCATGAACATGTTAAAAGATGGCGGTCATGGTTGTGAGGTTTTGTGTGTTAAATTATTTGATCGGTCCAATACAATTATGTTCATGGCTTACTGTTAATCTTGAAGTTATAAATGGCGGCCATGTGAAGTCCAAGCATGTGATATATTGATATTCTATAGTGTTGTCAGTATGCAGTATCTTATGCAATGAGTATTGTTATGAGATGTTGTTTGTTGGAATTGGAAACTGTGCATATAGATTAATGATTAGTAACATAAGGCTCATTATGTTGATTGATGATTGAGTGAGTGATGTAAACTGTTGAATCGGCGATTAGGGTTCCTGCACATAACTGATTCATGACGTAACAGACATGTTGACGAAACGCAATACATGACGAAACAAACACGACGAAACGAATGAGTTTCGCCAAGGGTATCACGACGAAACAAAGGGTGTTTCGTCGAATGGGTAACTTGCACAGTAACTTAGTTTAATTCTGTTAAAGTTAACTGAGTTAGATAACTGCCGTTAGATGTTGTGCATGACTCGTATGATTATTGAATACGTGCAATGTGCTACTCGGTGAATATTAATGCATTGCCCACTGTGATTATACTTATACGTGAACTTCGTGAATACAAACTGATTATGTATACGTGCGTACTTTAGGACGTAATTGATTAACTGCGAGCATACTTAGCATACCGAGCAAACCAAGGTGAGTTCACACAGCCAAGGCATGGGGTTCCCAGGGTGGGAATGGGTTTGGATTATTTACTTGTACTTACCTAGCTTATGGAACTTAGTTATATGGTCCTCGGGTGAGGAAGGGTTATTGATAAGATACGACTAGACTAGTGATACTAATAGAACTGATCTTCGCACACACGCCGGGGTTGGCTGCGATAATATGACTGATCTTCGCACACACGCCGGGGTTGGCTACAATAATATGACTAATCTTCGCACACATGCCTAGGAAGGCTGCGAACTATACACTAAACTTCGCACACATGCCGGGTGGCCGCGATACAAATATACCTAGTCAAGAATACTCGGGAAACATTCCCTAATCTTCGCATACATGCCTAGAGGGCCGCGATACGAACTAATACGATACATGACTTAATGAACGAACACAAGGTTTACTATACTATTACAATTACTGAACTATTAACTGTGAACTCGCTCAACTAGTTGTTGACTCTCTGCTGCATGCCTTGCAGGACCTTAGGTACATATGGAGCTTGCACAGGGAGGAGCAGGTCGTTGTGGGACATGGATCGAGGATGCCATGTTAAATATTTAAACATTTGAACTTATGATTTACATTGGGTTTACATACTTATGCTTCCGCTAAACATTAATACTATACTTTGGTTTTTGGAACACCTTTCATATTGTTTGGTTGAATTACACTTACTATTTACATTTTTCAATATGATTGGTGGCTTGATCCTGGTCAGTCACGCCTCCAAGCGGTGATACTCCGCGTGTGGATTTTGGGGGTGTGACAGATTGGTATCAGAGCCATTGGTTATAGTGAACTTGGTTTTAATAAGGGAAAAAGTTTTTGTTAAAACCAGACTATAACCTGAACAGTACTCAACGATCCACAACGACGCTTCGCTCCACGTGCAAGACTCAACACTCTAGGTACTACTATTCATGTTTACATTGCCTACTTGCTAGATTACATAGAACTTTGCTCACGGTATGCTTAGATAAACGTACCAACTGTTGATTGAAACACATGTGTGCTTACTCTCTTCTGTCATCGCACTTTCGCGAACCTTTCTCACTCATGTTTCCACTGATATGAAGATCATGAGTGGACGCGTTAACCTAACTCAAGCCCAGTTGGCAGCTTTGATCACTGAACAAGTTACTGCAGCACTCGCAGCTGCCCAGGCAGGAGGTGTAGCCTGCCATCACAACTTACTCTAGGATCTTTAGATTCTACTCTCGTAACCCAACACTTGTGCTCAAATTTTGTTCACTATTACACACACGACAGGTCAACACGCTCAGCCACCTGTGTGCACGTTCAAAACTTTCATGGACTGTCGTCCTAGTACATTTAGTGGCACTGAAGGGGCCGTTGGACTCCTCCACTGGTTCGAGAAGCTCGAATCGGTCTTCGAAATGTGTGAATGCCCTGAGGTTCATAGGGTGAAGTACGCCACTGGTACTCTCGAAGGCACTGCGCTAACTTGGTGGAACGCGCAAGTTCAGATGATGGGGCTGGCGGCTGCTAATGCCACCCCATGGAATGATTTTAAGGAACTGATCAAACGTGAATACTGTAGTCGTGATGACATCCACAAGCTGGAAGCGGAGTTCTTTAGCCTGAAGATGACGGGGTCAGATATAGAAGCCTACACGAAACGATCCAATGAACTGGCAGTGTTATGTCCAACTATGGTGGATCCTCCCATCAAGCGGATTGAGCTGTACCTCAAATGCTTAGTACCAGAGATTCAGAGTCATGTGACTTCTGCCAACCTTGCTACTATTCAAGATGTTACTCGTCTTGCTCATCGTCTCACAGACCAGGCAGTGGAACAGAACAAGCTGCCTAAACGTATTGGTGCTACTGCTATTACTACTTCTGCTACTCCCAGTGACAACAAGCGAAAATGGGATGGAACCTCCAGCAAGGGTTCAACTTCGTATCAATCCCAGGCACAGCAGCGAAAGACAGATAATTACCAGAGCCCCAGTCAGCAGTCTTCTGGTAGTCAAAGGCAGAGTGGATATCGAGGAAATCACCCAAAGTGCATTAGATGCAACAGACACCACAGTGGTCATAGTCAAGGGTTGTAACCTCGTCTTAGCTGGTCAGACATTCTCCATCAACCTCATTCCTATAGTCTTGGGTAGTTTCGACATCGTCATTGGGATGGATTGGTTATCCCAACAACAAGCAGAGATCCTATGCAAAGGGAAGATTGCTCGTATTCCCCGTTCTGGTAAAGAACCTCTCGAAGTTCAAGGCGACAAGAGTGGTGTCGTGAGTGGAATCATTTCCTTCCTGAAAGCTCAGAAGTGTTTGCGAAAGGGCCACACTGCTATATTAGCACTCGTTACTGATACATCTACGGAAGAGAAGAAGTTAGAGGATATTCCAGTCGTACGCGACTTTCCTCAAGTGTTTCCTGAAGAGTTACCTGGGCTACCGCCTCATCGCCAGGTCGAAATTCAGATCGAGCTAGCTCCTCATCAAACGAATAAATCATGGATCATACGAAGCTAAAAGTGAGAGATTACAAACTACAGGGGTTAAATGTGTCAACATGTTTAAGTTATACCTCTGAGTGACCTTTTAACAAACCCGAAGCTTTGTAACAGTTAATTTTGCTCACTAGAATACACTATATAAATTTCATAAAGTTCCGTTATCGTATGAGAAAGTTATGATCAAATTCGTGTGCGAGGGGTTAAAGCGTTAACGTTGAAAGTTATGACTTTCCGGGTTAACCAGAAGTGTCCAGGGACTTGGCAAAGTGGGTACAAGTCTTAAAGCCCTTGTAGGTAAATAAAAAGGGGTCAAATTGCAAGTATTAAGCTTAGTTGACCTTTCGGAAGGGCCAAGAGTCATTTATGCAAGAGAATAGAAAATGTGAAGGCTGATCAGAAGCCTTGCGCACCGCAAGACTTATGCTTACGGTGCGCAAGGGATACCCAGTAACAGAAAAACGGGGCTGTTTGCTGTTATGCGCATGGAACTGACCTTTAATCGATTTTCCTCATCTCTCTTGACCTCTAAACAACCCCTAGACACTTAGGGACACTTGTGGGAAGGTTGTGGTCTGTTGTAGACTTGTGTGTCAACATTTTATGGTGATTAAATCACTGTATAAGGCCATGAAGTTGCAAACATTCTTCACACCTTTATTCTTGCATTCCTGATCACATCTGGAGCTCAAGACTTCTCCCAAGTGATCATAATTCGTTCATAGGACTCTTGTAAGTTTGCTTAACCTTTCTTAGTTAAGTTTTTACTTAGTTTAAGCTTAAAAGTCAAACCGTCATAATTAACGGTTGACTTAACGATTAATCATTGTTGGTCCAGTGATTAGTCAAATTGAAAGTAGTTATGAGTTGGTAATTATGTGGGTAATAAACCCTTAAAAGGGTTCCCCCCTGATTCCCACTCTAACTAGGTTAAATGTCGGGTCAAACTTATTATTAAAAAGTCAACAGGATACTTATTTTCTAAATTATGCATAATTAGCAATGTAGAACACATACAACCTGTTTGATCATTAATATAACTTGGTAATTAGTGTAAGAACATGTCTAAACATGTTCAACCCGACAATTTACTGTTTAGACCCGGTTCGGAACCAAAAGTCGCAAAGCTTTGACTTTTGCTTTGACTTCAGTTCTGACCCGTTTTGGTATGATTTAGAAATACCTAAGAGCTTCATTTGGACCAGGTTACATGCTAGTATAACCCTCTGTGATTATACACCATGGTTCATTAGTTAACCGATTAATACGCATGATTCCGTTAATTGCCCATATGTTGACAATTATGCCCTTTTCACCTTAAAATGTGATTTTTGAAAATGTAAAAGAGTAGAAACCTTAATTACTGATATATAAACTTGTATGCAAAGTTTGACATCAGTTTGAGGTGTAGATTGAGAGTTATGCTCATTAGCGTAATTAAGAAGCTTTATGTTAATAAAACGGCGTAATTAGCGTATAGCCTAGTTAAGCCTACTTTTTAAAATCAAACTTAATACCAACTGATGTAATATATTATTTTGGGATTTTTGAAGATTTTTAATTAATTTTAGGCTGAGCATAACTTATAGTCGTAGGCTTAACCCGGTAATTGTCGGTTTTGCCCTTACGGGCTATAAAATGAATTTTACATATCTAAATGACTCCAAACCTCTTGCTACTGATCACATATGATAAATAAATTATTTTAAGCCTTCTAGAATAATAAAATTATCAGATCTCTATATAGAACCCGGAAACGGCTTCTAATCGCCTTATTAAGCGTTTTAACGCATAGTATGTACTAAAACTATTTTAAACATACAAAGGGTGATACCTACTGATATTTGAGGTAAATTATAATATTTTAACAGTAAGAAAAAGTTGTTTAACTCAGACTTCAGTTTTGAGCTTTTCGGCTTATGTGAAATTACCAAAATGCCCCTACGGTGCATAGTTTGGTTATAATTGATAAATTTCACATATATACAATGCCCTACTGATATAACTTAGCAAATTGATTGTCTTTGCTGATTTCATCAGACCTGTAACTCAGGATACTACTTAAACTCTTTTATCACCTTATAAATGACCAAACTACCCCTACGGGGCATAGTTTGTGTTTAAATTCATTTCGGGCATAATAAATGATATCTTACTGATGTCACAACATATTTGGAGCATATTAACTTAGGAAACCTATAAATGGCTCTCATTATTGCCCGTTACGCTTATTACGCGTTCGGTTCGGTTTATGTAACTAGTTTACATAAATTAGCCGAAACGGGTCAAACCCTATCGGTTTTATCTCAAAATCCAGAATGTGTATAATATACCCATATTAAACAAGTCTTCATACTTGTCGGGTCTAAATCACATTCTATCCGGTCTTCGCTTAATCATGCGTTTGAACCGTATCTTTCGGTAAGACTAACCAGTCTAAGCTTAGGCTTAATTAAAGACCCGTTAGCATTCTAATTGGTTATTTATACCATCATTCCAGACCAGAGCCTTCCGGTAAATTGTACCTACGCTTACTTAAGTGAATACGGCTGAGTTATTATAATTCTTGCTATTTAAGACATGAGCTAGCTCAGGTAAATACTCTTAACTTATTTTCCCTATACGGGCTTGGGATACGGCACTATAAAAGTACCGCTTGGTCAGGTGTATGTAGTCATTTAAATCGGATTGTGATTGATGTATTTACATAACCTGTTTAATATGTATTATTTGGTGTATGGCTTTTGGGGGTTAATAACCATGTCCCGGATATCCTTGGCATCATTTTAAGAAATGGCCACGACCTAAGCACAGGGTGTAGGCATACACCTGACAGATGCATTATGTAAAAACTGGTAATCCACTCCGAGGTATCATCCTTGTGGGCATTATACCGGAACTGGTAATCCACTTAGAGGATGATAGCCTGTGGGCATTATACCTGTGGCGTGTCAGTTAATCTGTCCGGCTCTTCTAACCGGCCCTAATGGACGACAAATAAGTAAAACTGTATACAAGATTATATATAAATAATTTTCCCAAGTATAAAAGATTAATTTTGCCTCTGTGCATTTTAATCAAAGTGTCAAAATATTTTGTGCCTGGTGCATCTAAATCAATTTTCTTAAACTCTTTTCAAATGAGTCAGTTGAGTGTATTTACCAGTGAAAACTGACGTATTTTCAAAAGTCTAAGTGACAGGTACAAGTACGTAATAGGCTGGAAGCTGCTCAGGACGTTAATAAGGAATCTTGCAAGTTCTAGGCGTCTAAAGTCTGTTGAACAATATTTATGTTTTAAGATCCGCCTGTGGATCCTTTACTTTTCGTTGTAATACTTGATATTACTTTATATTCGGATTGTAATATATTTTTCATTTGCTTCCGCTGTGCATTTAAATATTGTGTTGTTTGACTATTATGTTGCCAACCACGTCACGATACTCCCCATCGGGCCCACCGGTGACACGTGGAATACGGGGTGTGACAATGCCGAGTTCCTAAAGATTTCTAAGGTCAGTGGGAGCAGTCAAAGTCCTTATTATGACTTGTAAGGAATACAAGAGGCGGGGGGAAGAGTGTCATTAAATTTCACTCCAAATTTAACTCCGATTACACCTCTTGTACACCATACTGCACCAACTCTTTCAAACTTAGAAGGAAAATGATAGCAACCTAACCAAGAGCTAATCCATAAAACTGAAACTTCTAATGAACCCAATAATCAACTCAGGAGGTCATCTAGGTTTAAAAGCCTAGTAACTTTGATGATTACATAACCTCCCTAACTGAAGTTGAAATGGATTTTGGAAATGTTTACTGATCCTATCTCTTCAAATTAAGCCATTAGTGTCAATCAATCTTCTAAATGGAATAAAACGGTTTTCTAGTAAAACTGATTTTATGTGTTCGTATAACGTTTGGGATTTGATTGAATTACCTAAGAGTGTTCATAACTAAACCAAATCCTGATACAAACGTTAAGACACTAAGAAACATGATTGATTGTCAAAGTTTATACTTAGGAAGAGATAAATTATCAAAGTTTTCTTTGAGGATCATCATTGTTCTAGTAGCTTATAATAGTTTAAGGCTACATTAGATGAACATTAAAAACAATTTTCCCTAACAAACTGGCTGACACATTTACATGTTCATAAAACAACCTGAAAGTTCTAAACTGAAGGTTAAGGAACACTTTGTTTATAAGTCAATAAAATTCATGTATGGGTTAATGCAAACATTATAATGTGATGAAATCTTAACGTAATTATTTTCATCAACAATCAAGTGGATTAATGTACCTACCTCAAGATGAGTGGGATCAACTAAAATAAATTTGTCTATATAGATGACATTCTTTTGACAAGTATATGTTACATAAGTCAAAGCATTGTTAACACAAACTTTAATATAATAAATCTCAGAGATATCTCTTACGTGATTGATATCATAACATACTGAGATAGACCCAATGGGATATTAGTTCCGCTCCATAAGTTTAACATTAAATGGGTCCTTACATATGTAACAATCTGTATTGCTCTCCTTCAGAGGATCATATGGTAAATGAGATTATTTTTTTACGCTTCATTAATTGGAAGTCTTATGTAAGTTTAAGTCTATACTCGTTTAGATATTACTCACATTGCAACACACTAGATATGTCTAGATTAATGTGAAGCATCTAATGGAGTATTACAATATCTTTAAAAGAAACGAGAAGCTATAATTTGAAGAAGAAGTGAGAATTAAAACCGGTTTATTACTCTAACTTTGAGATATTCAAAGATGACAAAATGTAATTTCGGGTATATCTTTATGTCAGCAGACAAAAAAACCTATTTCATGGAGGAGTCATAATGCACTGATATTAACAACCTAAGTTATAACGACATAATATAGTCATTAAATGTTGTTGGAAATTTATCAGTGGACTCATAAGTTTATTAACTCCATATAATTAATGTTTTGAAGACTTAGTATGATAAAGTTAGCTACCATAACTCCTTGAACAGTAACAGTTCAAGAGGTGCTGCATTAATTTTCGATACGCAATTAATTATTCGTTTATGAACGAATTGAGGAAACTAAGTTTTGTATCGAATACATTCATGATATGCTTAAGGATCCTATAACTGAAGGGCTATTACCCATAAGTCTTATTAAGAGAGCTCATAGACGGGTATTAATTAATGGCCATGCGCAATTGCATATCGTACTATGAATGAGTAAGTATTAGTTAATTTTCATCATCAGTTTGATTTTGTATGTCTCTAAGAATATGTCAAGTCGACATAATGGCATATAGACAAATAAAGTTACAAATCAAACAAAGGGCTTATGTGTATTTTGATCATAACGATTAGGTTTTAAATTAAGGCTATAGTATGATTAATGGGGGTCCTGAGTCGCATAATGATTCAAAGGCTGTATTTCTCTGCTATAGTACTTGTTTAAGACTAAAATGAGTGTTAACTCCTGATCAGGCTTATCTAATACTCATAGTAAATGATTACTCGGCTAAGTGGGAGAATGTAAGATTAAATATATTTTATGTCATATTTAATCTAGTAGCCATTATAATCATTTACATTATATGGATCAAAATATATAACAATCCTATTAAATAATTAGTTGGTAATTGTTGATGGGCCTAATTACCCTTATTAACTAATTAGGGTTTCCTCCTGGGTGCTTATATAAGGAGACTAATGTAGAGGTTTCAAGGTTAGACAACCTAATTACTCTCATAACATCAATCGACCTCCTCTCCATAACCGATTCCCTTGTCGGTTTCTCATCATCACCATCATTAGATTGCACCCTAAGGAGGAACCAGATCAAGCTGACAATCATGTCAAATACTGTTGCTGCGTCTCCATCTGGATTCTCTGCTGGCCTGTGCTGATGCAATCAAAGGTATGTTATTTATTCATGTTTTCCCTTATGTTCAAACAGAACTGATCCAACATATTTATGTTAAGATACTGAATGTTAAGACACCGATTTTAAGCTTAATTATAAACTTATATAACTTACCACTTTATGTTGTTTATTAGAAGCTTAAATAATCACATTGAATCCTAAAGATCTTGCACGTGTATCAGATGGTGTTGGAGGCACCCAAAGGCTAATATAGAAGATCATTAATTATGGACCGTTACAACGAGTGCATTTTCGCATTTTAGCAGACGGGATAGGGGAAAACACATACAATAATGAGATAATACTTGTATTATTAGCGCTAATTGTTTAATACAAAGTTATGGGTTGGAATTAATATATTAGAAAGTTTAGTTTATGTGTCATATATGTATTTGTAACTAGCCAAACTATCTTAGTGTAAGTTAGTTAAATAGTTTATGTTAAGGTTAGGGTTGTGTCGATTAAAGGCAATCGACATGTCTGTTCATCGGCAATATACATGACCGATTAATTGTAAACATTCGTGGGTCTTGTTCGATTATATCCAAGTTTGGTTTTTTTAGAGTTCATATGTGTTCTTCCTTGTTTTTTTATTCTTGATTGATGGATTGAATTCAGTTATCCCTAGAATCTACGATGGCATTAGAGCCAAGGCTCAAAGAAGATAAAGATTATTAATTTAAACCTTCAATCGTGAAACCAACAAATTTAATATTCAATCCGTGTTTGATTTGATTTTGCATCTCAGTTCAATTAGAAAGTCTAGTACGTTTACGTGTCATAGATGTATTTGTAATTAGAAACTATTTATGTTACATCGTTTAAGGTTGGAGTTGTAAAAGTTTGTAAATTAAAAATTATTTATTTTACGTTATTTAAAGTTAGGGTTGTGTTGATCAAAGATAATCGACACTTCTATTCATTGGCAATATATATGGCCAATCAATTGTGAACATTCACGGGTCTTGTTCGATTATATTCAAGTTTGGTTTTAAGGGTTCATCCATGTTCGTCCTTGTTCTTTATTTTTATTCTAGATTGATAAAGTGAATTCAGTGATCCCTAGGATCTATAGTCTAATAGTTAGTAATCTATTGTGCAGTGAAAGGTTTAAATACAAAAGTGTCTTAATGTCCGACAGTGCACAAGTGAAAAAATAACAAGTGTAACTAGGGTTAACCCAACCTCACACATAATTATGCAAATAAACGTACGTAATTAGGGTTAAACCCAACCCATGCGTAATTATGCAAATAAGGTGCGTAATTTTGTATTATAACATGCGTATTTTAAATTGAACATACGTAATTCACTCATGCACTGTTGCACGTTAAGGGGCTTTTGTACGTTAACATTCCCCCTATTATGTAAACAGTTAATAATTAACGTTTTAGTGTCTTTATGTAATTATGTTTAGAAAAGGGCCAAGAGTGTAAACTCTAAATGTATAACCATAGGCTAATTATATAACCATACTTCAAAGGGATGCGTCGTTTCCATATAGTCGCGTCGTTTCGCCCTAGTAGGCCGGTATATATGTATCGATGTAAAAATAGTGAGGGCTACCATCCATGCAAATAAATCAAGTGTATGTACTGTTATTTTTCAGTTGTGTGTTCGTAATGGGCAACATATTTTAACGTCTAACTTTGTGATTATGTTTTGATACGGTTGATGTTTAGTTATTTTGATAGTGTGGCCCTTTTAGTGCATCTTGAAAAGAATTGGACATCAATTATTTGGATCTTACTGATCTGTTTGATACATCAAATACAAGAAAAGATGATGTAAAATATAAGCTTTTTGGGCGAATGGTGGAAATTTACAACGAACAAGTCAGAACTCTTCTTAGTGGTGATTCTGTATCCACCATATTTATAAACTATAAAACATATAAACATAAAAATATTTTTATTTATTATTGTCGATTGTCCATTACTAGACCAGATAAAGAATAAGGGCTTATAAAAATAAAATTTGGGTAAGGGACCTTGGAGTTATTATCTTTAGTCCCTCAAAATGTTCTTTGACCTACAACACTAGAATAACTTATTAATAATACTTAACTGTTCTTTATCATTGTCGAATACCCAAATCCCGGCTGACGTTAAGTGGATCTTCGCTGACGTCAACATGTCCCGTTCCTTGAAACTACAAAAGAATAAACCGTTAGCCTCGTCACGGGGGACCCCGGGAGGGGGATCCGTGACCAAGCTGCGGCGTGAGAGTAAGTAAACTTGCCGGAAAATGAGAGGAGCTTCTCCCGATGAGTAGAATCACCGGAAGGTTTCCTCTTTGGTGTGAATCTAATAAATACGTGTGTGGGTATTAAATGTAAGAGAATATTAGTCGGAATTAATGAGGGGAGAGTAAATGAGAGTGTAGTAAATGAGATAGTTCCGGAGATGATACCTGCCTTTGTTACCGCCCTCACCCTTATATAAGTCCCAGACCTTATCGTGAACATAGGATATTTGTTGAGATAATCCAATGGTTTTAGGAAGACCTCGAGGGGCTCAGACACGTGTCTGACCCCTAACGGTTAGATCGGCAGTGGCATTTAATGTTTAAGAAGGGGAAGTACGATGCCAGCCGTGATGCTCCTCTTATCAGTCATTAATGGATGTCTGCATATTCTGACTTCTCGTTTCCCGCTCGTTTTATGAAGGAGAAAACTTAATGGGCAAGTTAGGCTCTGGTTGGGCTTGTACTCTGTTGGGCCTGCCCATAGATAGCCCAAAACGGGTAGAAATGGGATTCCCCATTGGCCCGTCGTCAAGTCATCTTTAGTCCCTGGTTCTGAGACCCGAGGCTCATGATCCGGGGCTGAATCATAATTGTTTAAAAAGAAGGCTCACTTTTTTGGGCTTCGGATATGGGCCCACCCCTGATTTGTCATCATTGGCTATCTTCTCGGGCCATTACTTCACTGTATACCGACGGTGGGAATTAACACCCTAGAGACACGTGCGTCTCTTTTAAATTTTGAAGGGACAAGTGATGGGACGGTTACTGTGGGTCAGTTACCTTCTTTAAATACCCAGTTTCTTCCCGAGTTCCCTATCTAATTCCTCTGGTTTTTCTCCATAGCGATTTCTTTCAATCATCGTTCTTCAATCATGAGCCGCTCTGGCCGTTCGATGATAAAATCGGTTCTGACAGCAAAGGATTTGAGGTCCTTTGTTGAAACGTACAACATTTCTGAACAGTTTTCTCCGTCTTTGCCGGGTCCGAATGATCCAGCGGTGTTCACGCCGGATGTGATCCCTCTTTATACCCTGGCTTTTTCTTCTTGTGGGGTTCGATATCCTCTTTCTTCTTTTAAGATCGATCTGCTTCGTCATTTTGGGGTGCACTTTTCCCAGTTGCATCCCTTGGGATGGATGAGGGTGGTACATTTCGAGCTGTCTTGTGCAGCCATTTCCAGTGAGCCTTCCGTTCCCTTATTCTGTATGTTTTACAAGCTGATCTCCGACGGGGATTGGTACACCTTCGCTAAGAGACAGAACAATGTGTCAAAACCCTGCTATTCTTTCATGCCGACCTCCACTTACCCGAAGGACTGGAAAAGCAGGTTCATCTTTGTTTCTGCTGCTATGATGTCAGAATCCCCTTTGCCTAGGGATGTTAATACCCCTATCGAAGATGCTATCCCTACCTTGTCGGCGAACGAGACTGTCCAGTGGAAACGTATGCACGAGCACCCTACCAGGGCTTTTACTTTCTCCGAAGGGATCTTGGCCATGGGGGGGTTGAGCCCCTCCTATCCCGTTCGTCCCAAAGCTTTCTTCGGTAAAAAAGGTATTTTTTCATCTAGGGTTTGTATTTGTTTGCCTTTGTCTTTTTGCATCTTCTTAGTCATCTTTAGTGCCTTTCTTCTGCAGAGTTGACCTTGTGGGGACTGCTCCAGGGAGATTCCAAGGATGTGTGGTTTGTGGTTGATGGTGAAGTTGTTCCGGGTTTGAGCAGGAGTGGAGTGGTGTCGGCTACCGGGGGACCGCCCAGGCTGGGGGTTCCACTGTTGTGGGTGGTGATGAGGGAAACCCTTCTGATGAGGAGGAAAGTTCTCCTGACCTTCCCCTTGTTCAACATTCTGGTCAACATGATGATGAAGATGTGGAAATTTGTTTGGTTCGTAAGAGAAAATCTGTGAGTCCTCAGCCAGCCCCTGCTCCCCGTGACATTCGACAAAGACTTCGGAGTGCCAGTGGTCAGAAGCCTCCCCCTTCGTCGAAAGCTGCCTCTGACCTTCCTCATGCTGGGGTTAAAGGCTCTTTGTCTAAACACTTGAGGTCTTCAAGCCTTATGAGTGCCCCTCTACTGGTGAGCCCTTTCTTTCTTTTTGTCTACCCTGTCTTATCTCTGTTTGATTTCTAATGCTTCTCTTGTTGCAGGGGAGTTCTGGTGACCCCATAGAGATTACTACTGGTCCCTCATCTTCCCGCGTACAGGACAAGACTCCGGAATTAGGTTTGGCCTACTTTACCTCAGCCTTTGAGCGTTCTCCTCTTCATGCCACGGGGACCAGTAAGCCTTCTGAACCTGAGGGTTTTGTCCATCGGTCTCCCTTGGCCCCTCTGTTTGCTGATGCTGTCCCCTTTACCTACGTCCCTAAATGGAAGGTAACTCAGTCCTCGGTGATAGGGACTCCCGAGGCTGCCAGGGACTTCCTGAGTCATGACGTCCCTCCTTCCCATAAATTCGTAAATTCCGCTTTGAGGGACGTTCTTTTCGAAGATCAATATAGTATGTCTCTTTGTGAGAGCTTTTTTAGGGGGGCTGGTATGCTACAGAGGGTTGATGACCTGAGGAGGACGAATAAAGGACTCAAATGTGAGCTTAAGGCTTCCCAATCTGTTGTTGTTGGTCTTAGGTGCCAGGTAGTTGAAGCTGAGAGGAAGCTGCAGGATGAGAAGGTATATAGTCCTTCCTTCCTCCCCCCCCCCTTTTTTTTTATAAACTGACCTTTTGTTCAGAGGGCTGGAGCTGTGCTGGGGAAGAAGGAACGAGCCTGGGAGCAGGAGATGGCGGTGCTGATGGAGGTGAAAGAAGAGTTGACTGCCGAGTTGAAGTATTTGAAGGAAGTTGGCTCCGTTTCACAGGAGCAACTTAACACCATGTATGCGGACTATGGGATAACCTCTGACGATAATCAGCGATTGGCAAGGGAGAAGCACTGGTTAATTACTGAAGGCTTTGGAGCCTTCCTTGCTGTTGTTGCTCAGTCAGAGGATTTCAAGAGCGGTCTGGAGGAGGTGTACAGGGCATACAGGGATGTTGGCTACCAGTCAGGATTGAAGGATGGCTATGCCTATTCCGCTCAGGGCCTGGGAAGAAAGGAGACTCCTCTTTACAATTCCAAGGCAAAGAAGAGGTTGTCCAAGCTGAATGAGGAGTTTGGGCGTAAAACCCCTGCCATCCTTGAGAAAATCCTGGAGCATCCCCTGATATCTATTGATGAATTAAAAGCCATGTTTTCCTCTGCCGGTCCCTCGTCTCCACCATCTCTATCCGGGGGTGATCCCCAGTGAATTTCAGACATTTAACATCTTTGATATGGTTGTAATATGGATAACTTACCTGCTCTAGGACACTTTTGAACTTTGTTTGGTTGCTTGGGAGGAGGTCCTTCGTGTCGGGGACCTCCTTAGTATCTAATCATGTAGCTTATGACTGTGTATTGCTTCCTTGTTTTTTGTCTGTTTCTTGTTGTGGCTGTTTGTTTTGCAGGGGCTTTTACCGAGGGTCAGTTCGGTGCTTCCCTGGAGACCTTTAGACCGTTTAGCGAGGAGCTATACCTTTGTCTCGTTTTGCTATATTTGTCATTTCGTGTGTTGTTTACTCTTGCCAAGGTTACTAAGGCCTTTCTTTGTGTATGTACTTTATGCAAATAAAGGAAACTTCCGTTTGTGGTTTTGTTTACAAAAGTATGTCGTATTTTTTGTTTGTTTGTTAAACTATGATTGTCTGTTCGAGGCCAATCGATGGGCAAGTTTATAATGTGGTATTATGTTTTTGACTTGTTTTGCCCGTTTTCTTTTGGGTTAGCTAGACCCTTATTTGCCCCACGGCCGGGCTTTTGGAATGTTTGAGATGCCTTATACACGTGTGTTTACCTGTTAATTAGGTTTAATGGTTTTCCTGGGCACGTCTGCCCAGGTGTAATACCCATTGTTTTGTCAAAATAGGACATGTTGACTGTCCGTTTTCCATTTACTTCCTAGGGATTCGTACTTCCCGTCATAGATTGTTACAAAAGATCTGTCTTTGGGGGAACCCGAGATTAATAGTTAACTACTACAAAAGTGGCTCTTGGCCGTTTTCCCTGGGGGTGGACCCCTTACACATAATATTTCCTAAGCTGCATGAGATTCCAGGTCCTGGGGATCTCCTTACCTTCGAGTGTTTCCAATTTGCAAGTTCCTTTGCCATTCGCCCATATGACCCGGTAGGGCCCCTCCCAGTTGGGGCCTAGCTTTCCGGTGCTTTCCTGCAGGCTGGCTTCATTTGCTCTTAGGACTAGGTCTCCGGGGACGAGGTTGAGCTTTTTCATCCTGGCGTTGTAATAACTTTCCAGTTGTCTCTTGTATTTGGCCTCCCTGACTGCCGCTATTTCTCTTCTTTCTTCCAAGAGGTTCAAGTTCGTCCTGAGGTCTTGCTCGTTTTCCTCCTCCCGGAGCCTCATTCGGGCAGTTGGGGATCCTATCTCAGCTGGGATAACAGCTTCTGTCCCGTAGGTTAGGCTGAAATGAGTCTCCCCATTACAACCTTTAGGAGTTGTTCTGTATGCCCATAACACGAATGGTAATTCTTCCAGCCATCCCTTTTGCTTCCTCCCGAGTCTTCCCTTCATTCCCTTGATGACGCTTTGGTTAACTCTCTCTACCAATCCATTACTTTGGGCGTGGGTGATGGAAGTGAATACTTGTTGAATGTGCATCTGTTCGCACCATGGCTTAAAAGGTCTTCCAGCAAATTGGACGCCATTATCGCTTACCAGCTCCTTTGGGACCCCATACCTGCAGATGATGTTGTCTAATACGAATCGTCGCATCTGTTCTCCAGTGATTTTGGCCAGGGGCTTCGCTTCGATCCATTTGGTGAAATAATCAATAGCCACCACTACATATTTGACCCCTCCCGGGCCCTCCGGGAATGGCCCAATTATGTCGATAGCCCATTTTTGGAATGGCCAAGATGTTGAGACCGGTATCATGGGGTGTTTGTGTCGGTGGGTCATTGGTGCATGCACCTGGCAGTTATCACATTTCTTGATTTCCTCGGATGATGTCTCGTACATTCGTGGCCAGTAGAACCCTGCATTCATTGCCTTCGTCACTATCGTCCTTGGGCCCGAATGCATTCCGCAAATCCCATCATGCATCTTCCTAACCACATATTCAGCTTCTTCCATATCGACACACTTCAGGGATGGACCCAGATATGATCTTCGGTATAACTCCCCATCAATCAGTTCGTATTGCAGGGCTTTGACCCTTATCTTTCTGGCTGCCCATTCCCCCTCGGGTAAAATTCCATCCCTGAGGAACTTGACAATCGGTGTCATCCATGTTTCCTGAGTACTCTCAACTGCAGCTACCTCCTTCGTGTTAAGGGAAGGAGATGTCAGGACCTCCACCTTAACTTCTTTCGCGAGGTGGTCAAATGCCACCGTGGCCAGCTTGCTGAGGGCATCAGACTTTCTGTTTCTTCCTCGGGGGATGTACTCCAGTCTGAAAGTTTTAAATGCCTTGGCCATTTCTTTCACTTTTGCCACATACTGAGCCATGATGCTGTCTTTGGCTTCATACTCTCCTTGGTACTGTTTTACTACCAGTTGTGAATCAGTGCTAGCTTCCACGTGCCTTGCTTTCATTTTTTGTGCCAGTCTCATTCCTGCCAAGAGGGCCTCATACTCGGCAGTGTTGTTGGTGTTTTCGAAGTCCAGCCTCACGGCGTAGGTCAGCTCAATCCCCTCGGGACTTATCAGTGTGATGCCTGCCCCGCTCCCTTCTTCACTAGAGGCCCCGTCGGTGAGTAGTTTCCACACAGCCTTGTCCTCCTTTTCTTTTTCTTCTTTCTCCAAGGCTTCCCATTTTAAAAGCTCCTTCTCTTCATCCTCGGGTACCTCTGCTAAAAAGTCGGCCAGTATCTGCCCCTTCATGGCCGTCCTGGGCTTAAACTCCAGAGAGTGTTCCCCCAGCTCCACAGCCCACTTAGCCAACCGTCCCGACAGCTCCGGTCTCCTGAGTACCTTTTGAAGGGGTTGGTCGGTCATCAGGGTAATCTTGTGCCCTTGGAAGTACCTCCTGAGTCTTCGAGATGCGAAGACTAAAGCCAATGCCAGCTCCGGTCTCCTGAGTACCTTTTGAAGTGTTCTGCTGATGAAATATATGGGGATCTGTTTCCCTTCCCGTTCTACCATCATGACCGCACTTATGGTCGTTTTCGAGGCGGACAGGTATAGGAGCAACGGCTCCCCGGGTACCGGGGTGGCCAACGTTGGGAGCTTGCAGATGTAAGCTTTCATTTCTTGGAAGGCAGCCTCAGCCTCTGTGGTCCATTTAAACTTGTTTGTCTGGAGGTAGTCTTTCAACTCTTTCATGAAGGGAAGGGTCCTGTCGGCTACCTTTGATAAGAAACGGTTCAACGCTATTAGTCTCCCGTTTAGCTGCTGAATGTCCTTCAGGGACCTGGGAGATCGCACCTCGGCCACAGCTTGGGTTTTCTCCGGATTTGCTTTGATTCCTCCTTTAGTGACCACTACTCCCAGGAAACTCCCCTCCTCTACTCCAAAACAGCACTTCCCAGGGTTTAACTTCATGTTCACATCTTGCATAGTGTTGAGAGTCTCGGCTATATCGTCTATCATGGCCATCTCCGTCAGGCTTTTGATAACAATGTCGTCGACGTATACTTCTAGGTTCCTTCCCCTTTGTTCCCTGAACAAAGCGTTCATGAACCTCTGATATGTGGCCCCAACATTTTTAAAACCGAACGGCATCTTGGTGTAGCAGAATGTCTCTTCGTCTGTGATGAAGGCAGTTTTTTCTTCGTCTTCCATTGACATCTGGATTTGGTGGTACCCCTTGTAGGCGTCCAGGAAGCACTTCAGGGGGTACTGAGACAAAGATTCTACCTGAACGTCTATCTCCGGGAGGGGATAACAGTCCTTAGGACATGCTTTGTTCAGATCTTGAAAGTCGATGCACATTCTCCACCCCCCGTCTTTCTTTTGAACCATAACCGGATTGACGATCCAGGACGGATACTTCACCTCCCTAACTATCCCTGCCCTAAGCAGTTTTCTGGTTTCCTCACAAGCAGCCCGTCTCTTGTTGGGTTCCATGCTTCGCTTTTTCTGTTTCCCCGGTTTTGCCCATGTGTAAGTGTTTAGCCGGTGCTCGGTCAGGCTCCTGGGGACTCCTGTCATGTCCCCATGTTGAAATGTAAACACATCTATGTTGTGGAGAAGCAACTCCTTCAGGGCACTCTTGCATTTGTCACTTAGGTGGCTTCCCACTTTGACCGTTTGTTCTGGGAACCTGTCGCTAAGGACCCACTCTTCTACTCCCTTTTTCTGGGGTTTCTCAGGTGCCTCCTCTTTGGATACGGAAGAGATTACCTCATAAGCAGATTTAACCCATGCTAGACCCTTCGGTGTCTGAAATACTAAAGCTCCGTGGGGGGTGGATGCCTGTGCCTGTAAGTCTCCAATTCCAGGTCTTCATAAAATCGCGTTGTACTTTGAGGGTGCCCGGACCACTGTGAAGGTCAGATTTATCGTTCGGACCCGATCCCCTACCCCAACTGTAAATGGGAGCCTGATCTTTCCCAAGGGGTGTGATATGCTGTTGTTGAATCCCACCAAGGGGATGGAATCTTCTTCCAACCGATCTCTTACATCTCTGTCGAATCTAAGGAAACAATGCTCGTATATCACCTCGACACCGGACCCTCCGTCCACATGTATTCGAGACACCTTATGGCCAGCTATTATGGCCGAGATGTTTAGGGGAAGTCGTTGCACTTCGCTTTCTTCCAGGTATGGCATAAGGATGGGAGCTTTCATGCAGCTCGGGGAGCCCAGGATCCTGGCTTTTACACTTCGGGTGGTATCGAATTCATTCCTCCTTCTAATCATATCAACATCTGCCCTCCCAGGCTCCCTTACATCTCTTCCCTTGCGGTCCTCTCCCCCTTCCTTAATTTCCTTAACCAAGTGGGCCAGCCTTCCCGTCTTTACTGCAGTCTCTATTTCTCTTTTTAAATACATGCAGTCATCGGTTTTATGCCCGAAACCTCTGTGGAATTCACAATACTCGTTTGGTTGTGCTTTCGGCCCGGGTTTAATGGGTGGTGGCCTTGGGAAGGAGTTCTTTACCCTCTCAGTGGCCAGTATCTCACTTGGGGTTTTGGTGAGAGGGGTGAAATGATCAGAATAAGGAGGGGGACCTCTCCCCCGAGGTCTGTACGGGGAGTATGAGGGCCTTGCTCTGTCGTGCAACATTCTATCAAAAGTGGGTTTTCTAGAGTAGGGTGTACCTTTGTCAGGAGGCTTTGCAACCGGGGCGATTCTCCGGGGTGCGACGTCCGTTTCCTTGGCTTTTTTGATCGTCTCCTTCCCTCTGACAAAGGCTCTGACCCTGTCCATAAGCTTGTCAAATGAGTGGGGGAACTCCTCCCCCAGTTTCTCACACAGCTGGGCATGTTTTAGCCCGTTTATGAAACTGCTAATCTTCATGACCTCCGGGACATCTTTGATGTTCATGCTCTTCTTGACGAACCTCTCCATATACTGATCTATTCGCTCATTGTCCCTTTGCCTTATGTGGAGGATCTCATTTGGATTCTTGACCATCTTTCTCTGTTGACCAAAGTTCCTGAGGAACTTTTCGCTTAACTCTTCATAACTATCGATTCCCCCTGGAGGGAGGCTGTCAAACCAGAGCCGGGCCCCCTCCGTTAAGGTTTGCACAAACATATGGCACCAGACCGGCATGGGCCACCGTCCCAGTTGCCCTGCCCCCCTGAAAGCATGGAGATGATCCTCAGGATCTCTTGTCCCATCATATCGGTCAAAGTTTGGGGGTAGCTTTGTCTTAGGGGGCATTGGTGCTTCTGCTATCCTCCGGGTAAATTTTGAGACTTTAGCTAAGTCCCGTGGGAGGTAGGGTTGATCCAGGCCGTCGTTGCTTGGTTTTTTCTTTTCCTTTTCTTTTCCTTCTGGTTTCTTTCCCGTGATGAGATCCTCCCTTTCTTCCGAGGACATTTGTCTAAGGGTTGTCATGAATGTTTCCAGTGGGTCACTTCCACTGCCCTTGTTTTGGGGGTCTGCCTTCTCTTGATTAGAGGGTGTATCGAACGACAACTTAGCCCTGATACTGTCGAGCTTCTCTTATCTTTCCAGGTCCTTGAGACACTTTCTCAGTTTCTCTCTGTGCATGGCCACAAACTCCGGCGTGATGGTCTCCTCCTTTTCCAACAATTCCGTCTTATTCTCATTCTCTTCCTCATTGGTTATATCTTCCACCGTAACTTTGTCATGATCATTCTGTACCATTTGAATGACCTGTGAACCGGGTGTAGTGTCCATGCTGCCTTTCCTAAAACGAGTTATCTATGACGTCGGAGTTCAGTGTGGAGACACCGGTTGAGCTGATGTCCCACGGATGGCGCCAATGTCGAATACCCAAATCCCGGCTGACGTTAAGTGGATCTTCGCTGACGTCAAGATGTCCCGTTCCTTGAAGCTACAAAAGAATAAACCGTTAGCCTCGTCACGGGGGACCCCGGGAGGGGGATCCGTGACCAAGCTCCGGCGTGAGAGTAAGTAAACTTGCCGGAAAATGAGAGGAGCTTCTCCCGATGAGTAGAATCACCGGAAGGTTTCCTCTTTGGTGTGAATCTAATAAATACGTGTGTGGGTATTAAATGTAAGAGAATATTGGTCGGAATTAATGAGAGGAGAGTAAATGAGAGTGTAGTAAATGAGATAGTTCCGGAGATGATACCTGCCTTTGTTACCGCCCTCACCCTTGTATAAGTCCCAGACCTTATCGTGAACATAGGATATTTGTTGAGATAATCCAATGGTTTTAGGAAGACCTCGAGGGGCTCAGACACGTGTCTGACCCCTAACGGTTAGATCGGCAGTGGCATTTAATGTTTAAGAAGGGGAAGTACGATGCCAGCCGTGATGCTCCTCTTATCAGTCATTAATGGATGTCTGCATATTCTGACTTCTCGTTTCCCGCTCGTTTTATGAAGGAGAAAACTTAATGGGCAAGTTAGGCTCTGGTTGGGCTTGTACTCTGTTGGGACTGCCCATAGATTCCAAAACGGGTAGAAATGGGATTCCCCATTGGCCCGTCGTCAATCATGTTTTGAAATTAATCGTTGTTTTACATGACTTTTACAACATATATAGATGCATATCACTATAAATTTATTTATGACCATATTCTTGGTATAATGTATAATTTTGAAAAAGAGGTTTACGTCCTCGTATTTTTTCATATATTATTGTGAGAACTTGCTTTTCATTCTTTAAATATTAGAAACTTAACCAACTATTTTTGTATATCTAATGACAAATTGCACCTCTCTAAAGAAAGTTGAAAATATATAATTTCTAAAGACACATGGAGAGGAATTTTGACCTAAAATATGTGGAAGTGAGGAAGACGCTACAATGTGATTCCAAGCCAATCCATAGTCCTACCAAGTCTTGTCAATCATATCTTCAATCTAAAGTCAAATATAGAATGAAAACTTTTTTTAACGGCAAATTTGGATCACCGACGGACCACCAGAGTATTGTCGTATCACGAGCGGAACCACGTGCTCATATCAATCTCCACCAGAAAACTAAAGGTAATTACAAGCATAATGATAGTAAATAGATAACATATATTAATTCGTATATCAGTCTAATAACATATTGTTGCACATATTTAAGCTATATAATATTTTAGTTGAATTATAGAGAGTCTATACGGGTATGATGAGATTAGAGAAATGGTTTGTTTTAAAACTAATAATGAAGATGATCTTTATATATTGAATATTAATGGAACTAATTATTGACGTATTAGCAAAACAATTCATTTTAAATATTAATGAAACTTGTAATGTGTTACTGAGTTGGTTTAAGTTACATAAAATCATATTAGGTTATAACAAGTAATTTTGATGTTATCGACAAATGTGTGATTAGATTGAGTGTTACCGAGTCATGCCCAGGGGTGTGAATGCTACCAGTCAGCACCACGTCACTGTTCCGGTAGGGCATGGACGGGCGCAGAGGTACTAGGTGTTAGCCTAGTAATGCTTAAAGGGGTGGAGGCGTGAAGCTGAGGTGGCAGGTTGAATTGACATGGGTGGTGGTAGCGCCTTGATTACGCAATCTTAATTGTACATTGATGGAACTAAAGATGCACATAAGAATGGTAAGTATATATAAACAGTAAAAACATGTATTTGTGTAACTTATGGTATGACAAGTCACATGTCCAATTTAATTGGAACTAGATTGTTATTTTATTTATTTTTAACTTAGTATTATAAAAACGAAACTACTATTATTCCTATATATATATATATATATATATATAATTGGAAACTCCCCATGAATACCAGTTTCTTTTTTATAATACTATGACTTTCACCGCGCGTTGCGGCAGGAAGCCGACCAGTATCGATTTGATTCAATAAGGCATCGATGCCGTAATCGGCACTTTGTATAGCAACTGTAAGATAAACCCAAAATTTAATGTCATGATATGCCTAAAAGAATATTGATACATATATGGATCAAAAACTAAAAAGGATGAATATCAAAAGTACAAATGTCAGTACCGCTGTTCGGTTGAAATCGATGTGGTACCAATGTTGATGTTATTCCAACAATATCAGTTTTGTTCGTCACTGGCACTTGCTATAGCTTAGGATATAAAAGAGGTACTGTATACTGCTACCAAAGTTCGTAAAGTATCGATTCGGTTTGTCACGGTAAAGAACAAAAAAAGCAAACAATATTAATTGACTCGTCCAATTTTGAACAAAGCTTTTATCGAAACCCAGATAAAAATTATAAGAATGTCGTAACACTATTCAGAGTATAATAAATCATTAAACTATAATATTAGAATAAATGAAAACTGGTAAAAGACGTTAATTTATAAAATATCGTATCTTGAAAATTATAGAATATAAAAAATATATGTTTAAAATGATTTATAATAATAAAATATTAATAAATAAAATTGTAAATGACGTTAATTTATAAAATATTGTATCTTAAAATTTATTGCATATAAACATATATGATTAAAGTGATTTATAATAATAAAAACATTAAAAATAAAAAAATATATAATAATATATAAATGTTAGATTACTATTCATGACCATTTTTGTTTAATATATACTAGTAATTTTTTTCCCGCGCTTCGCGGCGGGCATTCGGTCGGTTTGTTACATTATCCACATTAGCTATAGTAATCAAAAGAGAAAACCTTACATCGATCGAAAACAATAGTGACGAATATCGATATTGCTACCGATGTTGTTTAGTTGATATCAGTTTGGTTGGTTTGCGTTCTATGTTTATTTTTTCAACATTTCCATACAAAATTTAATGAAAATGGCTATTCTACCGCTATTGTAACAAACCGAACCAAAACTGACTAAACAACATTTGTATCGGTACTTGTATCGCTACCATACCGTACTGAATAGAACAATCATACTGGTATGTATTGATTTTTATGTTTTCTTGTTTAATAACAAATATCGTGCCGCTACCATAGTGAACCGAACTAAAACAAAAAAACATCAATTCGGTACCGATATTTATTTTTGTTTTTTTTCCTTTCAATAAACTGACATCGTATTGCGAACGTACCGTACAAAACGACATCAGTACTGATACTATATTCATTTTTATAGTTTCTGGTTTCAAAAATCCTTCATTAATACAACTCTGTTTGTGACGATAAATGAATATCGGTATTAGTACCATGACAATCTGGACTGATCGATACCGTTCGAACTACATCGGTGTGGGTACCCGTGTTCAGTTTATCGTTTTTGGTTGATATAAAACACATATTGATTTCTATACCTAGTGCATGAATCGTACCGGTAATGTAACAAACCGATACCAATCCAATACCCGCGGTAACGTATCTTCATAATGAGCGGGAAAATAACTTGGCATGCTAAAAAAATAAATAAACATAGATACAAATTTAGATTTTTTTTTATTTGAAAAGTTAACGAACGAACATACGTTATCACTAAAAAATCATATTAAATGCTAAATACAATATTACTATTAAAAGATTAAAAAATAAATATCTAAGAATTATCAATTTCAAAAGAATAATAAGTTGTTTGTTTATAATAAATAAAATATAACTAAAAAACAAAAACCTAAAATTGTCATATTCAATGTTCATGGACACTTTGAACTAAACATAGAGTTCGATAGAGAAATCAACACGTATTTTACACCGACATAAAACAATAAAAAACGAATATCGGTACCAGCGTCGATGTTATTCGAACGATATCGAACGGTTTAGATCGTGAAGAAGATACTGGTACCCAATTCAATTATCATCATAGAAAGGAGTAATGTATTATTAAAATATAAATAAATGCTTAAAATTAGAATAAAAATAAATAGATAAATACTTAAGAAACCACTAAAATATAAATAAATATTTAAAAATCTAAAACACTGTCAAAAATTATCTCTTGCTATTTATTATTAAAAAAATACTTACAAAAAGAATTACAATACACTGTCAAATAACTTGAAATGTTATAATAAGAAATAAATATAGTTACGAATTTAGAATTTAAAGTTAAATAATTGAATGATAAATTTAAATATTATTAATGACAAAAAAGAAAACAAATACTTAAAAAATTATCACTTGCTATCTATTATTAAAAAAATACTTACAAACAGAATAATAAATAAAATATAACTAAAAAACAAAAATCTAAAATTATCATATTCACTGTTCATGGACACTTTGAATTCATATAGATAAAGATAATAATAATAATAATAATAATAATAATAATAATATATATAATAATTGGCCATGCCCATGGTATTACAACCTATTGGCATCTTAGAGATAAGATAAAGTTTAGGTACAATTAGGTTCTAGGTTTCATTCTCACAAGACGGTATTTCTCAGATTTATGGGGTTTCTTCCTGAATTAGTGTATATGCATTATAGCCTAGTGGAGATGGATATGATCGGGTGGTTCCGCTGGTGGCACGATAATACTTCAGTGGTCCGTCAGTGATCAAAGTTGTCGTTAAATAAAATTGGAACTGGTATCGTGAAGTATTTGATTATGTTTTTTTTAACGGCAAATTTGGATCACAGATGGATCACTAGAGTTTCATCGTGCCACCAGCGAAACCATCCGATCATATCCATCTCCACAAGGCATAATGTATATACACCAATTCAGGAAGAAACCCAATAAATATTAGAACCCCCACCCCCTTTGTTTGAATTAAACCAGAACCTATTTATCTCAAAGTCATATCCTACCCCAAGATGTCATTACGCTAAAAAAACCATGGGCTATTTGATTATGTATGAATTATTCTTTTGATCATTAAAATAGAATATTTAATGACTTGGATTTGTTTATTTGGTTAAAATGGGAAAACAAGACTCCTTAACGTGGTAAAATACTGATTTATTAAGGCCACTGGGTACATTTCCATGCTCCTTAACTACACGTAGGCACCATATCACCCACTTGATCCTCTTTCACTTCACCTCACACCAATGAAATGGTTTAACCCCCATTAACCACCCTTAAATTAATTAAAATACATATAATATATATATATATATAGTGTTTTGTGTGTGTGCAAATTTTTCAATGTTTGATATCCTCCTTCTCTCTCCTAGTTAACTTCTTAACACGTGAAACTTTTAATACTCCTTAACACCCTTCAGGAGTGCTATGACAGGTGTTAACGGATGCCAACTGTTAGAAAACAGCTACTGATAAGAACTTCAAAATAATCTGAAACAAAAATAAAGAAACAGTTAACGAGAACCGGGCTTGTGTTTGACACATTCCGTTAAACAGATTCGTCATCTGTTCCCAGGGTACGCCGGTTCGAAGCAGCAACAGCGCACGGCCGGACTTGAACACTTGTTTCGCAGCCCCCGACCCCTGCCCCCGGAGCGGGCGGCCGCGGGATACTCAGAGATGGTGGTATCGGTGTTTATTAATTTGGCAGCGTAAAATGAGACATCAGGACCGTAGTTAGGAAATATTTTTATCAGAGTAAAACACCAAATTTTTAAAACAAATCTTTAGGATGAATCCCAAGTTCATTGGGCAGTACAATTATAGGGATAAACCCTTAATTATTGAAAACAAAACTCCTTTTTATTTAGGTAACTTTTATAGCCACTTTTCCAAGCCTTTAGTGCTCTCCAGCTGGCTTCTATTGACTTTCACATTTAGTTACTTGAAACACGTTTAAAAACATTTTATCAGCAAGAAATACTGGTGGGTGCATCCTAGTTTAATCAAAACAGTTTTATCACTTTTACAGAATTGAGGGCATCTGAAATTACATTTGTTTATATCTACTCAATTGCTAATTCAGTACTGTCAAGACCTGACTTGTGGGTCATATTACCCATTGGCTAACTCTTTGTCCAATTGTAACGTTTTTCCACATTTTGTATACAAAACCCCAACATATCGGCAGTAATTGTAGAATCACAAATACTCAATTACTGTTAAGTGTACTTTAAACATTTGAGGTTTTGGTAAAACATTTTGACTCACAAAAGTATAATTACGAAAAGGTGGCAAAAAGAGAATGTACATTGCAAATTTAGGTGATACTAAAGCTTCCTGAGAATCTCCTGGTTATTATCTATTAAAATCAAATAATACACTCGTGTTAGTAAAATAACCCAAATCACATTAACCGTACAACTCGAGACAGAATTCCAATGACTGAGTCGGGCAGAGCCGACATGCATTACGGAATCCTAAATCAATCGGGTGTACACACGAGACAGAACTCCAACGACTGAGTCGGACACATGCGTTACGGAGCCCTATATCGATCGTGTAGGGTAACAGCAGGGTTATAATACTTACAACGAGGCAAAGCTTTGTTTTATAGTGGGTATTATGCCCGAGTGGAATTTCTACTATAAGAAAGTTGTGAGAGAATTCGAGAAATGAACGGTTGCAAATGAAGCTCGAGCCCCCCTTTTATAGCCTGATCCGGCAGTCCGTCGCTCCCCGCGACCAAGACGGATTCGGCCGATTCGGTTCGCGAGAGCCAGAAAAGGCGGCGGTAGCTTGGTCGAGTCAAAGGTAGGCTTGACACGTGGCAGGGACACGTGGCGCTCTTGTATGTCGACCAAGTTTAGGTCGTCGCGCCCCGCGACAGACCATAAGGGTCTCCATCGCGGCCCACGAGCGACACCCAAAACTTGCTTTTCTTGATTTTTCTAAGTATAGGGTTATTTCAGTTCCGTTTCTCGCGTACGGGGTATATTTTAGGACATTTAGGGGTGTCCACAAATATTTTTAAGAGGGTTGTTATAACTTGCCTGAAAGAAGACAGGAGAATGTTGTAGAGAGATCGAGAGAGAAGATATTGTTTTTGGTGTGTTTGAACTGAGCAGCTTACATCTGGTTTTATAGTCACTGAACTATAACCGAAATCTGGCCTATTATTGCATGAGTTAAAACCGAACAATGGTCATCATTGAGTCAGTTTAGAAACTGATAATCAAGACCGAAGACCAAATAATGATTATCATCAATGCGAATAATCATCTCTTTTCAGTTTAAAAACTCGTTCAAAAAATAACAATTATAGTCTTGAGTGCAAAAACCCGCCTCACGCGGATCCGGGTTTTCGGAGCTGCATTCTTGTCCGCAGGACGCGCGAGCACACTCGAGTACAACTAAATTCGGTTCCCATTTTTGCAACCCCCTGCGCGCACGCACATGGGACTTGTGGTAAAACATGTCATAAAGTGATATTGGTTAGGTAAATGTTTTACCTTATAAATACCCTTTTTCTTTGTCTCCACACCAATGTGGGACAAGTGTTTACCATATGAGACTACCATTCACATAGACCCAAATTCCAACAATCACCCACATGAATGGAGGTCGATCTCATAACAACATTATTCCCATTAGATTTCAGCAATTGAGTCTTGCATACGATAGGTAGGTGTTACCCTTTGAACCTTTACTCATGAAGTGCACTTAGCCCACTGGCTCTGAGTATACATCGATGTCTTTGAAGTCGTCTGTCGTTTGTGTAGACGACAATACACTTCACACAAGACTCTCCCTAACAAAGTCAAGTACTGATAGTTATGTTTGTTATGGTCATTGTTACACCCCAACCAATGGCGGAATCATCGGGGCGCGGCACTAAGCGAACCATATTGCTCAAGATAATCTATAACAACTATTAAATGGCAATATATAAAAGGTTAATTGTCCCATACCAATCAACAAACATTCCACAAACAATTATTACAGACAGCATGTTCTCAAAAGCAAAACAAGTCCGAAAACCTAGATTTCTATTAGTGGAGTTTCTAAACTGCCTATCTTGATTTCCAGCATAGAATAACATCAACCTGTCACATACGTTAAATTAAAGTCAATACATAAAAATGTAAAGGTGAGTACATAAGTTTGCATAACATATAGTATAAAAATCATTTACGCATAACCAACATGTAACACGTAACGGGTGAAGCAAGTAAATACCAAACAATGATTACAACTTAACCACGAGACTGCACTGTAGAGTATGCGTGACACATGTTCAGCGAACACGTGAGGTAAAGTGATGTGATCCCTAGCAACCCCTGTCCACGACAGGTGTTGAGTCCAAACTATAGTACGATCGTTGCCAGAGGCGGTATAGTGTAACACTGTATAAGCATAGTATAAGCATTCATATATCACATATAGCATGCAGGAACGGTTAGCGTTTAAAGTGTTTTCGTTGTGTGTTGTGTTTTGATATAGAACGTATGTAACACCCAAAAGTGCGTTAAATGAAAATGGGTTCGAGTATACTCACAGTACGTGTTTAGCTAGTAAACACAACTCGGAATTGGATTGAAGGGAGCGCGTTGAGCTAGCCTGTGAACAGAAGCATAAGCCGTTGAACATAGCGTCGGACAGTGCATAAACAGAATGTCGGAGGGTTAGGTGTTCGGATGGTGATCCGAACGAATGGGTCTCCATTCGAGCGGATGGTCATCCGGACGGATGGTCATCCAAGCGGATGACCATTCGAACGGATGGCCATTCGAATGAGGTGTGTTTGTTTGTAAAATTGTTGAAATTCGAAGTTTTGTTAAAAGCGTTTAAACAATTGTAAAATATAGGTGCCAAGTCATCCGGTCGGATGGTCATCCGGACGGATGGCCATTCGATCGGATGGCTATTCGAGTGAGAAATCGGTAGTTTGAAGTTTTCAGTAAAATTTTCTAAGTAACAAGTTTTGAGTTAACGGAGACGGTATGACGACGTTTCAAACAATGGAAATAACGCCACCAGTTCATTCAGTTGGATGGGTATCACCCCCTTCGGACAGACCGCTGTTCTTGGTGAAACTTCATGTTTGATCCGTTAATCGGTCCATCTCCACGGTGGAAATCCGTTTTCAAGTCGGCTCTCGACAAAGAAATGAGTAGAGAGTCTGAATGAGCCCAGATTCCATTAGCTTTCTGTAGATAAGTTGAAGAAAAGTTTGAAAACAGATGAAAAAGTGTTGAAATCATGTTGTGATTGAGTGTAAAAGTGCGGAAATCCTTTAGATCTAAACCAATCTCGATGAAATGATGTTCTTTAACCGTTTGCCGGAGCAAAACGAGTGGAAACCACCTTCAAGGGGTCCAAATCAGTGATTTCAGAGAAAAAGTAAGTGTGTGTGTGTGATTTTGATGAAGGAGATGATGTAGAAGTGATTAGAGATGATGATTGTACAGGATTTGAGAAGAAAAGCTTACCAAAAAGCCTTGAATCGCGATTAAAAGTGACTGAGAGCGACTTGAGTGCGTGTGATCGGATGGGAGTGTCAAATCAGTGAAAGGGAGGTGTACGGGTAGTATTTATAGGGTGAGAGAAAGAGTTAAGTCGGAGCGCGATGTGGCGTTCGGTCGGATGGCCTTTCGGTCGAATGGCCATCCGGTTGGATGGTCATCCGAGCGGATGTCCATTCGTACAGCCGTGTTGTGTGAGTTAGTTTTCCAACTTTCATTTCGTGCATTAAGCGTTGCGTTTAATCGAGTTGCGAGTAAGCGTATAAGCGTTGCGTTGATAACCACATAACATTTAAACAAATAATCACACAAATAACACACATAACATAAGTAAATATGCGTTTCGAGTTTGCGTTGTGATAGCGTTTAGTCTAAACATGCGATGTAATATGCGATAAAATGCGTTAAAATGCGTTCAAGTAGTAAGGGTTATAAACAGCGTTAAATGCGATAACTGCGTTTTGAATAAGCGTTGTAATATAAGGTTGTATTATGCGTTTAAAATGCGTTGAAAACGTTAGTTTAACCCTTTTGCGTAAATCGAATCCCAGAGTACAAGCGTTTAACGAATGAGATTACATCGATGAGTAATGACCCGAATAGTCGGGTTGTTACGATCATGAACATGATGCCTAGTTCTGCAAGAGCCATTAGGTATTGTGCCCCAACAATACCCTTTGAAGCGACCCCACTTCTCTCTCACATAGGTGATTAACTATGTATGGTTACTTTAGTCGAATCATTAAAAGCCATAGGCTTAGCATTACACTTGTCACTTTTAGGAATGGACTAGGAAGTTTACTAAGCTTTGCAATAAACTCCCTTATATATATACGTAGGATTATCCCCACAGTGACCTTACTAATTCATACACTTGGATCTCCAGTCTACTGAGTTAGGTTTCCATCATATGAACTTATATTTTCAAGGGTTCAGTTCCATTCCCATGGACGACTTTTATACTAACTCTCTACTTAGGCCTTTTGTTAGCGGATCCGCAATATTATCCTTTAACCTCACGTAGTTAACAGTGATAATTCCTGTAGAGATTAGTTGTCGTATCGTATTATGTCTACGTCTGATATGTCTGTTCCTACTGTTATACAATGTGCTACGAGTTCTGCCAAGTGTCGATTGGCTATCACAATGTATACAAATGGCCGATGCCGGCTTAGGCCATCTTGGTATATCCTCAACAAATTGACGTAGCCATTCTGCCTCTTCACCAGCTTTATCTAAAGCGATGAACTCTGATTCCATCGTGGATCTAGTGATAACCATTTGTTTTGACGATTTCCATGATATAGCAGCACCTCCAAGTGTGAATACATACCCACTTGTTGCTCTGGAATCATTCGTGTCAGATATCCAATTTGCATCGCAGTGTCCTTCTATAACCGCTGGATATCTGTTATAATGCAACCCGTATTCCCGGGTGTATCTTAAGTAGCGAAGAAACCGAGTGATAAAGTTCCAATGCATTGAACTTGGGTTGCTCGTGTACCTGCTTAGCTTGCTCACAACATATGCTAAGTCTAGTCTAGTACAACTCATAAGATACATCAAGCTACCAATAATTCTTGAGTATTCCAACTGGTTTACAGGTTCACCTCTATTCTTGGCTAGATGTTGACTCGTGTCAAGTGGAGTTCTAGCTTCATTAGAGTCATTTGCATTGAAATTCTCAAGAATTTTGTCTACATAATGGGATTGACTTAAAACAAGTCCACTTTGGGTTCTCGTGATTTTGACCCCCAAAATCACATCCGCAAGACCCGTGTCTTTCATGTCAAACCTTTATTTTAGCATGTTCTTTGTAGATTTTATGATTTTGTCATCACTTCCAGCAATGAGCATATCATCTACATATAGACACAAAATGACATATCCATCAGATGTGTCCTTCACATACACACATTTGTCACATTCATTGATTTTGAACCCAACATCAAGCATGACATGATCAAACTTTTGGTGCCATTGTTTTCGAGCTTGTTTCAATCCATACAAGGATTTTACAAGTTTACACACTTTCTTTTCTTGCCCAATAGCTGTGAAGCCTTCGGGTTGCTCCATGTAGATTTCTTCCTCTAGAATTCCATTCAAGAAAGCTGTTTTCACAACCATTTGGTGAACTTCCAAATTTCTAATGGCAGCAATGGCAAGCACCAACCTGATGGATGTTATTCGCGTAACTGGCGAATATGTATCAAAGTAATCTAAACCTTCTCGTCGTTTATATCCTTTGATCAGCAACCTTGCTTTGTACTTTGTCACACCCCAACCGATGGCGGAATCATCAGGGCACGGCACTGAGCGAAACAGATTGTTCAAAGAAATTCCATAACGACTAAATTACCAAATAGTTTAAATATTATGTCCCATACCATATACTATAAGATAATCTAGTTATTACAGACAGAGATATTCTTCAAACAAATAAAACATGTTCCGATAACTCAGATTTTCAAATAAAATAAATTGTCTTTGTTTCTAGACTCTTTCCTAGCCTCGATTTCACAGCAAGCCAAGCATTCTAACATCTTAAGCACCTGCCACATACGTTAAAGTAAAATTCAATACACATAGTGTAAGGTACTGTTTGTTTTTCAAAGGTAAAACGTCTGCAGTCTACGGACCACATCTGCAGACATCTGCAGCTGAAGAAGTGGACCAAACCTCTGCAGTCTGCAAGAAGAAGACTGTTTGTTTTTTAACTTGACAAAGCAAAGATCTGCTGAAAATTCCAAACAATTCTCACAGTTTAACATGATCAATTTCTGAACAATTATCACAGTTTAACAAACTTATGAACCTAAATTATAGGGCTCATGATCAATCTTGATTATAGAACACAACAGAAAATTCACTTGGCAATTATATAATTCATGACCCTAAATTTATCAAAAAGCTTGGAAAAATCAAACCATTTCATCATAAATAAAATAACAGCCACTAATCTTCACTAGATTTTCATAACCATATTCATCCATCTTTAAAATATCCCAAACCCATTAATCAGCAGAGCCTCCAAATCAAAAATCCCCAAAAAGATAAAACCTTTTTCAATTTTCACTACCCAGAAGCCAATTTGAGCAACTAATCACCGTCCCATTCCTAAAAGATTAAAAATTTAAAATCTTTAACACCCATCAGTCAACTAAACTACACAATTCAAAACAGTAATAAAAAAAATCCATCAACCAAAAAAAAAACCAGAAACAATACAAGCAAAATGACAATCAAAACCTTCAAGAACACAAACAATCCAACAATGAAACAAAAAAAAATAAGACAAACAAAATGCAAACCTGTGTACTGAAACTGTCGAGAGTCGATTGAGAGTGGATAAGAAGCCTGTGGGGGTCGACGGAGGCAGAGAAGAAGGATGTGGGGTCGACGGTGGCAGAGAAGCGACGGTGGCGGAGAAGAAGGATGTGGGGGTCGGTGATCGATGGAGGTGAGGGCTTCGACGGAGATCGATGGAGATAAGTTTTCGACGGCGATGGAGGTGGAGATCGATGGAGGTGTCGGCTGAATGGAGGTGAGGGTTCAACGGAGGTGGAGATCGATATGTGTCGGCTAGATACCAGGGTTATGAGGGTTATGAGACTTGTCTTGAAAGAGCAGAGATGAAGAAGAGGGTAGAAGACCCTTGAAGACACTAGTCCACATCTGTTTGAGGAAGAGGTCTTGAAGACCTTTTTTCAAGAAAACAAACGCACTGCAGACTCAAATGTCTGCGCGTGGTCTGCGTGGGGCAGACATAAGAGGTTCTGAAGTGCTTTTGACAAAAAACAAACACCACCTAAAGGTGAGCATACAAGTTTAATAGATATAATAGAGTTCGAAATTGTGTATGCATAACCAGCACGTACAACGTGTGAAATGAAGCACGTAAGTTATCGACATGATCCTATCAATACCAGTGACTACGGGTTGACTGCGCAAGGCAGTTCGTAATACATATTCACCACTGTGAATCATGTGATTAGTTGTCCTTAACAACCCCTGTGTGAACAGGTGCTGAGTCCAAACTATAGTACTATCGTTGCTAAGGTAGGTAGACAGCAATCCATGTGTAAACATAACAAACAAGCATCCATTGAGTCACGTATACATGCAGTAACGGTTAGCGTTAAAGGTATTGCGTAGTGTGTTCGATGTGATTTAGAATAAGTAACGTATGTAACACCCAAAAGTGCATAAAGCAAAAAGGGTTTGAGTATACTCACAGTGATGATGGATTGAAGGGAGCGCTAGAGCGAGTTTAGCCTGATTAGAACGATAGCATAACGATAAGCGGCGCGTAAAACAATGCAGGTGTACCAAGGATCGGACGGTAATCCAATCGGGTGGCAATCCGATCGGATGGCCATTCAATTGGATTGTCACCTCGTTTGGTGAGGATGTGTTTGTGTATGATGGTTTGCCTTTTGAAGTTTTCGTTGTAGCATTTAGAAAATAGAGAAGTATCTCTACCTTTCAGGTCGGTCGATCGAACGGCCATTCGATAGGGCAGCAATCCGATTGGCGAGACTTCTTAGATTGAGAACAAGTTCACAGCAGGACAGTCGCTCGATCTGATGGCTATCCGATCGGGTGGCAATCCGTATGCACTAAACATGTTGAAAATTGTTTAGATTTCCAAGTCCCAAACGTCACACGATCAGACGGTCACTCGATCGGATGGCAATCCGATCGGGTGGTAATCCGTTTCAACGTTCAGAACCCCTGAATAGTTTGAAAAATAGTTTAACTATGGAACCCAGATGCAACCCGATTAGATGGCCGCTCGATCAGGTGGCAATCCGATCAGGTGGCAATCTGATCGGATGGCAATCCGTCTCGATGATCCGTTCGTCATGTCACTTGATTCGTTTGAAGTTTTGTAGTGTTTGAACGAGACATTTTGATAACATGCTTGAACAACAGAAACCTACCTCGGCCCAAGTGACCCGACCGAACAGGAATCACCCTATTCCGACCGGTTCACGGTTTGAGTCAGTAGTTCATGTTCAAACCTGAAGTCAATATCTCTTGGATAGAATGCAGATCTGGAACTAATACATCACCAAGAATGGGTAGAAGATCAGAACAAGCTCCGATTCCATTGAGTTTGAGTGCATTGAGTGTAAAAGAGTTGAACGAAAGTTGGGAAAACCTTCTCTCAATCCTTTCACTCATGAATTCGTGTAGATCTAAGTGAAATCACTGATAAATGTTGTGGAAATCCTTTAGATCTAAGTTGTTCTTGGTGGAATGAAGCCAAACATTGAAGTTCATAAGAACTCCATGATGACATCACCCTAAAACACCTCAAATCCGGTGATTTCACGGTTAAAAGTTAAGATTCAAAAGATAGAAAGGTGTAGGAGTGCGTGTAGATCAAGAAAGTACAAGATTTAGGTTGAAAACTTACAAGAATTGGAAGAAATCGAGAGAAATGAAGGCTGGAGCGAGCTGGGTCGAGTGAGAGCTGTCACATCAAGTGATGTGACATTTGAAGGGTATTTATAGGGTTTCCTAAAATGGAAAGTGGGAAGGAGGCTGGTCGATCGGGTGGCAGTCCGATCGGGTGGCAACCCGATCGGGTGGCAACTCGATCGGATGGTAACCCGATCGAATGGCAATCCGATCGGATGGCCACCCTATCGGTTGGCCACTCGATCTGAGTGTTTGGCGTGATGAGTTTCGTTGTTTCGATTCGAGTGTTGAGCGTTGCGATGAGATTCGAGTGAGCGATGTGATAGTATTACCCATCAGATTACTTTTAATCCCAACTACTATATCTAACATACAATCACTATAATTAACTTGCGTTAAGCGTTTTCGATTCGATTGCGATACGATAGAATTGCGATTGCTATTAACACCTCAACATAAACATAACATGCACATGTAACACATAAATAACACACACACGTAAAACAATATCCCGCACACATAATTCGAGTTGCGAATGCGATAGCGATAAGCGATAAATCGATTAAACATGCGATTAAACCTTGATTATTAACAAGTACTTCACATAATACAACTAACACGATAACATAAATAGACTATCTACAAGTCAAAGAAGTCAAAACAGGAGTTGAGCAAGGAGTGACAGATCGGAATTAGCAATCTTGTCTTCCTTTGACTTCAATCTTGACTTTGACCTTGACTTTCGAAACACGGGGTGTTACAGCCTCCCCTTCTTAAAGGAATTTAGTCCCGAAATTAGGCCGAAGCTATAACAAACAACTGCTGATACTTCGCCTTCATGTCTCTTTCGAGTTCCCATGTGAACTATGCGCCTCGTTTGCCTTCCCAGCGAACTTTCACAATGGGAATACGCGAGCGTCGGAGCTGCTTGGTTTGGCGGTCCACGATTTCGACAGGCTTTTTCACGAAGTGTAGTGTTTCGTTTATTTGAAGATCCTCGAGGGGTACCTGTAAATCATCATCAACCAGGCATTTTCTGAGGTTCGAAACGTGGAAAGTCGAGTGGACGTTGTTAATTTACTCCGGTAGTTCGAGTCTGTAAGCCACTTTTTCATTCCTTTCCAGAATCTTAAAGGGTCCAACATATCGAGGCGCGAGCTTTCCTCTCTTGCCGAATCTAACCACACCATTCCAAGGTGATACCTTTAGGAGTACATGGTCGCCAACATCAAATTCGAGGGCTTGCGTCGTCTATCGGCGTAACTTTTCTGGCGACTCCGACCTTTCAGTAGATTGTCTCGTATCTGGAGGATTTTATCAGTCGTTTCTTGCAATAGCTCAGGACCGGTTAATTGGGAGTGCCCGATCTTGTGCCATACAATAGGCGATAGACATCTTCTTCCATACAATGCCTCAAGTGGTGCCATTTGAATGCTCGAATGATAACTGTTATTGTACGAGAATTTGACCAAAGGTAAGTATGCGTCCCAACTACCACCCGAAATCTATGACACAAGAATGGAACATGTCTTCAAGGGTATGAATCGTTCTTTCAGTCTGACCGTCGGTTTGAGGATGGAATGAGGTACTTAGATTAAGCACAGTACCGAGAGCAGCTTGAAATGTTTCCTAACAACGCGAGGTAAACCGAGAATCGCGGTCAGAAATGATGTCGCGAGGCGTCCCATGTCGACAAATGATCTCTTTGGTGTAGATTCGGGCTAATTTTTCTACCTTGTAGTCTTCCTGTATTGGTAGAAAGTGAGCAGATTTGGTCAAACGGTCAACGCCAACCCAAATGCTGTCGTGACCTGAGGGCGTTCGCGGAAGCTTCGTTATGAAGTCCATAGCTAAACTCGCCCACTTCCACACAGGGATCTCGGGTTGAACAAGTAAACCAGAGGGTCTTTGGTGCTCAGCCTTGACCTTTGAGCAAGTCAGGCATTTTGAAACATAGAGGGGGATATCTCTCTTCATGCCCCGCCACCAGTACTTGTAACGCAGGTCCTGGTACATCTTGTCGGCACCGGGATGAATAGAATATCGGGACTTGTGGGCTTCGTCCATCAAAATCTGTCGTAAGTTGGTCCGTTTAGGGATCCAAATTCGGTCCAGATAATGGAATATCCCATTTGACTTATTTTCTAGCTGGGCTCCATCGTTGAGAATCCTTTCCTTCTTCAAGGTACGCTCATTAAAGCAGGCATGTTAGGCTTCGTGGATGAGGGTTTCGAGATTATATTGGGCTTGAATATTACGGGCGTTGTGCAAATAACTCCGTCTGCTGAGAGCGTCGGCAACGACATTTGCTTTACCAGGATGATAACAAATCTCACATTCATAATCATTGAGAAGTTCTAACCACCGGCGTTGACGCATATTTAGCTCCTTCTGGTCAAAGATATGTTGTAGGCTCCTATGATCGGTGAAGATCGTACACTTGGTACCATAAAGGTAGTGTCGCCGAATCTTTAACGCAAAAACAACTGCGCCTAGTTCGAGATCGTGGGTTGTATAGTTCTTCTCATGGATTTTGAGCTGACAAGATGCGTAAGCGATAACCTTGTCTCGTTGCTTGAGAACACAACCAAGGCCAAGGCCAAGGTTTGAGGCATCCCAATAGACAATGAAGTCATCGTTTCCGTCGGGTAAAGTGAGAACAGGAGCATTGCAAAGCATGTACTTGAGGGTTTGAAAGGCAGTCTCTTGTCCAGTTCCGCAAACAAAAGGCTTGTCTTTGTGCGTGAGGGCAGTAAGCGGCACAACGATTTTAGATAATCCTTCGATGAATCGGCGATAATAGCCCGCCAGTCTGAGAAAATAATGGACTTCGGACGGGTTCTTAGGTGTAACCCAACTCTTGACAGCTTCAATCTTCGCGGGATCGACATGAAAACCTTGTCTATTGACAATGTGACCGAGGAATTGAACCTCTTCTAGCAAGAATTCACACTTGGAGAACTTGGCATAGAATCGATTCCCCCGGAGTAGCTCGAGAACCAAACGTAGATGTTGCGCGTGTTCGGCCTTCGACTTGGAATATATCAGGATATCATCGATGAACACGATGATGAAGCGGTCGAGGAAAGGTTTACACACGTGATTCATCAGATCCATAAAAACCGCGGGTGTGTTTGTTAAACCAAAAGGCATAATAACAAACTCGTAGTGGCCGTATCGAGTGCAAAAAAACGGGTTTGGGAATATCCTCCTCTTGTATGCGTAGCTGGTGGTAGCCTGAGCGTAAATCGATCTTGTAGAAACACGTAGCACCCTGTAACTGGTTAAACAAATCATCGATGCGAGGCAGAGGGTAAGGATTCTTGATAATCGATGCACATCCGGAACGACCCATCCTTCTTTTTGACGAAAAGGAACGGTGCGCCCCAAGGGGAGGTGCTAGGGCGAATAAAGCCTTTTTTAAGCAATTCCTGGAGCTGACTCGAGAGTTCACACATTTCGAACGGAGCGAGTCGATAAGGAGCTCTTGCAACAGGGTTTGCTCCAGGAATGAGGTCGATGCAAAAATCGATATCACGACTTGGTGGTAGACCTGGGAGATCTTCTGGAAAAACGTTAGGGAATTCACAAACAACAAGGACGTCTTTCACTTCAGTCTTTCTTTTCTTTTCCTTCTCCGCTACTACAATGTTAGCCAAGAAAGCTCTGTATTCCTTGCGGAGATACTTGCTAGCTTGGATACATGACATAAGCTTGAGGTCCTTCGAGAGAGTTTCACCACACATACACAATTGATCACCATTAGCGAGCGAGAATCGAATCATCTTATCAAAGCAAACAACTTCGGCATGGTTTTCACGAAGAAAGTCCATGCCTATTATGACGTCGAAACTTCCGAGCTGCATTGGAATAAGGTCAATAGGGAAGATGTGATTGTTGAGTTCTAGAGTACAATCACGAAGAACAGAGTTGACGGCGACAGTTCTTCCGGTAGCGACTTCAACATCGAACGTCGAGGGGAGATGTGCGCGCTTATGATTAAGAAGCTTTTCGAACACAAACGATACAAAGCAGTTATCGGCTCCAATATCAAACAAACACAAAGCATAAATACCATTCACAAGGAACGTACCATTGACCACGTTGTTGTCAGCCTGAGCCTGGCGCACATTAATGTTGAAAGTTCGAGCACGAGCGGCTTGTTGCTATTGTTGCTGTGGCTGCTGCTGTTGCTGCTGAGGCTGCTGCTGTTGTTGCTCGCTTCACAACCCGATTGGGGCACATGTTTGCGAAGTGGTTGGGATCACCACACGCAAAGCAGACTCTAGCGTTGACCGCGGGTGGCGGAGCTGCTTGATGGCCTTGAGGGGCAGGGAGCAGAGCTTGATGAGCAGTAGCTGGTGTTGGTGCTTGTCGAGGACCTGTACGGCAGTTGGCGGTGAAGTGGCCGTGCATGTTGCAGTGTACACAAAATCTGCAAGCGATTCCCACGGGATGATGGTAGGTACATGCCGGGCAAGCAGGGTGAGGACCAGTGTAAACACGCTTTGCAGGCGGTGCTTGGGTAACTGGTGCTGCAGCTGATCGGTGTTGTGGTTGATGATGAGTTGGTATAGCTTGAAGCGGGGCCGCAGTTGTTACAACACAGTTCTTGTTGCTAGAGTTGTTGTTGTTCTTCCTCTTGCAACGAGAGGCTTTTGAAGACTGATAAGTGGTGGCGGTTTCAGCGGTTGGTACGGTGGTAGCTTGATGCAAGTTCTTTGAGGCTTTGTCCCAGACACCAGCCTTGACTCGCTTGTCGTTGATTTCAGCGGCGAGTAGGTAAGTTTCTTCGATTGAGGCTGGCTTTGAAGCTTGCACAAAATCCACGACACAATCTGGCAGAGCTCGAATATACTTCTTGATTGCCATATCAGAAGTCTTAACTTGATCTGGACAGATAATACTGAGCTGCATGAAGCAAGCAGTTAAAGCAGCATTGTCACCCTCCTTCTGCTTGATGTGCCAGAATTCGTCGTCCAACTTTTGGTGCTCATGGGGAGGGCAGAACTCTTCTAACATGACGTTCTTCAACTCATCCCATGTCAAACCATAAGCTGCATCGTTTCCGCGTTTGTTTCTCTCGGTCTTCCACCAGTTAAAGCGCGGGACTGGAAGACGCCGGTAGCATTCTGAGTGTGGAGTTCATCAGGACAGCCACTCTGGCGCAGGGTGACCTCGATCGAATCAAACCATTGGAATAAGGCCGTAGGACCATCTTCGCCAGTAAATTCTTTCGGTCCGCAAGCTTTAAACTGCTTAAAGCTAAAAGTAGCTTTGGGAGTATCGGTCCTTGACTCTTCAGAAGATTTGCTCGCATTCTCGTGTAGTTCACTCACGATCTAAGGGATAACCTTTGCCATTTGCTTAGTAATCATAGAGGCGAGGCGTTTGTCTGCTTGCTTTCGGCGAGCAGCTTGAGTAGCGCGAGATCCAGATGACGACATTATCTGCAACAGACATCACCATGGGACTCAAACACAATATAATCGAATCTCACCTCACACGCCTAATACTACTAAAGCTCAGGAACATAGTCATGCAAACTCATAGGCACATAATCACATATTCACATAAGTCACATAAGCATATAAGAACGTAAAGCACATAAGCACCTAGTTCATGTAAGCACATATTTGCACGTATTCACCTTCCTATATTGCACATATTCGCCCACATACGTAATCGTGTTCCTTTATCATTCACGTTTCGCGCGTTCGAGAATAGCGATTGCGATTAGCGAGCAACATAACGAGTAGTATAGCGTGCGTATAATCCCCAATAATGATGATTTGTTAGCGTGTTGAGATAGATGTGCAGTGCGAGTCGTGTGTGTCGATCAAAGCGATAGCGAAAAGCGAATAAATCACCAAAAATCGTAACACACAAACAAATAAAATCACATAAAGCACTTAAAATCCACATAAAAACGACATATATCAGAGTCGGGAGTAGCGAGCTCAGAATCGAAACACATGAAAATCGGGAATGGATTGTCTGCGGCTGATAGACATCGACTAACCAAAGTGGTTCGACTATTCACAAGGACCTTTGGTACACACTTTAACTTTCAGGACTGTGCTCTCGCCACGAGTTTGGTCGAATGGCGCGCATCCTTCCAGTTACAGTGTGACATCAAGTCGTTGGAGTCCGTCGAGACTTTGGTGAGAGTTTTGTAAAAACAAAATAGAGATCGGAACAAGTCGCCAAGGTTCGGGTTTCACCCCTAACTTAACAACTTCGTTCCTGTTTTGATAAAATAAGGAAGGACTATGCGTCAAAGTATCGATTTCACTCCTGATTCAACGCAAATTCTCCTGTTTATAGATAAAAATGCGGGTCGAATAAGCGATCTAGTCGAGAGTTTGCGGTTTTCACACCTAATCTCGACCTAACCACTTGTTCATTCTAGAGTGTGGTGATGCTGTAGTGTAGGCAAGAATAGCGAGAAATAGCAAGTAAGCTCGTACAAGACCCCTAAGGGTATGCACAAGTCGGTCTGTTGGTACTTAGACTATAGACTAGGTCGTTCTAAGACATCAACCCGGACTAGGTCGAGTCTTGCCTAATTCCCTATAGTTATGGCTCTTATACCAATCTGTCACACCCCAACTGATGGCGGAATCATCGGGGCGCGGCACTGAGCGAAACAGATTGTTCAAAGAAATTTCATAACGACTAAATTACCAAATAGTTTAAATATTATGTCCCATACCATAACCCATAAGATAATCTAGTTATTACAGACAGAGATATTCTTCAAACAAATAAAACATGTTCCGACAACTCAGATTTTCAAATAAAACAAATTGTCTTTGTTTCTAGACTCTTTCCTAGCCTTGCTTTTACAGCAAGCCAAGCATTCTAACATCTTAAGCACCTGCCACATACGTTAAAGTAAAAGTCAATACACATAGTGTAAAGGTGAGCATACAAGTTTAATAGATATAATAGAGTTCGAAATTGTTTACGCATAACCAGCACGTACAACGTGTGAAATGAAGCACGTAAGTTATCGACATGATCCTATCAATACCAGTGACTGCGGGTTGACTGCGCAAGGCAGTTCGTAACACATATTCACCACTGTGAATCATGTGATTAATTGTCCTTAACAACCCCTGAGTGAACAGGTGCTGAGTCCAAACTATAGTACTATCGTTGCTAAGGCAGGTAGACAGCAATCCATGTGTAAACATAACAAACAAGCATCCATTGAGTCACGTATACATGCAGTAGCGGTTAACGTTAAAAGTATTGCGTAGTGTGTTCGATGTGATTTAGAATAAGTAACGTATGTAACACCCAAAAGTGCATAAAGTAAAAAGGGTTCGAGTATACTCACAGTGATGACGGATTGAAGGGAGCGCTAGAGCGAGTTTAGCCTGATTAGAACGATCGCATAACGATAAGCGGCGCGTAAAATGATGCAGGTGTACCAAGGATCGGACGGTAATCCGATCGGGTGGCAATCTGGTTGGATGGCCAGTCGATCTGGTGGCAATCCGTTTGGATGGTCACTCGATCGGATGGCCATTCGATTGGATTGTCGCCTCGTTTGGTGAGGATGTGTTTGTGTATGATGGTTTTCCTTTTGAAGTTTTCGTTGTAGCATTTTGAAAATAGAGAAGTATCTCTACCTTTCAGGTTGGTCGATCGAACGGCCATTCGATCGGGCAGCAATCCGATTGGCGAGACTTCTCGGATTGAGAACAAGTTCACAGCAGGACAGTCACTCGATCGGATGGCTATATAATCGGGTGGCAATCCGTACACACTGAACATGTTGAAAATTGTTTAAATATCCAAGTCCCAAACATTACACGATCGGACGGTCACTCGATCGGATGGCAATCCGATCGGGTGGTAATCCGTTTCAACGTTCAGAACCCTTTAATAGTTTGAAAAATAGTTTAAGTATGGAACCCAAGTGCAACCCGATCGGATGGCCGGTCGATCGGGTGGCAATCCGATCGGACGGCAATCCGTCCCGATGATCCGTTCGTCTTGTCACTTGATTCGTTTGAAGTTTTGTAGTGTTTGAACGAGACATTTTGATAACATGCTTGAACAACAGAAACCTACCTCGGCCGAACAGGAATCACCCTATTCCGACTAGTTCACGGTTTGAGTCGGTAGTTCATGTTCAAACCTGAAGTCAATATCTCTTGGATAGGATGCGGATCTGGAACTAATACATCACCAAGAATGGGTAGAAGATCAGAACGACATCTGATTTCGTTGGGTTTGAGTGCATTGAGTATAAAATAGTTGAAAGAAAGTTGGGAAAACCTTCTCTCAATCCTTTCACTCATGAATTCGTGTAGATCTAAGTGAAATCACTGATAAATGTTGTAGAAATCTTTTAGATCTAAGTTGTTCTTTGTGGAATGAAGCAAAACTTCGAAGTTCATAAGAACGCCATGATGACATCACCCTAAAACACCTCAAATCCGGTGATTTCAAGGTTAAAAGTTAAGATTCAAAAGATAGAAATGTGTAAGAGTGCGTGTAGATCAAGAAGTACAAGATTTAGGTTGAAAACTTACAAGAATCGTAAGAAATCGAGAGAAATGAAGGTTGGAGCGAGCTGGGTCGAGTGAGAGCTGTCACATCAAGTGATGTGACATTTGAAGGGTATTTATAGGGTTTCCTAAAATGGAAAGTGGGAAGGAGGCTGGTCGATCGGGTGGCAACCCGATCGGATGGCCACCCTATCGGTTGGCCACTCGATCCGAGTGTTTGGCGTGATGAGTTTTGTTGTTTCGATTCGAGTGTTGAGCATTGCGATGCGATTCGAGCGAGCGATGCGATAGTATTACCCATCAAATTACTTTTAATCCCAACTACTATATCTAACATACAATCACTGTAATTAACTTGCGTTAAGCGTTTTCGATTCGATTGCGATACGATATAATTGCGATTTCTATTAACACCTCAACATAAATATAACACGCACATGTAACACATAAATAGCACACACACATAAAACAATATCCCGCACACATAATTCGAGTTGCGAATGCGATAACGATAAGCGATAAATCGATTAAACATGCGATTAATATGCGATTAAACCTCGATTATTAACAAGTACTTCACATAATACAACTAACGCGATAACATAAATAGACTATCTACAAGTCAAAGAAGTCAAAACAGGAGTTGAGCAAGGAGTGACAGATCGCAATTAGCAATCTTGTCTTCCTTTGACTTCAATCTTGACTTTGACCTTGACTTTCGAAACACGGGGTGTTACATACTTATCAATGGTTCCATCTGGTTTCATCTTCTTCTTGAAGATCCATCGATATCCTACTGGTTTACATCCTCTAGGAAGATCCACTAGTTCCCAAGTATGGTTTTGTAAGATAGAGTCTATCTCACTTTTGATTGCCTCCCTCCACTAAGGTCCTTCTTGGAATGCACCGCTTGTTAGTACGTTTGAGGTTCATCTTCTACCATATAGGTAAGAAACTCAGGGCCAAAAGATTTTTTAGTCCTTTGCCGTTTACTTTTCTTGATTTCAACTTCCTTAGTCTTAGATTGTTCTCGAGGTTCATCGTTTTCAACTTCACCCTCGGGAATAGTTTCCTCAACCGGTCTAGAAGAACTCGGTTCACTTTTATCTAAGCATGGGAACATATGTTCAAACCATGATGCATCCTTAGATTCTATTATGGTGCCTTTGCATATTCCAGGGTTCTTAGAATCATACACAAGAAAACGATAAGGACCATAAGGACGGGTGTATCCAATAAATACACAATCCACTATTTTGGGGCCTATTAGTAGCCGATTTGGTGGTGTGACCGCCACCATAGCTAGACACCCCCACACTTTCAAGCATTTATATGGTGGTTTCTTTCCCGTCCATAATTCGTATTACGTCTTTTTTCTTATTGGATGATGGGTGTCAAGTGTTATATATATTAGGTGTATATTTTAAGCCCCTTTAACACTTTTTTATTCAAGTTTTAAATTTATAAAACACGATATTTACTAACACTAGACACACATATGGGCAAGTGCACCCATCGTGAGCGTAATATAGTGTTGGTAAGATACCGAGGTCGTCCAAGGACACAAGAGCTTTTAGTACCGGTTTATCCTCAACGTCTAATCAAATCAAAAAGTTTAGAAAAATGTTTTAAGCTAAGAAAAATAAAACTAACTAAAATGCTGAAAAATAAAAATAAAAAAAAACAGATAGACAAGATGAATCACTTGGTTCCGACTCGAGTATAGTGTAACCTTTGATTATTTCCGCACTTTTGCACTTATTTAAGAGATTATCTTAGTTATTGTAGTAGGCCCCTCTTTTGAAGGTGACGTTACCCTCAACCCAGTAGTTTGAGTCAGCAAGGATACAATCCTAAAGGGTCGGATTATTGAAAGATAATGAATTAGGTTATTAATGAAAATTACGGTAGGCCCCTCTTTTGGAGGTGACGTTACCCTCGACTAAGTAGTCTGAGTCAGCAGGGATACAGTCATAAATAGCCGGGTTATAGTATTAATAGTAGTTAACTTATGAGGGGATCAAAGAGTTTGGACCCCCGCCATCCAATACCGTTAAGTATTGAAGGAGGTCCTACTAAATTTGACCCAGGTCCATTGCAGGACCTCTAAACGCTGAACAATGGCAAGACTCTTACCAAATTGTTCCCTTAACACCCGACCAGGTAGCCAACATACCTCCATATAGACCGTGGAGATATGAATGGTGAAAACCTTTTATTTTATATAGATAGTAAAATAATGCCAAGACACCACTGACAAACGATAAGGAAGAATCACATTCAACATAAGAAACTAGTTATTAAAGTCATTAATACAAAACCAAGTAAAAAGTGGGAAAAGATTAGAAATAAAAAGTATTACACTAGACACTTGTCTTCACCAAGTGATGTAAGAGACTTAGGCAAACATGGCCTTGATTGTCAAGAACTCTTACGATCAATCTTGGATCCCGAGATGACTCACACACTCTATGATGGACAATGGATGATGGTGGATGATGGTGTTATGGTGGTGGTGGGTGGTGGGTGAAGTGTGAGAGAGGTGGTGTGCCAAGGGATGGTTTGAGCTTGAGCCAAGCACTCCTATTTATAGGCTGAACAGAAGCTCGGGCACGGCCCCGTGTCCAGTGGGCACGGCCCCGTGTCCACATCCTTCTCTTTCTTCATTTAATGCAGCTTGTCTTATTAGTTGACCACGCCCCCGTGTCCGCTGAGCACGACCTCGTGTGCAGAAGAATCTTTGTACTATGAAGATTTGCTTAGATTGTGCGAATCTTATAGTTGACCACGGCCCCGTGTCCGCTGAGCACGGCCCCGTGGTGGGCAATAGAAGCTTCTACCACTTTGTCTTTTCTGCTGACACTTGGGCACGCCCCCGTGCTGGCTGAGCACGGGGCGTGTTCAGTCTTCTGTTATCTTGTTTTGCTTGGGAAGATGCTGTCGTGGGGTCGGGCATGTCACGTCTTGTTCCTTTTCTTGTATTTATGTTAGATTTTGATGTCTTTTTGCTTCTTTTGTTAATTTGAGCTCATTTAATCCTAAAAATACAAAAGGAAGACAAAAGCACACTTTTTCCAACATTAATACTAAAAAAGGGTTAGTTTTATGCCACAATTGATGTAATTTATATGTTGCATTTTGCACACATCAAATACCCCCACACTTGAATCTTTGCTTGTCCTCAAGCAAAACTCTTTAATATATGGCTATTACACTCCCAAATGGAATGGGTAGAAAAGAAGGTTTTGGGCTTGTTATAGAGTGTCGGCATTTCCAAGATTCTTTATTTAGTTTTATTTTTGTTTATTTACAATCCTATTCGTCATCATTTATTTAAAACTTTTCATAAGATAAATTACTTATTAGGTCATAACATACATTTGTAAAATTTTATTTATATACAAATTCACATACCACACGGGGATCACTCAACACTCGGCCGAAAATGTATTTTTGTGGATCACTCGAGAGCGGCATGGAACTTACTCCTACCATAGGCTTGCCAAGCAATCAATCCTCCTCCTTTTTAACTTATATACCTTTATAAATATCAAGAGGACTTTGTGGGTGAAGGGTTAGGCTTGGGTTAAAGGTAGGTGGTTGGGTTAGTGGTTAGTGGAAAAGGGCGAAAAGCGTAACAAGTGTCGGTTTTCGTAAGACTTTTTATTTTTATAACTTTTATTTTGATGAAGCTATTATTCAAACAAAGTTATTTTTGATGAACTTGTTTGTTTATTTTCTTTTGCTTCATCATCAACACACATTTATTTATTTATTTATTTTTTTGAAAAGTCATACGAAAAACCGAACTTGTTACTAAAACAAAGGGTTAAAAATGAAAAAGGTTTTGGTGGGTAAAAGGGTTTTGGTTTGGGTTATGAAATGAAAAGGTTTAGGCTCAAAGGGGCTAACTAGGGGGATTTTTGGGTAGGTGGTAAAAAAAAAAGAAAAATAATGGTGTAGAAATAAAAAGGGTTAGTCCTAATGCCTCCATTATTTACTTACTCGGGTTTAAGTTGGTAAGGACCAGGAATGTATCGTCATGGCAAGTTCTAGAGTCGTAAGAACCAAGCGGCTATTCACACAAGAAACGAAAAATGAGCATTTAGTCTAATGATATGTAATTGTATGCTCAATAAAGGCTCAAAACTCACTTTTGTGGGAATGGGTTTTTATGTGATCAAGTATATATAATCAAATTTTAACTAAGCTTGTCATGCCTTTTCATAATTTTCTTATGTTGGTTCTTTTTATCACGACGCTATCGGTTGTAAATTCGTAAAAATATAACCTTTTTAGAACTTGAAATTCCCGAGTTAAACCTAAACAAGTAAAAAAAATGAAAAATTTTTGAAAAAATTTGGGGTGATTAGCGGTTCCAATAGAGTTTTGTGTAAGGCTTGTATTTAGGACTTGTAAGATTCAAGGTTTTAGCATCCCCCCCCACACTTAAATTACACATTGTCCTCAATGTGTCCCAAAAATAAGTTTTTAGGTTGATTGAATGTGTAAAAAGGTGTAAAAAGCAAAAAATTTGTGTTACTGGGCGCTGAACACGGCCCCGTGTTGTCCGGGCACGGCCTCGTGTTCAAGTGCCAGTAACAAAATTAAATCAAGAGAAACAGAAGTCTGGACACGGGGGCGTGTTGGGTGAACACGGCCCGTGTCCAGTTACCTGAACTGGGTCTTTTTCTGCAGACTGTGCAGCACGGGGCCGTGTTGGGCGGACACGGCCCGTGCCGAACTTACTGTAAACGAAGAATTTCGTCGGACGGTTTTGTTTTCCTGCCTGGGGTGCTGGTCCAAGTTTCCCTTGTATCCTTTGTCATCTCAAGTGTGTTTTATTCATTTCAACACCATCCCAACACCAAATTAACTCAAACCATCATTCATTGAATCATTAGAGAATTACATAATAGTCCTAAAAATGAAAAATAAAGCAGAAAATAAAAGTTAATAGTCCTAATATTAGATAGGTCAAGTGATCCGTAAAATCTTCCTAAGGATTTCTACTTCTACAATAATAACCAAAATTCCGGAAATAGAATTCCGGTCTAAAAGCCTTGTAGAACCCCGAGCCGAACGATGTCCCCTAGATGTTGCTAGAGCCATTTTTCTATCTCCCTCGGGAGAAGGGAGGCGGCTTCATGTTCCTCAACATCTTGTGGAGGAGGAGCGACACCAATCGGAACCCCTTGTAGTATGTCTAGAGGGGGTTCCGGATGTAAGGCGTACCATTCAGCCGGAATGATGACTTCCGGCACCACAATCCATGCCCTTTGGGTGATAATTGGCACCAAAGGAGGAGAGGCGAGAAGGTTCAACCTTTGGTGCAAAAGGTTGACTTCCTGGAGACATCCTTCTAGTCCCACCGTCAAATGGTTAATACGGTCAACCAATGCCTCTTCCACACTTGTCATTTCATCAAGGGTTTCTCTTAAGGCGTAAACATAGTTTACAAGAGAATCTTCAACCGTTGATGATCTTCTCCCCTATCGGTTGTTCCTGGAATGCGACGAAGAGTTTCCGCTAGTTCTGCTTGCCATTCTGAGAAAACATACCGAAAAGAGTTCAATTCTATGGGAACAGTACTTCGGACACGGCCCCGTGTTCAGATGTCTGCAGGATTTAGGAACAAGGAATCTTGGAGTTTCAAATTGTTTTCATGATTTTTAAAACATTCTTGAACATAAACAACTTAAAACATTGTTGTAGAACTTATTTTTAACAAGATTCCATGAACAAAAATCTAACAAACATCTCAATAAGGCTTGAAATCTTGAAAGGTTCAAGCTTTAATGGAAGTATGAGAAAAATTGAAGAAGATGATAGTGGATAAAAGAGGAAAGGACAAGAAGATGGTTTAGAAACTTCTTTTGGAAAATACCTAGGATGGTATGTGAGAATATTCCCCAAATCTCTGTCCCTAGAATGGTTCAAATGTGCAGGATTCTTAGCTGCATTTATAGAAAACGACAGTACGTTGTGCACGGCCCCGTGTCGGCTGGACACGGCCCCCTGTGCAGATGGAATCCTGACACATTTTTGTCCGCATTCTGACAAAATCAGAAGAGAATCTTTGGGTGGACACGGGGGCGTGCTGACCTGGGCACGACCCCGTGTCTAGAAGCTGTCTTAAGGAATTCGTCTATTTTCAGGGAACTTTTCCGGATCGGGCGGTTCTTTACTGGATGGAACAACCCCAAAGTGCCTAAGATACCTTAATTGCTCAAGATTAAGACAAGAACGCAAGAGGTTGTCGGTGAGGGTGATTCCTATGCTATATGTAGGTGGACAAGTCCAACCCTTTTCCGGGCTCTCGTTAAAGAAGGTGTATGTCGAATCGCTCAGGTCTATGTATGCATCAAACGAAGTTGATGGGGAGTCCTTCACGGCACAATCGACACAGGGACGACTATCGCTCAAGTCCTCACTAGAGTTAGAAGTATCATCGGAAACAACGAAGTTGTTTGAATGCGGTTCCAACCCTTCTTCTTGGCTATTGTCTTGGAAAAGATTATTGAAATCTTTCCTAAGTTCTTTTAACCAATCAATAATTAGATCTTCTAGTTGAAATAATTCATCGAGAAGCATTTCTCCTAGAAAATCCGGTTGGGCGCATTCGAGGGAGAGATAGGGATTATTTTTACTTTCGCCCCTCTTAAGGATACTAGGAAACGATGGGTCTATATAGTGGGGTTTATAATTTAGAAAATAACATTCTAATTCCTTATGGTTACCACCACATAATTGACACCACATTGTACCATAAGAGCGCCGAAAGTAAAAAGTATCAGTATCACTCATGTTTGTGTCAGAAATTACCAACCGTCGGGATCTTACGGTTCTGTTTTCAGTAACTGAAACTTGGGCACGGGGGCGTGTTGAGTGGGCACGGCCCCGTGTTCAGCTACTGTCTGACTTAAAACAGGATTGCCAGTTCCAATGATTGGGCACGGGGCGTGTTCAGCGGGCACGGCCCGTGCTGAGTTCTGCAGAAGCTGAAAAAAATAAGAAAAAATCCTAAAAAAATTGAAAAATAAGAAAAACGATTAGGCTGCTGATTCCTAAATTTCTTATAATCCTTGTGTCCCCGGCAACGGCGCCAAAAACTTGATGGGTGTCAAGTGTTATATATATTAGGTGTATATTTTAAGCCCCTTTAACACTTTTTTATTCAAGTTTTAAATTTATAAAGCACGATATTTACTAACACTAGACACACATATGGGCAAGTGCACCCATCGTGAGCGTAATATAATGTTGGTAAGATACCGAGGTCGTCCAAGGACACAAGAGCTTTTAGTACCGGTTTATCCTCAACGTCTAATCAAATCAAAAAGTTTAGAAAAATGTTTTAAGCTAAGAAAAATAAAACTAACTAAAATGCTGAAAAATAAAAATAAAAAAAAACAGATAGACAAGATGAATCACTTGGTTCCGACTCGTGTATAGTCTAACCTTTGATTATTTCCGCACTTTTGCACTTATTTAAGAGATTATCTTAGTTATTGTAGTAGGCCCCTCTTTTGAAGGTGACGTTACCCTCAACCCAGTAGTTTGAGTCAGCAAGGATACAATCCTAAAGGGTCGGATTATTGAAAGATAATGAATTAAGTTATTAATGCAAATTATGGTAGGCCCCTCTTTTGGAGGTGACGTTACCCTCGACTAAGTAGTCTGAGTCAGCAGGGATACAGTCCTAAATAGCCGGGTTATAGAATTAATAGTAGTTAACTTATGAGGGGATCAAAGAGTTTGGACCCCCGCCATCCAATACCGTTAAGTATTGAAGGAGGTCCTACTAAATTTGACCCAGGTCCATTGCAGGACCTCTAAACGCTGAACAATGGCAAGACTCTTACCAAACTGTTCCCTTAACCCCCGACCAGGTAGCCAACATACCTCCATATAGACCGTGGAGATATGAATGGTGAAAAACTTTTATTTTATATAGACAGTAAAATAATGCCAAGACACCACGGACAAACGATAAGGAAGAATCACCTTCAACATAAGAAACTAGTTATTAAAGTCATTAATACAAAACCAAGTAAAAAGTGCGAAAAGATTAGAAATAAAAAGTATTACACTAGACAATTATCTTCACCAAGTGATGTAAGAGACTTAGGCAAACATGGCCTTGATTGTCAAGAACTCTTACGATCAATCTTGGATCCCGAGACGACTCATACACTCTATGATGGACAATGGATGATGGTGGTGGATGATGGTGTTATGGTGGTGGTGGGTGGTGGGTGAAGTGTGAGAGAGGTGGTGTGCCAAGGGATGGTTTGAGCTTGAGCCAAGCACTCCTATTTATAGGCTGAACAGAAGCTCGGGCACGGCCCCGTGTCCACATCCTTCTCTTTCTTCATTTAATGCAGCTTGTCTTATTAGTTGACCACGCCCCCGTGTCCGCTGAGCACGACCTCGTGTGCAGAAGAATCTTTGTACTATGAAGATTTGCTTAGATTGTGCGAATCTTATAGTTGACCACGGCCCCGTGTCCGCTGAGCACGGCCCCGTGGTGGGCAATAGAAGCTTCTACCACTTTGTCTTTTCTGCTGACACTTGGGCACGCCCCCGTGCTGGCTGAGCACGGGGCGTGTTCAGTCTTCTGTTATCTTGTTTTGCTTGGGAAGATGCTGTCGTGGGGTCGGGCATGTCACGTCTTGTTCCTTTTCTTGTATTTATGTTAGATTTTGATGTCTTTTTGTTTCTTTTGTTAATTTGAGCTTATTTAATCCTGAAAATACAAAAGGAAGACAAAAGCACACTTTTTCCAACATTAGTACTAAAAATGGGTTAGTTTTATGCCACAATTGATGTAATTTATATGTTGCATTTTGCACACATCATTGGGTATCATGTTTAACACATAAGTTTCTGATAAGATTGCTTCCCCCACATGTTTTTGGTTACACCAAAACTTATCATCATGGCATTCATCATTTCTTTCAAAGTGCGATTTTTCTGTTCCGCTATGCCATTCGATTGAGGGGAGTAAGGAGCCGTGAATTCATGTATGATTCCATTTTTTCCACACACATTAATAAAAGGTGAAACATATTCACCTCCTCGGTCGCTGCTTACGATTTTGAATTTCTAATTTAGTTGATTCTCAACTTCGGCTTTGAACAAGACAAACTTGTCAATCGCTTCGTCCTTACTCTTAAGTAAGTACACGTAGCAGTACCTTGTACTATCATCAATGAACGTGATGAAGTACTTGTTCCCACCACGAGTAGGAATTACTTTTAGATCACATATATCAGTATGGATCATCTCGAGGGGTTCAGTGATTTGTTCGACCTTTTTGAATGACTTTTTTGTTTGTTTTGCTTCTACGCAAGTTTCACATTTATTTAATTGAGTCGATATCGAATGTTGGTATGCAATCAAGTTTGATTAAATGATGAATGGAATTATAATTTATGTGACCTAGTCTACCATGCCAAAGATTAGAAGACTCAATCAAGTAAGTAGAACTAGTAGCGTTTTCTTTCATTCCATTCACGACCATTACATTTAGTTTAAACATTCCATTGAGGGCATAGCCCTTACCAACATACACACCATTTTTGGTCAACACGACCTTGTCCGACTCAATCACCATTTTGAACCCAAATTTGTTCAACTTACAAATTTCTAGAACATACAACACATTGGACAAGGTGAGTTCCTTTCCAGAATTCATCTTCAAAACCACGTTCCCCTCGCCTTTAATTTCGGCCGTTGCAGAGTTTCCCATAAAAACCTTTTCGCCATTAGTCACCTCCTTGAAGGTGTTGAAAAGGCTTTTGTCGGAACACACATGACGAGTAGCCCCCGTAGCAACCCACCAATCCTTGTTATTTTTCCCAACCAAATTAACTTCGGTCACCAAAATCGAGAGATCCGTGACCATGGCAACAAGGTTGTTGACTTCATGAACCATGTTCACTTGTTGAGCATTTTCCTTCTTGGGAAGCTTGCATTCGCTGGCCTTGTGGCCTTGCTTTTGACAATTATAACAAGTTCCTTGGAACTTCTTTTTCCCAACTCCTCCCTTAGGACCAAGGTTGGAGTGTTTCCCATGACTTTTCTTTCCACCCTTTCCACTGTTTTTTCCTTTTGAAGATTGGCCATGTTCAACAAGATTGGCATTCACTATTTCAGGACCATCAATCTGTTTCAAAGCCAATTTGTTATCTTCTTCAATACGAAGATGAACAACGAGATCTTCAATGATCATCTCCTTTCGCTTATGCTTGAGATAGTTCTTGAAATCAACTCAACTTAGTGGCAGCTTTTCAATCATTGCAGCAACTTGGAATGTCTCCCTGAGGATCATTCCTTCCGCATGAATATCATGAAGAATAACTTGCAATTCTTGGACTTGGCTCATGACAGTTTTAGCATCCATCATTTTAAAGTCCAAGAACTTAGCCACCACGAATTTCTTAGTGCCCACATCTTCTGTTTTGTATTTGTGATCCAACGACTCCCATAATTCTTTGGCAGTCTTGGCTTTGCAATACACAATGTATAGTGTATCAACCAAACCATTCAAAATAAAGTTGCGACACAAGAAATCCGAATGATTACAAGCATGAATCGCGCTCACAGATTGAGCATCCATATCCCCATCATCAACATGGGGATTGGTTTTCGTCAAGAACCTCGCTAGGTTCAATGTGGTCAGATAAAAGAACATCTTTTGCTGCTACTGTTTGAAATTCACACCGTTGAATTTCTCAAGTTTCTTAGCATGCGATATTGGGTTAGGCAGTGGTACAACCAAACCGGTTGTGACAGCGACAACGGAAGTCATGACAGCAGTCACGACTGTAGAAACAGTAGTGGTCACAGGCGAGATTTCCATTCTGAAAGAAGACATGACAAGAACAATCAGTAAATAAAATCTTTTTAAGTTTGTTAGAAAACTGCTATTGATAAGAACTGCAAAATAATCTGAAACAAAAATAAAGAAATAGTTAACGAGAACCGAGCTTGTGTTTGACACAATTCCCTTAAACAGATTCGTCGTTTGTTCCCAGTGTATGCCGGTTCGAAGCGGTACTTGCCTGAAAGAAGACAGGAGAATGCTGCAGCAGAGTGATCAAGAGAGAATAGATGGTTTTTGGTGTGTTTCAACTGAGCAACTTATATCAATCAAAATAGGGGTGAGCAAGTTTAGGTCCGGACCGAAAATAACCGAGAACCGAACCGAAAATATACCTAACCCGACCCGAACCTAAGTATCTAGGTCTTTAGATCGGTTCCAATTTTTCATATAAAATAGGGTCGGGTCGGGTCGGTTCTCGGTTCTTTTCATGGTGAAACCCGACTTGGACCTATGGACCGGAACTGACCCTACATTTAGGGTAGTGAATCGGTTCTGTATTTTATGTTTAATCGGTTCTCGGGTCGGGTCGGGTCGGGTTTTTCCTTTTGCTCACCCCTAAATCAAAACCGAAGACCAAATAATGATTATACAGGATGAGTGGGCACTTGAGGTAAAACATGTCATAAAGTGATATTGGATAGGTAAATGTTTTACCTTATAAATACCCTTTTTCTTTGTCTCCACACCAATGTGGGACAAAGGATGATTTACCGCCAGGGCGCATTGCCGGGTTGCAAGCTGGGGAGCACGCTCCCGGGGTTAGGGATACCCTGCACATATCCTTTTTTTTTCACACCAATGTGGGACAAGTGTTTACCATATGAGACTACTATTCACACACAACCAAATTTCAACAACTTTGATTAACACATATGGGTGTTAGAGTATACCAGGCGGCCTAATGGAAAGATTTTAATCTATAAAGTATAAAGTACGGTGATTAGCTCATATGTGACTAAATAATTAGGTACAAAGTTTCCATGTCTGAAAGACTAAAAGGAAATAAGGAATGCGTATGAGATAGATTATTCGGTTGGAATGCATATTTTAATCAGAAAATCAAAGTTTGGCCAAATCAATCAAACGTAAAAAATAAGAAAGTTAACTTAGTTTTGAGCAATGTTTGTTCAAATCATATTAAGATGAGTATGGACTGAAAACTGAAAAGGATTGGAGTTAGAAATAAAATTCTGGAAAATTAGCATAGTCTTCGCATATGTTAAAAAATACAGGACACTACTTTTTTCCTTTGTTTGCTTATAGTTGTACAACTTTTCAGAACAAAAAATGAGATTTTAAGAAAAAATGCAATAGTTTCATTTCACATGGTCATGTAATTCTATAAAACTTTTACGCTCCTTGTATACACTTAGTGTGTTACTAAACGTGTGATGTGTGGTTTCAAATAGCAAAACGTATCAAACTGTGATAAGAAGCCTATAGAATACAATGTTAATATTTGTTATATTTTTTGCTGTAAACTCTAACAAGTAGTTTGGGTATTGCCAATACCCGAACCCGATAGGAAACCCGACACATCTGGAACGGGTTTGGGGTCGGTTAATCGGGTTTAGGACGGGTTTTGGATTAGTTTTTATTTTTTTCACGGGTTTGGGATGGGTTTGGGATTTGGTGATATACCAGTTTACCCGACCCAATTACCCAATAAAGTACTCGTTTACCCGATTGTATACCCGATATAATTTCTTTTATATTTTTAAATATGTAAATACATTTTTTTTTCTATACACATAGGTATTTTATTCTGTATATATTATAGTTATTTAATATATTTCTTTAGTTATAACACTAAATGTAACTGATTAGTAGTTACTCGATAGGTTTTGAGTCAGGTATACCCAACGGGTAAACTTTTTAAAATTAATGGGTTACCCGAAACCCGTGGGTATACCCGATGGGTATTTACCCGCTAAAAACCCGACGGGTTTTGGGACGGGTTTGAGACAAGCATATCTAATCGGGTTTGGGGTTGGGATTACCTAAACCCGTCCCAAACCCGACCTATTGACATCCCTAGGTATTGGCTATGCTACAATATAATACACCTGTTTTGTAAACAAAATGTATTTTTAAGATATATATTTGTAAACAAAATGTATTTGTAAGATATATACGTGTTTAAAGTTGTTGACATATAAAACTAACTTTATATGTTTTTTAGAAGTTTTTTAAAAAAAAGTTAAGGTTATTATATGAACATACATGAATTTGAGAAAAATAAGGTTTTTGTTTGATATATATTAGGGTGGAGGGAGTCGTTCAATCACTTTAGTGTGTGTAAGTTATTTTCTAGCCAATAATATCATGCCATGTCAAGTCCGTATTCCACTCTCCATTTTGCACTCAATCACTAGCAATGGTTCAAACACCTGGAGAGTGGTAAAGAAATTTTAAAGAAAAATGTGATTGGTTGAAAGGGGTTAGGACCCACCATTAACCCCCCCCCCCCCCCCCCCTCTCTCCTCCTTCCCTCCTCTTCCCGCTTCGGTGTATACTCACCGCAAACACCACTCCTTACTCACCGATTTGATGCCGGCACCGCTTCCCCGTGCGGCAACCCCACTCCCCGCATCCCTTCCCGAAACGACTCCATCCCCCCTTATATTTAAAAGATTAGGTAAAAGCACATAAAGAAACACCATGTTGTCTTTATGTTTGAGTGTTCATTCTCATAACCCTATCTTCGTGTCGCTGCTTTATTTTTATGTCACATTGCTATAAGTTGGTGGCCAAGCTTTTTTGCATGTGTCTTGAGTATCATTTACTTGTGCCTTTGTCGTTCAATTTGTTCCAATATGTTTAACATTTATAGAAGGTTACTCACTTACTCCAACTTACAATTCGATTTTTAATCATATGGTAGTGGGGTCTGATACAAATAGAGGTTAAATTATAAAGCATAATAAGTGTTGGAAAAATATACCGATCCGATTAATTAACGCGACCGATCGAGTTATGATCAGTAACAGTTACACCATGGGCAACGAACTAAAATCCACTTAACTGATAATTATGAACGATATGCGAAACAGATCATAGTTTATGTTATTAATAATCGCTATTAATAATATAATTGTTTATCTTAATTAATAAACTTGTTGCGGGTATTAACTGAGAGACGGGTACATGGACCGGGTGAGACGGGAAATACTCATCTCGCCACTTGTCACACATGCACCCATCCTAGGCCACTTGTCGCACATGCACCCTTGCATTGCCACTTGTAGCACATGCATGAACTCCTAGCCACTTGTCGCGCATGCACTCTTGCATCGCCACTTGTCAAACATGCATAAACTTCTCGCCGCTTATCGCACATGCACTCTTGCATCGCCACTTGTCCAACTTCCATGTGCACGTCTGCCATTTGTCGCACATGCGTGGATCTCCATATTCTATTTAAAAGAATGTATGGACTTCATTTTAGAGGTTGAACAATTTGCACAAAGCTCTCAAAACACCCATAACCACAACCTCCGCCACTGCGGACCGCCGCCGCTCGGCCGCCGTCGCCGGCCGCCGTCGCCACTGCCACTCTGCCGCCATCATCACTACCCGGGGCTATACCCGCGTTCCGTCAATTCGTGTCACTAGCATGTGTTCACTGAACCTCAGTGTCTCAACCGGTTAGTTATTAACTATATATCTTTCTCATCGGTAGTTACATATCCTTATCACTTTGCTCGTATTTGCATGTAACCGGATCCTGTCGGGTTTCATTTATTGTTGATCACTTGTTTATTTTTCCGCTGCGTTTTTTTATTAAATCGCTTAATTGATTGACTATTATTTTTTGAAGCGGGTTTTAATAAATAAATTTTTAACTGATCACCCTGGAATCCAAACAGTGGTATCAGAGCCTTGGTTACAACATACAAGTCGGTAGCGGTCTTTTAATCGGAATTAGAACACAAACGTTTATTATTTATAAAGTTTATGATCTAAATAATTTTAAGCGCAACGTTAATTTTGGTCAATATTTTATTTGTTTTGTTTGACCAAAAGATTGCCTGGTTTATTTTGTGATTGTTGTGGAATATGTAAATTTGGTCCGACCTTGTTTTGTGGTTTATTTTCCACTAAGGTTTTTGGCCCTTTTTAGCTCTTTTAAAATATCCTAGATGTGCTTAGGTCTGCATATAATCTGGATGCAATAGAATGACAGTCATGATTTCCCCGGATGACTCAACAATATAAAGACCCGAAACCTCAGATGTTGTTGGCTATCTATCAACGCAAGATTTAAGACTATAAAGTCATGCGCCGATGGTATGTTACCCACATAATACATAGTTCGTTATGTTTGTATCACATGGTATCTTTTATCTATTTGAGCGTTAAGCCTACCGACATTTCACATTACATCCTAGTCATTTCAGCTATAGCACCTTACATGTGTTAGTCAAGCCCTTTAGCACAAACATTTATTTCATTTCTCATATATACACAAACTCTTTTTGTCTTTTTCTTCCTCTAAGGCAAAACATATATACAAATATCTCTCTCTATCCCCCTAAATTTATGCATAAATCTTATGCGCAAATTTACCTTATAAAGAAAACTTTATGTACAAAGAGAAAGAATGTGACACCCCGCAATTTCAGGTTAATACTTTAACCTAACCACGGTCAACTTAGACATACATTCATAGCACTGCATTTAACTAGGGTTAGGTAAGTGAGTCTACACTGGTAACTCTGGGAATTACCGGAACACACATGATAACTTCCGAACGTTGGTGACTAACACAAATAATAATTGTAAGCGAAACGGTTTTATACGAACCTTATGTGTGCTTGACAGATACGTGAATTATATGCCTTAATTGTAAATTACAAGATGTGGTGTGCTTTATGTGAAGATTTTATAATTATAGGTGTATTATGAATATTAGGGAAGTTATAATAAACTATTAACCCTAAACATCTCTCACAATCCCATCAAACGACAGTTTTCTATCACCTCTTTAATCACCATGGTTTTCAGAACCGGATCAGACATCGAACCGGATGCCTTACTGGTTCACTGGTCGGACCGGTTCGACCGATCAGACAGACCGTATTTACGAACCGGATGACGTAATAAATATTATATATATATATATATATATATATATATGTTAAATACAACAAAAATGAAAAGAGCTACAAGTGTTTAAAAAGATCCATCCATGTGCTGTTGTTGTGAGCAATACAATAAATAAACACCATCCCTAGCTTTCAATCAAATACAATAATAGTGTTTGGTTAACTCCACAAAACAAAACCCTACTTACTGCACTTATCTTTTCAGCGCCGTAACCCCCATCTCTCCCCAAAAATCGCTCAACTCTACTGAATGAAGAATGAAGATTAAATCATGGAATAAAGATTGAATAGTTCAACAAAAAATCGGTATGTTTTCTCTTCAATTTCTTTCCTTTTCAAAAACCCGGTTCGAATAATTGATGATGTAATCAGTAGAGATTGTGATTTCTTGCCATATGTTTTAGTTAAACAAACAAATTACTGAATTTGCTTATAACGACAAACAGCAATGGTTGTTTATTGCAGCGATACAGTGGAGTTAAAGAGGGAAAACCAATAAAATAGCAAAATACAGATTGAACCCCCCGAACCGGTTGAACCGTGAACCAGAGATCGAATCAAACCGGGCGATTTTTTAAGATTTGCTGAAAACACCCAAACCGGATCGGCTGATGTAGCGAACTTCGGTTGAACCGGCCGGTCCGAACCGGTTATGAAAACAGTGCTAATCACCATCACCAATCATTCTGCTAATCATTTGGCTACATCAAGTCCTCCACTCTTTGATCATCCAATCTTTCAAGAACAAACCCTAGAATCAATCTAAGGTAAATGTTTATGATTACGTTGTTGTTTTTGTTCTTTTAATTTCAAGCAAACCCTAGTCCTCCAAACAATGGTTCCGTGTTTAGTTAATCCTTCTGATTGTTGTGCTATGGTTTGTGAATGATTTTCCTGTGATTAGGATGCAATCCACATGCTAGAATTGTTAAATTGCTGCTTGATTCATATGCTAGATTAAGATTTTGATCATATACTGTGCATTGAAAACTACATTTTTGGTGTTGTTGATTATGTGCGTTTGTTTGTCCGGAGTTAACAGTCAGGCTTTGTGAAGTCACAAAGTCCGAGTTTACCCATGTCAGGACTTATGTGTTTATAAGGGTCAGGGTTTGTATTTTAAAAGGTCCGAACTTAGGATTATGAGGGTAAGGCTTTGTTATGATGAATATTAGTCCGAATTTAGTTCTAAAAGAATAAGGGATTCCAAATACTCAGGGTTTACAACTCTTGTGTGATCTGAGTTTACAAAAAAATATATCAAGCATTATCAGGGTTTCGTGGGAACAAATTTAAAATGGCCCCGGGTTATGATTAGGGATGAAGAAGACACAGATTCCTTGGATTTTAAACTTCAATTCAAAGGGAAAATCAGGGAACTGTTGATGAGGAAATAAAGATCAGAAAATAATGAAGGGTTTTGGCATCATCTTTTCTAGGGAGAGATTGTTGGCTCATGTGATCCTTCCTTTAAGAACAGATGATACAAAGCCAAAATTGTCATGCAACAACTGATCCTAAATAAACAGTGTTTTGAATTCTATTCCCTCCAATGACAAAGGCATCTAACATCTGCTGGTCTCCAAGTCTGTTAAATGCAAAGCTCTGATGATGTGTAAAGACTGTTGAAGACCAATCCACTGAAGAAGTCAAAGATCTGCTGGAAGTCAAATGACTGATCAACCTTTGTGGAAAGCACTTCTAAAGCTTCATCAGCGGTTGAGCCCATCAGCTGATAGCATCAACAGCACTTTAGTAATCAGTTTTAATTGTATCGGTGTTTTGTATTAAGCAGTGTTTAGAGTCTGTTAGTATTGTTAGATGTCATTGTCTAGGTGACGTCAGCCAAGATGCCACAGTGGTTAGGATTTTACTATAAATAGACATTGCCTGTACTGTTCTATCAGCTTACATACTCACTTGCATTTTGTACGAACAACCACTTGTGAGCTCAGGCTGAGGGGGAGATTGTACTATAAAGTTTTGTTCATTTCTGTTGCAATTATTCATCTGTTTATCTTCCTTCATCTTACATTTCTTAAAACAAACACAAAATATTAAACTCAGATCCTAACAATCTCTGATCTAATTCAGGTTGGCTAATTCCCACATCAGTTTGAATAATTAGCACCTCAGTTTGACTGGTTCCAGCATCCACTACCTGACTTGTCCCAACATCACCTACATTATACTCTAATGCTAGTCTCCTAAGCCTTTGCCAATATTTGTTGTGTATTCCTAACAAGTTTACCTTTAACAGGCCCAACATTGTCCACATCATCATGTATTTCCTCAATCCTAACTTTACAATTAGCAGACATAAAATATGTTTCAACTTCAGTTTGGCCATGCTCAGTATATAATTCCATCAACTTATGATCACCCATGCAAGACAAAAAGTTAATCACATCATAGCTATTTCCTAAAGCCCTCAATCCAAAGTTCAAATCTTTATCAAACAGTTTGAAATGGTAAAAAAATAAACTCATTTTCTAAGTACCCTAGTTCTGACATCATATAACTTACTTCATGAACTGAAAATTCATCCTCGTCTACAAAGTCAGCTTAGTCTACCTGAACTTTTACATACATCATGCTAGGAAACTTTGTGAGAGAGCCCCCATGATGAATCTTGAGTGAGAAAAATGTAGGGTTAACTGAAAAAAAAAAAAAAACATAACAAAATGCCACCATTATCAGTTTAACACTATGGAAAATGAGGAAATGGTTCAACACATGATCAGTGTCAGGGTTTACAAAACTCACCATACATATTCTCTACATCAACCTGTTGTCCCCCAGGACGAACGAGCCACATCGACATTGCACTTCAATCGTCGATAATCTTGTATGCGTTTAATGTTGGAGAATGTTTGGGTTTGATAAAGTTTTCGATTTCGGTGATAATGTATCGAAATATGGGTTAAGAAGATTATAATAAGGGTATTTAGTAGGGGTGTTCAGAAAAAACCATAACCAAATAAAAATCGTAAACCGAACCGTAACCGTAACCAAATAAACCAATCCGAATAATGAATTTGGTTTGGTTTCTAACCGAAACCGAATTGTGAATATGGTTTTTGGTTCGGTTTATGGATCCACATTTTATTTTATTTAGTTTATTCGGTTTATTTGGATAACCGAATAAACCGTTTAACTTAATTAATTATTAAATAAAAATAATAATATTTTATAAATTATATACAATTTAGTAGCCCAAAATAGTTACTATTTTTATGCAGCCTAAAATACCAAATATCTAAAAGCCCAACTCAAACCCGCTCATTTCTAAAAAAATATATTTACAAGTTTTAACAACTAAACATCTATCGGTTTCTCGTTTCTTGTAGAAATGAAGGGTTATGCGTGATTAGGGGAAAGGGTTAAGTGCATTTTGGAACCTGGATTCAGATTTTTCTAGGTCGGTTACTTATTAAGTCTAATATCTAAGTATATGTATTCCCATGGTTATATCAAATATTGATCAAAATACATATTTATTTATTAAATTTTATTTATTTTAAATATGCAGGTTCACTCGAGTTGAAGAAAGACTCATGTTTGAATATTATTTATATTTTGTGTCATTAGACTTGTTAACTATTTATAGTTTCAATGATCTATGTTTTGAAGCTTTAACTTTGTGGTTGTGTCTACGACTACTTTATAAATGTGTTTGTTTTATTTCGCAATGAAACTTTCTTGTATTCATATATTGTTAGGTGTAAATTAGTTGCGATGTTCGGAAGTTGGAACACAAACACAAATATAAATTAGGAAAAAGAAAGTACTTAGGTAAAATTTGGCTTATTTGGTTTCTAACCGAAACCAAACCGAATTGATTTTGGTTTGGTTTGGATCGGTTTGCATATTCCTAATTTGGTTTGGTTTGGGGTAAAAATTTTTGAAAACCGAATAAACCGAACCGAATAAACCAAATAAACAATAAACCGAACCGATGAACACCCCTAGTATTTAGGGTTTTAAACTGGAAGTGTAAAGGATAGGTTGGGAAAAGACATAATTGTCCATCAGGTGTTTTGCATATGACATGTTTTAACGTTTAAAATGGATGACGTTTAGGTCGGGTAGTGAAATCATGGAGGGTTTCATAGATCAAGGAGTAAAATTACTATTTTTAAAGGATTGTGACAAAACCGTTAAAACAATCAAACCATAGAAAGCAAAACGAAAGTTTTCTGTTAAACTATTATATGATGAATGTGTTAATATTAGATTTACTTTTATTCTGCTAAGATTTGCAGAGCATGTATCAAACTTTTTCTTCTAAAATTTAAAAAAGGTCACAAAACTCTAGAGCTTTTTATTTTCAACCCACTTTTATACCCCATAACAGGTCCACATGTAACCTTTACTAAAGCTCAACAAACTTCCATGTGACTTTCCTTTTTACCCCTCCTTTATTTACATTACACTGCATGCATTGGGGTTCTCATCACTAAACATTTGTGGTGCTGGTGGGTATGAATACGCTTGTTCCGCAACATAACTTGGAGGGTATAATTGGTAATTCCCTGGTTGGTAATAATAATATTCATTTTTTCTCATCTCCACCGCGGCCACCGTAGTGTCCTCCTTTTCCCCCGCTTCTTGCTTCTCGCCACCGTCGCCGCCGTTCTTATCTTCGTTTTTTTTACCATCGTCGTTGTTCTCGCTCTTTTCGTCCTCTGGCTTTGGCTCGGGATCTTGCTTCACCATCACCGCGGTTTTACCGGTTCTCTTGTGCACATAATCCACAAGCTCCGCCGCCGAAAAAGTGCCTTTCACCATTACTTGTGAGTTCTTTAGATCCGGGACGACACTTTCCACCCCTACATTCATAACCAAAGGAATCTAAATTAGTACATATGATAACGAGTTCAGTACCGATGGGTACATTTAGACACACCCTTTACGAAATCAGTTTATATACGGTACATTTAGCCCCACCCATATTAATGTCTATAAAGGCCAACTAGGGGCTCGATTCAAAAAAAAAAAAAAAAAAAAAAAGATAAAGTTTGGGCATCATATTTTGCCCCTTGATTTTTTTTAAGGCTATACTACCTTCGATCAACATTTCGATTTTTCGGCTTTAATCTCTCAACTTTTAATATCTAAAAACTTTTGGTGAAAATGTATGCTTTTATGCTTATTACAATTATAATTATAAGTCATATACAAAATATAAGTTTCACCGTATTCAGGGCCGGCTCAACCATTTTAGTGGCATAAAACGAATTAAAAACTTGAGACCTCTTTAAAAAAAATAAACACACTATTTGAGAAAAACCCTCCTTTATCTGGGCTTGGGCCCGGCAAAATAAACTTATGGTTTATTATTGGCGAAGTTAATTTAATTTTTTTTGTATTTTTATATATATTTCTTTATATTTATAAGGATAAGTTCAGCCTAATCCAAATATCATATATAATTTTTTTTAAGTTGAAAGTCCTATTGATTTGAAGGCCTAAAGTACAAGCCTCAATATACTTAGGCTTGGGCCGACCCTCACCGTATTCTGACGATCTCACCTATAATTTAGAATTCATAGTACTTTTGTTAAAAATTAAAAAAGAAAACAAGGACTAGATTTAAAGTAAAATTTTGAGCCGGACGCCTATATGCACAACACACTAAAAGTGATAAAAAACAACATTGAAATATGTAAAAAAGAATTTTATATAATAAATATTTTGTGAAAAAGTTAAAAATGAAATTACTATATTACCCTTCATCCAAAAAATGTGTTTTCTAATCTCTTGGGCACAAGCTTCACAATGCATGTGTACTTTCAAAACCACCGTAATCACCGGCGGAGGCTGCAGTTCACCAAAAAAAAAAAAAAAAAAACACGAGGATGTTAAAAAACCACAAATTAATTAATTAATTCAACCGATAAAAACAAAATAGTTAAATATAAATTATTACAACCTCATCTTTCTTCTCCTCTGGTTTTGGAGTAGCTTCTTCTCGCTCCGGCTTCTTGGGCTCCTCCGCTGGTGGAGTTGGGACCGGCGATATAAGCTCAACTTTCCGATGACTTTTTTTCTGAAGTCGTTCCATAACCTTCAACGGATCTACTTTTTCTCCCTTCACTATGACGTTATGAGTCGTACAATCCGTAATAACATCTTCAACGCCTATTTTTTTTTAAATAATTTAATTTTAGTTATACGAAAAAAACCAATCAAGAAACTGTAAGGCACGCATGAGATTACTGCGCATCATGCACGGCCTATAGTCTATGTAGTCTCTTAGGCCAACTTGGGCCTGACCTACATAGATACAGTAAAAAGCTGTTTACACAACTCAAAGTTGGAACAGGTAGGACGGTACCGTTACGCCTTAATTAATAAGTACAAAAAGGTAAATAAATGTAAAAAGTACAAACCTTCAAATCCTTTAAGGCATCTCCGGACTTTTCTAGCACAACCTTCACAATGCATGAACACTCTCAAAACCACCTCTAGCGGCGGTGGTGGTGGCGGCAGATCTTTAGACTCCTCTTCCTTTTTCTCATCTCCGGTGGACGGTTTCGCTTCCTCTTCCGCCTTTTCCGGCTTCTTTTCCTCCTGTAAAATCAAGAATTAAACAACACCCACTTATCAAAATTACATTTTTATTAAGAACACTCAACTTTTACTAAAACCAACATAAAAAACTAATCATTTTCATTTTCACTTTAAAATAATAACTAGAGGTTAAAGAACACACCTCTCCCATTAAACAGTTGAGTTGTGATCTCTAGGGTGGAAGTAGATTTATGGGTTTATAATGGACTGACAGACCTATGAATTCAGGCACAAAAACACACAGTAATGCACAGTGGTGTGTGATTTAATCGAGGTGAAAAGGGAGTGTGAGATGTGGGCGTGATTCAGCTGGATGATGAGGAGGACCATCACATCTAGCGAGAATAGCACTCAATTCAGTCATCATAAACATGACATGGATTTTAGATGCCACATCAGATAAACCTTTTTGGAAGTAAAGTTAATTACACATGTAATCAAAATCTTAATGGGTTCATACTTCATCGTAGTCAAACACGTAGCTAAATTTAAAAAGTGTCATGTTTAACTTAACTAGTAAAATTCACTCGCAACTTGCTTCGGAATTCATTCGGTATCAGTTTGGTTCATTACAGTATTGATACGGTACTGACACTTAGTATAATAACCTAAAACAAAAATATAGCAACCCAAAAGGATGTCAACACGTGTTTTATATTGATCGAAAACCATAAAACCGGATATTAGCATCGATTCCAGTAGTACCAATACCGATACTGATGTTGTTTTGTCAGAATCGTCGTGGTACAAATATTTTTGGACCGTATCAGTTTGGTTCGTCGTTGTAGGTCCCCTTAACCGTGGATCGAATACGAGATTGATAATCAACCAAGGGTGCGGAATCCCCTTAGTAGATCTAATGAATACAGAAACAAGTTTGTAAGATGAACATGAACAATCACTTTAAACCGGTATTTCAATTGATTATCAAACACTATTGTTTACATTCAATTCAATGCCACACGAAATCTCTCTGCTACTCTCTGTAGATTTCTCACACACAAACTCTCTGTAACTATCTCTCAGAATGTCTATCCCAAAACCCTAATGCATAAGTTGTTTATATTACACAATCATGCAAACAGGGCTAGGCCCACATTACAATTAAACATACACTCGGACCCACTAAACATAATACACTCATACACTCACATAACTCAATAACTTGGAGCTATACAAGATATCTGAAACTTGGAACATGTGGAAACTAAGACCACATCTATAACTCGGACCATCTTGTTTCCAATCCATAAACTCGGAACTTCTTGTTCTTGAAATACAATAGTTCGGAATCCACATAAGGACTTTTTTGTTTCTTCGGAATTATCAATATCATTCAAGTCTTCAACATCCAAGTGCTTGTTCAAGATATCCAAAGACCAACACAAAGCTGTTGTCACATAAAATGCACCAACAAACTCTCACTTGACAATAACTTGCAAAGGTTAACTTAGTCTTCAAACATCTCGTAGCTTCAGCTTCAACAAGAATTCTGTCAGCAACAAACTCCCCAAGTCTTCCAAGCTCCGAGTCAGCAATCCAGTTACGTCTTCAAATCTTCTATTATGCACTGCAAAAGGAGGATTTACTAAGTAACAACAAACTCCTCATCTCAGTATAGAAATCAACACGTGTTTACATCAACCAAAAACGATAAAACTGAACACTAGTATCGGCTGCGATGTTGTTCGAATGATATTGAACAGTTCACATTGTCTCGGTACTGGTACTGATATATATTTATCGTCGCAGATAAAGTTGTATAAATGAAAAGTTTTGGAAAAAGTGAAAACCATAATCGATTGGTTTAGATCGCCACGATACTGGTACCTATATTCATTCATTTATTATCGGAGACAAAGCTGTATAAATGAAAATTTTTCGAAACCAGAAACCATAAAAATGAATACAAGTATCGGTACCGATGTTGTTCATTACGATATGGTGTGAGTTTATCAAAAGAAAAACAATTAAAATATATACCAGTACCGTTGTTCGTTTGGTTTCGACTCGATTCACTACACTAACGACATGATATCCTTTATCATGTCCTATTCTCGTTGTCACTCATCCCTATTCCCAAGAAGAACATATTAGGGTGAACGGGGCGCCCTCGGGGTGGCGTGCGGTGAGTGAGTTCTCCGCTCGGGAACACCGCCGCCGACCCCTCGGGGTGGCTAAGCGGGGACTTGTCTGTGGCATTGGTTCACCGCACATCAAATTGATTTTTTGAACGATATTTACTTAATTAAAAAAATAAAAAAAAGCAAGTCCCCCAAGAGAGGAGTGTCGCCATCAAATTGAGGGTGTGGGGGGAGTTAAGTGGGGAGTTGACGTGGCGCATGCTAATTGGTTGTGGGTAAGAGAGGTCACTCCCCACTTAGAGGAGTGCCCCTTACACCCTTAGTGAATAAATAATACTTTATCACTATTTTTATTTTGTTTTTGTAACGAGTAATAAAAATAAATTACACGTAATTAATCGGAAAATAAAAAGACAATGACTTAAAATAGAAAAGTTTCGTCATTGAGAAAAATCATCAGACCTATACAAAAAAAAAGATGAATTATTGGAAGAATCAAATCGAAACACCACAAAATTGTTCAACTTGTCACAAAATGTTGGAAAAAAATACCACCATTATATGTTGATAAAAAAAAACCTTGATTGAGACATAAATAAGAAATAAACGGATGAAATGAAATTCCTAAAAGATGACATACCATAAATCTTTATATGGTAAGAGTCGTGTTATCTTCATAATTGGCGACTATCATCATATACGTTTGAAAATGATGTGCTAAGTCAACCACTATCTCATGTCTTCTGGAGTGTTTTAAACGATCGTATTAGATCGTGGGGTATGGTGGGTGTGGGTTGGGGACATGGTGTGACACGTGCAATATGGGACACCCAAGACCAAAAACCAATTTCAAAAGGGTATGGTGGGGCGTGGGTTGGGTGGCGTGGAGAAAAATCCAATTTCAAAGGACTAGTGCTCTTGGCCAATGAGGTTCCGCCATGTCATGTGGTAGCCCAGCCCCACGCCCGGCCTTAAACTCCCGCCCAAGGGGCCACGCCCAAACCCAAGCCCACCCGGGGTTGTGACTTGGGCATTTCTCTCCAACCCACGCCCCATACCCCATAGTCTTAGCTTATCAGTTTTGTATAATCATATGAATAATAAAACCAGTGGCGTTTCTAGGAATTCATGTACCATATTTGTGTCACACCCCTTTCTTAGGCGGAAGCACGAGGTGTGATCATGAAAGGTTTTCATTGCATACGATTAGTAAACATACTACATGCTCGTAAAAATAATTCCAAATGCAAAACATTACATAACTGAAAATTATAGTTTAAGTGTTTACATCACGAGACATCAAATTGTCTGAACAGTTTACAACTTTATTCAAAAGCAAACATAAACCACATCCACGAGCAAGAGTAAGACCGTGCGCACATCCACTTTAGTTACCTAAATTACATGTGAGTTTTTGGAAAAAAACGTCTACATAATGTTGGTGTGAATTCATGCAGTTCTTGTATTGAACGTTTGTATACTTTGTATGAAAACATAGTATGTATATTGTATAAATCAAGTATTTCTGTATGTATCATGTATAAATCAAGTATTTCTGTATGTATCATGTATAAATCAAGTATTTCTGTATGTATCATGTATAAATCAAGTATTTCTATATGTATCTTGTTGTTAATGGGTTGCAAGGCCATTAACATGTGACACGACATAGGAAGCAACCAAACCATAGGCATTTTTCTAGTTGTCGATTCACGACGGAGACACAAAAGCACTACTCGGTACTAGATTTCACCAAGAGTGGCTGCCCGAAAACCCATTAGATCTAACATTTTGTTCTGCGGTCTTAGTATGTACACGATTAATGGTGCTTATGGTACCCTATTCGTGACACGATTTCTCGTATCATTCCTTAAAACGCATCATACTTGGTACTAGTTATCACCAAGAGTGCTTTTTGTTTTTGTATCCATCATACCATTTGTAAACATTGTAACATTGGTAACATGTATTTCACCCCCGAAGTTATAAAACTGAAAACAGTTAAAAGAAAAGGGGGAGCATGAACTCACAACTTTGCGTTCCTTGCGCCGTAAACTTCACCGGTTTTTGCTTATCTAGCGTCGTGACCTAAACGTGTTTTATTAACGTTAGTCACTAGACTTGTATCGCACAAGTACAAATCACCATCTTTTATGTATTTGTTCTTGTGTTAAAAATAATTTATATTTTTAACTATGTGTCTTACTTATATTATTTTCTCAAAAATAAATATAAGTATCTTGTATTTTTCACCCGAATTATGTATTTTGTCCAAAACTTCATTTCATGTTCATAACCTGTCCAAGTTATTTATTATATGATGAAATATATTTTCATAAATATATTCTCTTGTATTTGTCTAAGCATGTTGTATGTGTATTTTTGTATTTTCACTCCTTAGGAGTATTTAGTGTATTTTCAAGTCCTAATATACTATTACATGTAATACATACTACATACACTTAGCACAAAATTTGGTGATCAATAAATATATATATTTTTCTCAAAAATATACATACTTAATATCAATTTTAATCTTGAAGAAATCATCATTTCTTAACACAAAAATTAGGGAAGCCTTGGTAAATATTTTAGATACATTTTTTAGGGAATAAGTTTCTCAAAAACTTATATTTTTCCTAAGTGTCAAAATTTAAAATTTTTTGACATAGTTTCCCCTAAAAATGGAGGTTTCCAATGTTTTCAAAACATGTGTTTATTTTCTTTTAAATCATCATCAAACATCAACAACAAATCACTAATCATCTTACTCTTACCAAGTGCAAAAACTATTCCCTTTACAATACAACATGAACTTGATTTTTCACAAAAACGCGTAGTAACTTGGTAAAGTATTTAGTAGCCTTAGTTACCCTCCAAAATATATTTACTTATTGATAAACTTCATTCTTGTAAATTTTAGATGTTTACAACTTGTAAACACATTTCACAAAAATGTTTACTTATTGGATCTTCTTGTTTCAAAAGCATTTCTACACTTATTTTGTCACTAAAAATAGTGTAGGTTTAACAAAAATCACGATCTTTCAAAAATCATCTTTTTAAACTTGGTTTTCTTGGAAAATCATTCATAAATTTTGGATCTACAAGTTTACTAGTTCACTTTGATCATTGTTTTATAAGAAATCATTTTTATTTATCAAGTTCATGTCTTTACTAGAAGATGATTATCTTATGTAAACACATAATCATCTCCTAACTTGCTAAATCATGTTTTTAATCATAATCTAGCAAGTTCCATGTAATGATCAACATCAACATCTCTAGTAATCAACAAGCAAACATCATCCATATGCTAAACAATAACATTTCATCTATATATCATCATACTTCATCTTATGTTTCAAGATTCAAGTTCAAGTCTTTTAGTGTTCTTGTGATTTCATCATAATATACCTTTTAACCACTAAAAATATGAAGTAAACAAGAGTTACAAGAAGCTTACTACTAGTTTCAAGCTAGGGAAGAAACAAAATGAAGATCAAGTGGATAAAAGCTTGTGATGGAGGTCCTTCAAGATCCGAGTCCACCAAACCTTCTAATACGGCTCCTTACACCTTGAGTGAAGCCTGGAATGGATGAACAAAGGTTGATGATAATGGTAGTATGGTGAAGGGGGGGTCGGCCGTAGCTTTAGAGAGGGAGGAGAAAGAGTTATGAAGTGGTGATGAAGGTGATGAGTGAGGTGATCATGTTCTTATAATTCCCTAATCCTTATTAACCAATGGTCATTGTGTCTTCTCTAGTACATACACATCTTTGCCAAATCCCAAGGAAATATTATGGAAGATTAGTGAAGATTTGAAGCAATCTTGAGTGGGGGCCACTACTTTGGGCCGTAGACAAGCAATTGGGGGGGGGTTAAATGTAACTTTCAAATGGTAAGTTGGTAATTAGTGGAAGTTAAAGGTAAAAGTCTAGTGTTTAATGTGTAGGATGCTTTATGTAATATGTTAGAGTGTTCGGGAGCCATAACTAGCTCAGAAAAAGTAAAACAATGCTTCTAGCAATATTTTAGTGTTCCGGGTAATGTCAGGTTGTTCGGTTAAATACCGGTTCGTTAAAGTGCTAAATTGCATCGTTTAGTGTCCTTTATGTCCCCTTTTGTGATACTTTCAATTCCCGACACTTAGGAAAGTATTCTGGATCAATTTGTCATGTTTTTACATGGTAAAATCTTGTTACAATGCTGAATTTTGCTGAAATATGTGAAATTCAGCATTTATAGTGTGTTTCGGGTGCTTTTTAGTGCGTATTCTAGCTTTCGGAAGGTCTATATGTTAACCCTTGTATGTACTCTTGGGTTTTAATGTATTTTTGTCATTGGACTTACACCTAGGTTCCAATTCTATTGTCTAACTGCTTTTTGCAGAATTGTTGACACAATTTGTATTACCGGTGAGTTTACTAGTATTTCTGATGCAACGCTGTTCATTAATGCATAAAGCAATATCTTGTAGTATAAAACGTGCATGAATTCACTTGTATAGTATGTAATCAGACAATGTTGACATTTAAGCACATAATTGCAGTCATTAAGTATTAATTAAAGTGTACGGAAATTACCGGTTTTGTGCCAGTTGTCACAGTCTCCCCCCGTTAAAAGAATTTCATCTCGAAATTCAGGCTGAGCTGACTCTTGCAGGAGTCTTCTTGAATAGGTGGGGGTACTTTTCTTTAAACTGGTCTTCACCTTCCCACGTGTACTCGGGTCCGTGCTTAGAGTTCCAACGTACTTTGACAAGTTTGACACTGCTCCTTCTGGTCTTGTTGACTTTCCAGTCTGTAACCTCAATGGGTTGTTCTGTAAATCGGAGGGTGTCATCAATATGTACTTCATCCGCAGGGATGATCACGTTTTCTTGTGTTGGAGTCTTCTTGAGGTTGGATACATGGAACGTATCATGTACTCCATTAAGTTCTTCCGGTAATTCCAACTTGTATGCCAAGGTACCAATTCTTTCTAAAATCTTGAATGGTCTGATGTATCGTGGATTCAACTTTCCACGCTTTCCAAATCTTACTATGCCCTTCCAAGGTGAGACCTTCAACAAAACTTTGTCTCCCACCTCGAACTCTAATGGTTTCCGTTTTCTATCAGCGTAGCTGTTTTGTCGACCTCGAGCCACCTTAATGCGCTCTCGGATCTGCATGATCTTGTCGATTGTCTCTTGCACAAGTTCAGGACCAACCATGCGTTTGTCTCCAGTGTCTGCCCAACATAAGGGCGAGCGGCACTTGCGGCCATACAGAGCTTCGAATGGTGCGGCTTTTATGCTCGTATGATAACTCTTATTGTAGGAAAACTCAACCAAAGGTAGGTGAGTATCCTAGCTGCCACCTAGGTCTATAACACATGCGCGAAGCATATCTTCTAATGTTTGTATGGTTCGTTCGCTTTGTCCGTCTATTTGTGGATGGAAGGCCGTGCTTAGATCTAGCTGAGATCCAAAGGCTTCCTGAAAGGATTGCCAGATTCTTGAGACAAAGCGTCCATCTCTGTCTGAAATAATTGAGATAGGCACTCCATGACGTGCCACGATTTCCTTTAAGTATATCTCAGCGAGCTTTCCAGTGCTATCCTTTTCTCGGATTGGTAGGAAATGCGCAGATTTCGTCAATCGATCAACTATCACCCATATCATATCGTGCCCCCTAGGGGTCCTGGGTAATTTTGTTATGAAGTCCATAGAGATTTTCTCCCATTTCCACATGGGTATCTCTGGTTGTTGCAGTAGCCCAGATGGTTTCTGATATTCAGCCTTAACCTTAGCACAGGTTAGGCACTTTCCAACATAAATAGCAACATTGCTTTTAAGTCTCGGCCACCAATAATATTCCTTTTAAGTCTTGATACATTTTATCCGATCCTGGATGGATCGAGTATCTCGACTTGTGCGCTTCATCAAGGATGACTTCTCGAATACCGCCATAGAGCGGAGCCCAAATACGCTTCTTAAAGTATAAGGTTCCCTCTTCATTTGGCACCATATATTTCAACATACCCCGGAGGTATTCAGCTTTACGGTTTTCCATCTTAAGGGCTTCTTGTTGTGCGTCACGAATGCGTTCAGTGAGGTTCGTTCGAATAGTCATTTCCAATGCTCGAACCCTTAGGGTCTTAACCCTTTCTTTTCGACTTAATGCATCTGCTACAATGTTTGCCTTTCCAGGATGGTACTTGATCTCATAGTCATAATCGTTCAGCAGTTCGACCCATCGTCGCTGACGCATGTTTAATTCCTTCTGATCAAATATGTGTTGTAGGCTTTTGTGATCTGTGAAGATTGTACATCGAGTACCATATAAATAATGTTGCCAGATTTTCAAGGCGAATACCACTGCGCCAAGCTCCAGGTCGTGAGTGGTATAGTTTCTTTCATGCACCTTCAACTGTCTTGAAGCGTAAGCAATGACTTTTTGGCGTTGCATGAGAACGCAACCCAAACCTTGTCGCGAAGCGTCGCAGTATACTACGAAGTCTTCTGTGCCTTCGGGTAGGGATAGTATCGGTGCATCGCATAGCTTATTTTTGAGCAGCTGGAAGGCTTCTTCCTGCTTATCATCCCAGTCGTACTTCTTGTCTTTCTGCGTAAGGGTCGTCAGCGGTTGAGCTATTTTGGAGAAGTTCTCAATAAACCGTCGGTAATAGCCCGCTAAGCCCAAAAATTGTCGAACTTCAGTTGTGGTTTTGGGGGCTTCCCAATTCTTTATGGCTTCTATCTTGGACGGGTCTACATGAATGCCCTTCTCGTTCACAACGTGACCAAGAAACTGTACTTCGCGAATCCAAAATTCGCATTTTGAGAACTTTGCATAAAGTTTCTCCTTCTTCAGTAGTTCCAGAATGGTTCTGAGATGTTGCTCGTACTCTTCTCTCGTTCGTGAGTAAATCAGGATATCATCGATAAATACAATCACGAATTTATCGAGATATGGTTTGCATACGCGGTTCATCAGATCCATAAATACCGCTGGCGCGTTTTCTTCAGTCCGAATGGCATCACAAGAAACTCGTAATGCCCATAGCGTGTTCTAAATGCAGTCTTTGGTACACTTTCCTCTTGGATTCTTAACTGATGGTATCCAGATCGAAGATCGATCTTGGAATAGTAGCTCGATCCTTGCAATTGGTCAAATAAGTCATCAATCCTCGGTAGTGGATACCGATTCTTGATTGTGAGCTTGTTCAGTTCTCTGTAATCGATACACATCCGCAGTGTTCCATCCTTCTTCTTTACGAACAATACTTGAGCTCCCCAAGGTGAGAAGCTTGGCCTTATGAATCCTTTATCCAACAACTCCTGAAGTTGTGTAGATAATTCTTGCATTTCGGATGGTGCAAGCCGATAGGGTGCCTTAGCTACAGGAGCGGCTCCTGGAACCAAGTCTATATGAAATTCGACTTGTCGTTGTAGAGGTAGTCCTGGCAGATCTTCGGGAAAAACATCAGGGAATTCCTTCACCACAGGAATGTCTTCGAGTTTCGGCTCCACAGCCTTCTTATCTACAATGTGTGCTAGGAAAGCAATGCATCCTTTCCTTAAGCACTTATGTGCCTTCATACAACTGATGATTCGCAGAGGCGCATCTCGCTTTTTTCCATGCACGATGAGCGTTTCATCATTCGCCAGAGGGATGCGAATGATTTTCTCATGACAAATAACTTCAGCTTTGTTCTTGGACAACCAGTCCATTCCGACCACTACATCGAAGCTACCCAATTGAATAGGTAAGAGATCGATGCTAAATCTTTGCTCACCAAGTTCAAATGTGCAACCCCTAACAACTTCGCCCGATTCAACAAGTTTACCATTGGCTAGCTCTATGGAATAAGGAATATCTAATCTACTAGATTCTATCCCAAGCATAAGTTTAAATTCCATAGACATGAAGCTATAATCGGCACCAGTGTCGAATAGTATGGATGCAAAGTGATTATTAACGAGAAACGTACCAGTGACCACATTAGGGTCCTCGCGTGCGTTCCTTGCTCCAATTACAAATGCTTGAGCCTGAGCGTTGTTTCCCCTTGGGCAATCTTTTATGAAATGATCCTTGCTTCCACAACTAAAGCATCCTTGGTTTTGCCCAGCTCCATTCCCATTCCGGTTACCATTGCCATTTCCATTTCCACCATTTCTATTACCAGCACCATTGCGGTTTCCATTCCCATTCTTTCCTTTTCCCCAACAATCCTCAGTATGGTGACCCAGTTTTCCACACTTGTCACATTTTGGAATGCGACAAACTCCTTCGTGATGACGCTTGCACTGGTTGCAAATAGGCAGAGTGCCCATGTATCTTTTGGCAGGAGCGTCATTCATGGTTGCAAGAGTTTTCATCTCCTGAGACGGGTTGGGGTCTCGTTTCTTGTTGTTGGAACCCTTGTTATTGCGTGTTGCTTGATTCAGATTCGAATGCTTTCTTTTCTTGTCACCAGACGACTCAGCATGCGTCTCGGTCTTTTCTGTTGGGTTCAACGATAACTTCTTCATTCGAACAGCATCTTCAATAAGGCTGACATCCAGAGTTACAGCCTCAGTGATCGTTTGAGGTTTGGCCGAAGTTACCATGCTGCGAAATTCTGAGGCCAATCCCCAAATGTAGCGTTCAACGCGCTTAAATTCGGGAGTCACCATGTAGGGGATCACTCTTGACAAGTCGTGGAACCTTTGAGTATAACCAGTAATGTTAGCACCTTCCATGGTCAAGTGCCAGAACTCAGTCTCCAACCTTTGGAGTTCAGCACGTGAGCAATATTTCTCTCTCATTCTTTCCTTCAGTTCATCCCAAGTCATGCCATAAGCGGCATCATCACCTAGAGTTTGGACTTGCAAATTCCACCAAGTCAAAGCTTCATCAATAAACAACCCAGTAGCAAAAGTGACTTGCTGATCCGTGGTACACTTGCTCATACGGATAGTGGCTCCAGTCTTCTCCGTCTAGCGTACAAACGCCACTGCACCTCCAGTGCCGTCGTATTTCAACGGTTTGCAGTCGAGAAACTGCTTGAAAGTGCAGCCCTGAGCTGCATTTCCTCCAGATGAATCTCCATTCCCATTACGCCTGGCATTGCTTGGTCCTCCACTTTGTTCAGTACGGTTCACCTCGTACTGGGCGATAGCTGCGGAGATTCTTTCCTCCAGTAGGGCGTTTAGCTCTTTAGCAGTTCTTGGCAGTGGGGGAGGAGGAGGAGGTTGATCACGAGCGTTCACAGCTCTCTTTGGTGCCATGTTCTGACAGAACACAACACAATAGGGTTAGACTTTTGTTTGATATCGTCATGCGAGGCAGTAGTAGTATATATATACAAGCATATACCACATAAGTGACATCAAACAATTATTACTCCAGCAGGGTACTTAGTAGGCTGAGGGAGGGGTGTTCACATTTGACCTTTTCTGGCACTGAGGGAATCTATACGTGACAAGACTTGCTGTGGTTTCTGTGCACTGAATTCCATAATTATGTATGCATCCATAATTACGTAACTCCTTGAACAGTCCGCACAGTTCGTTTCATCCTCGTATCACTTCCTTCAGATAGGCCATTGTTTTCAGGTAAAGTCACATATACTTGTGACATTCATGTATATATCAATTATCACACATAATTCCAAGTAATTCTTAATCACAGATAAGTGCTACTCCAGTGCACCCTAAGTCTCGTAGTGCCTTTTCTTGACTCTTTGTAAACAGTTTCAGGTAGTGGATGTCGTGAAAATTTTTATGCAATGAAAACTTTTTGAAAATTTGTTTTCGTGAAAGGATCCTAGAGATTGTAGTCTAGACTAGAGAAGGAATCCTGGTTCACTACAATCGCAGCTCTAATACCAATCTGTCACACCCCTTTCTTAAGCGGAAGCACGAGGTGTGATCATGAAAGGTTTTCATTGCATACGATTGGTAAACATACTACATGCTCGTAAAAATAATTCCAAATGCAAAACATTACATAACTGAAAATCAAAGTTTAAGTGTTTACATCACGAGACAGCAAATTGTCTGAACAATTTACAACTTTATTCAAAAGCAAACATAAACCACATCCACGAGCAAGAGTAAGACCGTGCGCACATCCACTTTAGTTACCTGAAATACATGTGAGTTTTTGGAAAAACGTCAACATAATGTTGGTGTGAATTCATGCAGTTCTTGTATTGAACGCTTGTATACTTTGTATGAAAACATAGTATGTATCTTGTATAAGTCAAGTATTTCTGTATGTATCATGTATAAATCAAGTATTTCTGTATGTATCTTGTTATTAATGGGTTGCAAGGCCATTAACATGTGACACGACATAGGAAGCAACCAAACCTTAGGCATTTTTCTAGTTGTCGATTCATGACAGAGACACAAAAGCACTACTCGGTACTTGTTTTCACCAAGAGTGTGGCTGCCCGAAAACCCATTAGATCTAACCTTTTGTTCTGCGGTCTTAGTATGTACACGGTTAATGGTGCTTATGGTACCCTATTCGTGACACGATTTCTCGTATCATTCCTTAAAACGCATCATACTTGGTACTAGTTATCACCAAGAGTGCTTCTTGTTTTTGTATCCATCATACCATTTGTAAACATTGTAACATTGGTAACATGTATTTCACCCCCGAAGTTATAAAACTGAAAACATTTAAAAGAAAAGGGGGAGCATGAACTCACAACTTTGTGTTCCTTGCGCCGTAAACTTCACCGTTTTTTGCTTATCTAGCGTCGGGACCTAAACGTGTTTTATTAACGTTAGTCACTAGACTTGTATCGCACAAGTACAAGTCACCATCTTTTATGTATTTGTTCTTGTGTTAAAAATAATTTATATTTTTAACTATGTGTCTTACTTATATTATTTTCTCAGAAATAAATATAAGTATCTTGTATTTTTCACCCGAATTATGTATTTTGTCCAAAACTTCATTTCATGTTCATAACTTGTCCAAGTTATTTATTATATGATGAAATATATTTTCATAAATATATTCTCTTGTATTTGTCTAAGCATGTTGTATGTGTATTTTTGTATTTTTGTATTTTCACTCCTTAGGAGTATTTAGTGTATTTTCAAGTCCTAATACACTATTACATGTAATACATACTACATACACTTAGCACAAAATTTGGTGATCAATAAATATATATATTTTTCTCAAAAATATACATACTTAATATCAATTTTAATCTTGAAGAAATCACCATAACACAAAAAATTAGGGAAGCCTTGGTAAATATTTTAGATACATTTTTAGGGAATACGTTTCTCAAAAACTTATATTTTTCCTAAGTGTCAAAATTTATAAAAATTTTGACGTAGTTTCCCCTAAAAATGGAGGTTTCCCATGTTTTCAAAACATGTGTTTATTTCCTTTTAAATCATCATCAAACATCAACAACAAATCACTAATCATCTTACTCTTACCAAGTGCAAAAACTATTCCCATTACAATACAACATGAACTTGATTTTTCACAAAAACGCGTAGTAACTTGGTAAAGTATTTAGTAGCCTTAGTTACCCTCCAAAATATATTTACTTATTGATAAACTTCATTCTTGGAAATTTTATATGATTACAACTTGTAAACACATTTCACAAAATGTTTATTTATTGGATCTTCTTGTTTCAAAAGCATTTCTACACTTATTTTGTCACTAAAAATAGTGTAGGTTTAACAAAAATCATGATCTTTCAAAAATCATCTTTTTAAACTTGGTTTTCTTGGAAAATCATTCACAAATCTTGGATCTACAAGTTTACTAGTTCACGTTGATCATTGTTTTACAAGAAATCATTTTTAATACTCAAGTTCATGTCTTTACTAAAAGATGATTATCTTATGTAAACACATAATCATCTCCTAACTTGCTAAATCATGTTTTTAATCATAATCTAGCAAGTTCCATGTAATGAGCAACATCAACATCTCTAGTAATCAACAAGCAAACATCATCCATATGCTAAACAATAACATTTCATCTATATATCATCATACTTCATCTTATGTTTCAAGATTCAAGTTCAAGTCTTTTAGTGTTCTTGTGATTTCATCATAATATACCTTTTAACCACTAAAAATATGAAGCAAACAAGAGTTACAAGAAGCTTACTACTAGCTTCAAGCTAGGAAAGAAACAAAATGAAGATCAAGTGGATAAAAGCTTGTGATGGAGGTCCTTCAAGATCCGAGTCCACCAAACCTTCTAATACGGCTCCTTACACCTTGAGTGAAGCTTGGAATGGATGAACAAAGGTTGATGATAATGGTGGTATGGTGAAGGGGGGTCGGCCGTAGCTTTAGAGAGGGAGGAGAAAGAGTTGTGAAGTGGTGATGAAGGTGATGGGTGAGGTGATCATGTTCTTATAATTCCCTAATCCTTATTAACCAATGGTCATTGTGTCTTCTCTAGTACATACACATCTTTGCCAAATCCCAAGGAAATATTATGGAAGATTAGTGAAGATTTGAAGCAATCTTGAGTGGGGGCCACTACTTTGGGCCGTAGACAAGTAATTGGGGGGGGGGGTGGGGGGTTAAATGTAACTTTCAAATGGTAAGTAGGTATTAGTGGAAGTTAAAGGTAAAAGTCTAGTGTTTAATGTGTAGGATGCTTTATGTAATATGTTAGAGTGTTCGGGAGCCATAACTAGCTGAGAATAAGTAAAACAATGCTTCTAGCAATATTTTAGTGTTCCGGGTAATGTCCGGTTGTTCGGTTAAATATCGGTTCGTTAAAGTGCTAAATTGCATCGTTTAGTGTCCTTTATGTCCCCTTTTGTGATGCTTTCAATTCCCGACACTTAGGAAAGTATTCTGGATCAATTTTTCATGTTTTTACATGGTAAAATCTTGTTACAATGCTGAATTTTGCTGAAATATGTGAAATTCAACATTTAGAGTGTGTTTCGGGTGCTTTTTAGTGTGTATTCTAGCTTTCAGAAGGTCTATATGTTAACCCTTGTAAGTACTCTTTGGTTTTAATGTATTCTTGTCATTGGACCTACACCTAGGTTCCAATTCTATTGTCTAACTGCTTTTTTCAGAATTGTTGACACAATTTGTCTTACCGGTGAGTTTACTTGTATTTCTGACGCAACGCTGTTCATTAATGCATAAAGCAATATCTTGTAGTATAAAACGTGCATGAATTCACTTGTATAGTATGTAATCAAACAATGTTGACATTTAAGCACATAATTGCAGTCATTAAGTATTAATTAAAGTGTACGAAAATTACCGGTTTTGTGCCAGTTGTCACAATTTGAGCTCAGAAAAAATGTGCCCTTATGCTTTAACGATAAACAATGCAATTACGAAAATGACAAGATCGTAGTATTCGATAAACAAAACAATTACGAAAAAATAAGAAAATCATATTATCCGAATGAGTTACATACCGTATAGCACCGGTTTGAGACTTCACCAATTCTTCCGCCCGTTTCCTCTTTTGACGTGTTTGCCATCCGGATGCTTGTTTAGGAGTCATTAACGCCTAAATAATCGAGTTCAATTGACAATAAATTATCAAAATGGGTGTTCAATTAACAACAATAATTAATCAATACTCAATTATACATAACATCACTATGCATATTTGTTAGGATCTGAGGCTATCATGATTGTGTTTGTTTGAGATTAATGAAGAAATGGATGAATAACAAAAGGATTAAATGCAGCGGAAATGGAAACAAACTTTACAACACAATTAGAGGGAAATAGTTTTTAGTAAACATGTTCTCTTCATTAAGTCGAATGCTTACAAAACATAATGATTACATGACATGCTTACATACTAAAACTCCCCCTCAGCATGAGCTCAATGGTTGATCGTACAAGATAACTGGATTGAAGGAGAAAACTCCTTGAATAGAACAGTACAAACTGTTCTATTTATAGTACAGATAAAATCACTGAAGCATCTTTGCTGACGTCACCATGAAAGTGACATCTAACAACCTCTAAGGACTGTTACATACAACCACTGACTATCAAACAACTGATTACATAGACACTGTTTCTATAAACTATTGTTTCACTTTCCACTGATGTAGTCTAAGCATCAGTGCTTTCTTCAAAGGTGATCAGTCCTTGAATGAGCAGCACTTTGGTCTTCAACAGTACTTAGGAGACATCAGCAGATAGAGCTTCAGTTCTTTAATCTTTATCAGTGCTTGGCCTATCAGTGGTTGGGATGATCAGTGTTTGGAGACTATCAGTTGTTAGATCCACTGTCAAGGGGAAAGTCTTTGTATAAGCACTGATTATGATAATCCACTGCTTTGAACCAGTTTTGGCTATATATCATCTGTTCCTCTGTAGGGTTCAATCCCAACAATCTCCCCCTGGAACAGATGATGCCAAAACACTTCATTATTAAGGATCTTTATTGCCTCATCAGGAGTTCTCTAACTTGACCTTTGAATTGTAATTCAAAGTTCATGGAGTCCTCATCATTCTCATCCCTGCACAATGTAAGCTCAAGGAGATCTTATAGATCTTCTACACACAGCCGAGTGCTTATTTCCTTGATATGTACTTCACTTCACCACTGGACTTGAGCAAAGTCAATACGTGGGTCTTTTGATCAGACATCCACTTTAGTATCTTTGAGTCCAGTGGGTTTCTTGGGAGAGTCTTTATTTTAGATGAGTTTCGAGATGGGGGCCTGCTCAGAACTTTGTTGGCTATATCTTGAAGCTTTGCTGAGCTATCATCTTCTAGTGCCATTCTTTTAAAAGCCTCTTTAAAATACACAGCTTCTTGTTCTTTCTCTTCTGCATCAGTCAGCTTTTGCCTCTTTCTTTAGTTTAACACAATGACAGAGGTATCTGATGATGTAAACAGTGGTTCAGAAGTGTGGGCCTGCTGCTTTGACTTATCAGTGGTTTTGTAATTTGGCTTCTTTAGAAGGCTAGGATCTGTTTCTCTCCTTTTTCTCAGCCTTTCATAAGCCTCATCAGTATACTGCCTTATCCATTTTGCTATGGCTTTGGCTTTGTTGATACATATTATGTGGATACGGCTCGGCTCGGTTCGACTCGGCTACGAAGTGAAGGCCGTAGTCAAGACATCCTCCTGTCTTGACTCGGTATGCATATTGATATGTGTTTATGTGTTGTCTGCTTGTTTGAATCCCAACATGAGACAAGGCCCAACAACCATGTGACGAAGTCTCTTTGAAGCCCAAGCCTAATCACACATGATGAAACACCTTGTTGGTGAAATCCCCTGATGGCGAAATCCTCTATGTGACGAAGACACTGATGTGTGATGAAATAAGGTGATTTCGTCGAGACCATGGGAGTTCGTCGTTGGGTCTTCGTCGGCTTCTTGATTTCGTCATCATGATAGTATAAATACACAGACACGGAACAGAAACAAGTAATGAGTCTGCATAGACTTTGAGCGAACACACTGTAAACACACACACACACTAAGAGTTTATGAGAGCATCTTGTAAACATTGCTTTGTAACCGTTTTCTAGATTAATACATTGGAGTGTTAATCGGTGAATCTTGTGTTTTACGTGTTCGTAACTTGGTTTAACTTACCCGTTTGGATTCCGCACTCATGGGTTTGTCGGTAAACAGGGAATAGAGGTTGACTCAATCCTCCGGGTGGACCTACAATTGGTATCAGATCATTGGCTCGATTCCTTGTAAAAACCAAGTAGATTTTCATGTGTTTCCAGATTTGTTCTTGATTTTTGAAACAGAAAGTTTATATTTTCAGAAAAATCAGGTTTAAATCTTTGAAAATCTTGTGTTTTTGCTGATTGTTCTTATAAAATTCTTGCTAGTTTTCATTTATACATGTTAAGAAAGGATTTTTATTGAACATTTGCGAAAAAATTTCAGTTCGGAAAAATTGTCCGGCACCGGAAAAACTCATATATTCATCGGAGTTCATCAGACATTCAAAGTGTTCGTGAGTTGTTCCTATTATATATCTGAGTTTGATTTGGTTTGGTAAATTATTTTGTTGTTATTGATATAATATTTGATTGTTTGAAATTTGTGTACAAAGGCATGATGGATAGTTGGTGAGACAGTCTGATAAAGATAAGGTGGTGTTTGACAAATTGGGCATATTTGTGTCAGAAGAAAAATAAGATTTTGTTTTGTCCCAGCGACGAATCATCCAGCGACGAAAACAGCCCCTGATTTCGTCATGAAATCATCTAGCGACGAAAACAGCCCCAGATTTCGTCATGAAATCATCCAGCAATGAAAACAGTCCCTGATTTCGTCATCAAATCATCCAGCGACGAAAACAGCCCCTGATTTCGTCATCAAATCTTTCAGCGATGAAATCACCCTTTCAGCGACGAAATCACCCTTTCAGCGACGAAATCACCATTTCAGCGACGAAATCACCCTTTCAGCGATGAAATCACCATTTCAGCGACGAAATCAAAATATCAGCGACAAAATCAAACATATCTTGGATGAAAACCCCCTGATTTCCTCATCAACATATCAGCGACGAACATACAAGTCTTCGTCAACATTTGACATCGACGAAAACCCCTATTTTCATCACATATCTTTTCATATTATTAACAGAAGCTTTTTAAAACATTCTTAACTGTTTGATTTGTGTGATTTAAGCAGGTTTTCATCCATATACATCTAAAATGAATCCAGCTTGGTGGGGTACTCCATCTAATACGGAAGCAAGTATATAAACACGCGTTTATCACCATCATGGGCCGAATCTCCCGCACCCGCATCTAATACGGAAAGTAAGTATACAAACATGCGTTTGTCGCCATCATGGGCCGAATCTCCCACACCACCTCGAATTACGGCTGAACAATGGACATCGGTTACTAATCAAAAGCAAAGTGAACTGAAAATGACAACATACATATATGGAAATCCAATACAATTAGTTCCCCAACTGGAAAGAAAAACAGACTTGTATGGAAATCCATTACCACCAGTTGCTTCACAGCGCCATCGTTCTACTGTAGCACCATCATCTCTTGATCCAAGGAACTGTAGTAAAACAAAAACGACGTTTTATGCTAAAATTGTCAAAGATGCCAGCAATGGTGAATCCTCGGGAAACGATGACAATTCTGAACATGACAATAGTTCAGTTGAAGACATTTCAATTTCTGTTGAAGATGTTACAACTTCAAGTTCAAGTTCAAGCAAGGATGTATCTGAATGTGAATCATCAAGGGAGGTTGTTGATTTTGACGCAGATAGGTCAACATCCGAGAGTGATTCTAGTCAGGTACGTGTCGATGAATCAAAATCTGATAGTTGTGATACGTGTGATACGTGTGTTGGATTAAATGTTAAATTGTCTGATTTGCAAAGCAAATATGACGATTTGCAAAACAAATATGATGTGACATTTATCCACAATCAACATTTGATCGTGGATATTTCGAAATGCACAGAGACCAACATGTTTCGTGAAAATTATGAAAAGGAATTTAAAAAGATAATTGAAACTTTAAAAAAAGGTTAAGACCGAGCTAACGAAAATGGTTTCAAGAAAACAAACTGAAATAAACCTTTACATTAATAGGCTCGAGTTAATGCAAAAAGAAATGGCTTGTGTTAAATCTGAAAGTGAGGCGACCCGACTCAAGTTAGATAGCTATTTAAGCTCTAGCTATGTGCTGGATCACATCATTGATGTTTAGAAAAAAAACTGATGTCACATGCATAGGTTATAAGAAGTGTCCACCACCTGTTAAACACGATTATTCTTCGATGCCTGATGAGGAAAATAAACCTCATTTTGAGCCCTCAGTTTCATTGAGCCTTGAGGAATTTACATTTGGGCTAGGTTACAAAAAGGAAGTTTCCTCAGATTCGGATGAATCAGCAGATGCAAAAGTGTCAACAACTAAACGAAATCAGGATCCTCCAGTCATTGTTGAGGATGCTGATTCGTCAGATGATGAATCCGAGGATACTAACTCTGAACAGTCAGAAACAGTAACAAAAGAGGAAGACACACCTCTAGAAAATTACATTCTTTGTGAACCACCTGCAAAACCGTTTGTGACTGCTAAAGCCAAGTCTGTTGAATCCTCATCTGGAAGCTGTGAAAGCGTGAACTTGCTTTACACGTTGATTGGATCTGATAAAATATATTCAGACAAAGATTTTCCAATCAAGAATGTCAATCAATCTTTGATTGATAAACTTTTCGAAGATTCTACCAGTAAGTTTTTGGGAAAGTCGAGCCCAGGAGTTGTAGTAACTCAGTGTGCTCCTATCCCAAAATCCGAAGTTAGAAAGAAATATGGGAATCAAAAATTTCAACCACAACACAATCAACGAAAGCAAGGTCACGTTCACCAAGGAAAGGGAAAAGGCAAACAAAGCCAAAACAAGAAGACGATTCAGAAGGTGAACTTCATGAAATCCAGAGGGACTGATAAAATTGAAACTTTCAAAAACAAATCCAACATGGATTTTGTGAAACACGGATTTTGTTGATACATATTATGTGGATACGGCTCAGCTCGGTTCGACTCGGCTACGAAGTGAAGGCCGTAGTCAAGACATCCTCCTGTCTTGACTTGGTATGCATATTGATATGTGTTTATGTGTTGTCTGCTTGTTTGAAGCCCAACATGAGACAAGGCCCAAAAACCATGTGACGAAGTCTCTTTGAAGCCCAAGCCTAATCACACATGGCGAAAACACCTTGTTGGTGAAATCCCCTGATGGCGAAATCCTCTATGTGATGAAGACACCTGATGTGTGACGAAATCAGGTGATTTCGTCGAGACCATGGGAGTTCGTCGTTGGGTCTTTGCCGTCTTCTTGATTTCGTCGTCATGATAGTATAAATACACAGACACAGAACAGAAACAAGTAATGAGTCTGCATAGACTTTGAGCGAATACACTGTAAACACACACACACTGAGAGTTTATGAGAGCATCTTGTAAACATTGCTTTGTAACCGTTTTCTAGATTAATACATTGGAGTGTTAATCGGTGAATCTTGTGTTTTACGTGTTCGTAACTTGGTTTAACTTACCCGTTTGGATTCTGCACTCACGGGTTTGTCGGAAAACAGGGAATAGAGGTTGACTCGATCCTCCGGGTGGACCTACACTTTGGCATTTCCAACCTTTGCATCAACCAACTCATGCTTCTTTCTTTTATACTCCAATGTAAGATTATCAATTTTCTTTTTGTATTTACTCCAATTTGGTGCTGACCTTTTCATGCCTGGATCTTTCTTTATTCTTTCAATTCTATTCAGTTCTCTTTTGAGAGCAACAAGCGGCCTGTCTTGGAATTGTTCAGCTGTGGCAGGGTAGAATTTTTCACTCATGATTAGCTTAATAATGTCTTCTTTCAGATCTACCTGCAAGTCAGCTTTTGGAGGCAAGTTGGACATTTCTTTGCTCAGGTCTCTTGCATAGTCTTCTAATTGTTTAACCTTAGTAAGCAAAAACTGCATATGACTTGAGACTTCATTGTCACTTTTCCCTTGGCATTCAAGTCTGGCTCTGGTATCGGCTTGTCTGGCTTTGAGTTTTAAATACTCATTCATATTGGCTAGATCTCTATAACCAACTAGAGAAGGGAATTTCCTTTTTGAAGGATCATCCACTAAGTAGAACTGCCTCATTTCATTTTTGACTGCATGCAGTTCTAGTGGATAACTGGCAGTTACTGGTACAACATCATCAGGGTCATATCCTTGAAGTTCTATTGGATCTTTAATTGGTTGACCAATTTTGGAGGAATGAAAGGTTGAGGCTTAATGACATTGTAAGGACAGATGAAATAGGATCAGGTGCTGGTTTGTCATCATCATGCACCTGAAATTTTCTTTTTCTTGTATACACCTTTTTGGGAGAAGGTGTTTTTGTTTGATTTTAGGAACTGAAAGAATTATGGCTTGTGTGGGAGTGTTTGTGGTAATGGGTGACTGACTAACTGTTGTTGAAACAACTGGTGTTTCAACCACTGTTGTCATTACAACAGTTGATGTGTCAACTGTTGTCTTCTGCACTGTGGCAGGTGGTGTTTGAAGTGGTGTGGAGTTTTGTGGAGTGGCAATGGATTGAGTAGTGGATGGTATGATGGTGAGAGTAGTACTTGGGTTAACATCTGTTGAAACCACTGAAATACCAACAACTGTTGATACAACAGGTTTCTCAACATCTGTTGGTTTGGAGGTTTGATGGGAGGAATTTTTGATTTGGGGAGTTTGTTTGATGGTTTTGGAAGGTGTGGATTTGGGTTGGCTTGCTTTTCTAGTAGGCCTTCTTCTTTTAGGCTTAGGAACAACTTCCTCTTCCTTAGGCTCAGAAGTACCCTACTCTTCCCTTTCCATCATAACTTTCTTCTCCTGCTCAAACCTTTTAGATCCCTTTGTTTCCCTATCCCTTTTCTGCTTTGCTTTTTCATCAGCAAGTGCATTTTGGGTTACATCAACCTTTTTTGAACCATCTGGCCTTGGGATTTCCACAGTAGGTTTAGACAGTTTATCAGGTGGTAAATACAAACCTTCTTTTCCCATTTTGCCTTTCTCCCCCTTTTTGGCATCATCAGGGTTTTCAACATAAATGATTGAAGGGGGAGCAGTGCCAGTGGTTTGCAGCAAATGGGCCTTGATTGCCTTGATATCAGCTTGTGTATCTTTATACCTAGCTTCCAATGCATTTCTGACCATTTGAAGTTGAATCTCATGTTGATGGTCAGCATATTGTCTTTGTTGATGAAGCATAGGTTGAAATAGCTTCTAGAGCTCAACAAAGGATGGAGCAGATGTTGCATAAGTTGTAGCAGTGGGTGGTGCCTTTTGAGCTTGTAACAACTGTTGCAGCATATCTTTGATTTCTACAACAGATTTATCAAGTTTATCAACCCTCTCCGTCAATTCTCTGTACATTAAACCATCACCCAAGTTGATGGGATCATCTGATTTCCCACCAGTGGTGGTTGTATCAGTGGTTGACTTAGGGAAAGTTTCCCAGAAATCATCCACTGATGCCCCTTTTTTCTTGGTACTGGGGACTTCTTCCTTTAGTAGGGGTAACCATTTTAAGTGTACTAGTGAATATTGGAAACACTCTGGTTCCCAAAGAAGAAATTGCCTTCAAGGGTGTCTCACTTATGAAACTACTGTCTAGGTGTAAACCAGTGGGTTCAACACCTGTAGTAGCTGCTCCACTTGAACTACTGTCAGGAATTACTTGTAATTCCTGCAGTGTAGCCTCCTTAACTATTGGTGGGTTAGCAGAGATAGAGACACCAGACTCAGTAACTTGTTGTGGCATATTCTCAGTGATAGGTGATTGAGAAGAACTGATTTGTGTCTGGGCTAAATCAACTGCATCCAATAGAGGTAGTATTGTTGGTGGAATTTGTGCAGTGAGGATAGGTGTGGAAAGAGAATTTGCCCCGGGAGCTGGGCTGTGGATGATGGAATCAAGTGATTCCAGAGCATCATAATGTGGTGTCCCTGTTGATACAACCTGATCTTTTTGAGAAAAAGCAGGAGGAGTTTGAGGCTCAGGTTGAGATCTTTCTTCCAACTGCTATGAGGAAGTAGCAGCAGTGGTTATTGGTGACTTTTGTGTTGTTACATGTATAATATCTGGGATCTCATCTTCCAGAGTTACCTTTTTAGTGGGTTTGGGGGGCTTTTGTGATTTTTTCTGTTTTGGTCTTTTGGTGGTTTTAGGTGTGGGTTTCACAGCAGTGGTTTTGCTGCTGTGATCACCTTGAGCAGTGGGCTCAACAGCAGGGACCTGAGGAGCAGTTGTTGCTGCTAAATTCTGCTTAGGCTCCTCTATTTGTGTTTTCAAAGGTTTTGACAGCCTAGTAAAGGTTTCAAAAGATATGCTGTTGATTTGAATAGGATTCCCTTGGATAAGACATAAGCACTATCATTAGGAATCTTCTTTTGCAAATAAAAGCTCAAAAACCTTGGAAATAAAAGAAATGGTTTTTTGTTATCTTTGATATTATTAACATTTTTGACCATGTCATTAAAAATTTCTTGGGAGTAATTAAAAGTTTTATTTTGCAGAATAGCATATCCCAAGTATTGGATTTTTAATGGAATTTCATTAAAAGTTGTGGTCTTGTTTGAAACACACATGAGGAGGGTATGAAACAAAAACCTTGTGGCAGGTGAAAAACTGCCTTTTTGCAAAGTATCCTTTTTCATTTCCTCTACATACCCTCTCTCAAGGAAATCAGTTTGATAATCGGTTTTTGGGAAGGAAGTTTTACCTGTAATATCATTCAATTCGAACACCTCAGAAATATCTTTGGGTGTGACAGCAACCTTAATTCCCTTTACCTCATAAGTGATAGCCCAGGGCTTTTTGTCCTGAACTTCTAATCTGCATGTTTCCAGAAATCTCGAAGGGTATCGAGATATATGGATGGATTGCAAGTCAACAAGGTTTTGTACCTTGAGGATGAAAGTGCATCAATAACGGAGTGGAATGTTGTGCTGTCACTTGGTTTTTCAAGTATGCACAGGTAGTTGTGAGGAGTTTTGTATGGAAGAGTCATGGCGATTTGAGTGTGATTGCGAGAGGAAGAAGATGATGAAAGATTTGAGAGAAATTGATGGTAACTATTTTGAGAAAGGAATTTTGAATTCGATTCGACAGTGAAAACCCTGTTTGGGGGTTTGATCAGGGGTTTATAAAGTGGAAAAGTGAATGCTGGCGTGGCAGCGGTTACAAAAGATCTGACGGATAAGTATTGTCCACGTGCCAGCCTCTGATGAGTAAGGGAAGACAGATGTTTAGGAAACCACTGATGGATCAAATATCAGTGGTTTACAGTGGTAAAATGAAAACAATGGCTGACTTTGAACTATCAGTGGATAGCCATCTGTGGGTTAAAACACTGATTTTGAACAACAGTGATTAACAGAGAAATGGAGGAACAGAGGCTGACTTTCAGCAGTGGTCAATAATCATCAGAACAGATGTTTGAACCAAAATAGTGGTTATGGCAGACTTTTAAGGATTAATGAAAAATTGCATTTTTAACTATTTTTAAGGATGGAATTTTAATTTTCTGAAAACATTTTAATGCTTTTATTCATAGAAAAACAGGATTTTCCTGTTATTCCATGTTCAGCATGCCAATCCTAGAGATCAAGCTTTCAAAGGTGGATGTGTCTAATGCTTTTGTTAGCACATCGGCCAGCTGATCTTTAGTTGGAACATGATGCAGAGAAATCAAACCTTTATCATAGCAATCCCTCACAGAGTGATGTCTGATTGTGAATGATGGAGAATCAATGAGATATTAAATCTTTGATGATATATTTCAGCTACTTGACTGACCTGCATAAAAGAAGTCTTTTGAGCAAATATACCAAAATTCAATAACATATTTTGAAGTTATAAACAATTGAACTTTTCAGCAATAGAAGCAACATAATAATATTCTTCAATCAGTGGTTGTTGAAACATCTGCTTGCTTGTGCTTAGTCAAGACACTAAGCTTATTGCATAGGAGTTGATATCCCCATGAAGCTTCCACACTCTTGGTATCTGTACTTGTTTGTGTATGATAAATCTTAACAAACATGCTCCTAGCATATACTATGTTCTTTGAGTACCCACTTTTTGCCAAATAGATTCTCATCCTTTGGCTGTGGCACAAGATGTTCAAGCTTGTTGTCACTGAATTGCTGAAGCCCCTCTTTCATGACAACTACCCAACTTTTGGTCTTTTAATGCATCATAGCACATGACTTGTTGATGAACTGGTATAATGTCAATCAGAGGACATATGTTTTAGGATAGGCTTTTTGTAAGAATCCCTTTTCATAGATGTTTCCAAGTGTTTAGTATAGTGGATGAGTTGTAAAAGAAATTAATGTTTTTAAAAGGTGAGGCTGCAGATGTGATTCATCTGAGCTAACAACAGTTGGTGACTTTAAATGATCCAACAGCTGTTTGAAATGAAGACAGATGGTTTTGAAGGATAGGTGTGACACACTGATGATTTTTATTCATTTTGATGAATTTTTCTCAACAGTGGTTAGGGGTGAGGTAGTGACGGCAGTTGTTGTAGTGACAGAAGCTTAGAAAGTTTCTTTGATCAAACATTGTTTATTCATCAGTGGATGAGCTTTAACAGCTGTTTTGAACAACTATTGCTCTGATGAAAGACATGATTTTGACTTGTGATATCACAACATCATATCCAGCATCTGTTAATGGTGATTGTGAGTTACCTGCAGAAACAAATTCTTGACAAAAGCATTTTAGATGCAAATTTCTCAGAATTAACATAGCAACAGGGTTTACAAGTATTTTAATTCTGAAAATTTATAGGTTTTGTATTCAGGGTTTTACCACACGTCTATTTCATGTTTTAAGCATTCTATAGAGTTTGACAGTGGTTGAGTATCCCAGAGGATTACCACATCTTACTTTGACCACACATTTTATGTTTTAATCTTTTGAGAATTTAGGGTAAAACATGTGCAGCCAAATATTTGAAGCTTGTTAACAATCATCCTTTATTACTGATTTAGACTTAAGTTTATGAATGAAATGATCCAGACCCTTAACACCCACTCCTTTTGACCCATTATCAAAGAATATAATACCCTAGGTAAAAACAAAAAAGGTTTTACAACCTGACAGGTATTTGGATTTTTACCATCTAAAACAAGTAAAAATGCAAAATATATCATTCTTCAAGAAAAATGTAGAATAATATATCCTGTTTTATTTTAAAAAAAAAATCTTTACAAGAAAAATAGGTAAAGATTTCCTGAAAACAACATCAATTAGATCTGGTGCATTTTCAAAGTCAATGTAACTTTTAATTAGTTCAGAATCACTTCATTCTCAACTTTAGGAAGATGGTCAATGGTTTGAAATAAATTTCATAACCACTGTTTGATACCATTACCTTGTTAAATGACTGTGACAGTGAGGTAGCCTGTTCACAATGGTTTTGAAAGTCCTCTGTGCACTTTTTGGACCATGTGAAGAATTTTCTGAAAATTTGGCCAATTCCTCTTTGTAAATAATTATCCAATAATACCTTTGTTACCTGAAACTTCCCTGATACAGTGATTGTACATGGTTGTTTGATGACTTATGTTTGTCCAAGGATGTATGTTTATTTTTGGTTTTTCCTTTTGTAGGACCCACCTATGAACTCTTAAGTCTTTTAGATTTATACTCTTTTCTTTTGATTTCAAAAGTTTGAGATAAACACACTTTTGAGTTTTTGTAATTTTTATTCTTTTCCTTTTTCACCCTTTCCATAGATAAGTTCTGAAACTTCCACTGGAAGGTTTTTAAGGAAGGAATACTTATTAATCATTTTCAGCAATGTTTTGAGAGATTTGGACATTTTTCACACATGCTTATGCCAAATTTCACATTACTCATGATCCGGTTTTCTCAACATCAAACATATAACCTTTGTAGGATTTCACCCTTTTTCTCATAAGAGATTTGGGTTAATTTCAAACTCTTTACAACACTAATATTTCACTATCATAGTTTTGAGTTGATCCATGGTTATATCTGATGCAAATTTTTGAGACTACTGATTTTTCATCTTAATTTTTAACATTTGAAGGTTTTCAAAATTGTTGTTCACATATAAGATTTTGTTCCTAAGGATTTGTTACCAAGGGCATAAATGCCATTTTTCTGAACATAAGTCTTTAATGACATGAGATAAACCCTTAGCAGCAATCAATCATGCAACCAATAATAGTTTTCATCCCAAACACTCATAAATCTATGAAAGACTATATCTAATCCGAGATTATTAAATTTTACCAACTTTAACAATCATCGGTAGTTTATATCAGATTATCATTGTTACGTGAATCCTATGCAATAGATGACATCTTGGTTGTTTTACAAAAGTTTTTCGTATAACCAACTTTAAACGTGATGATCCTTTACTTTTGTTTTTCAACAAATACGACCAACCTTAGTATCAATAAATTTTGAGCTGAACTGTTATGTCAAATTGATTGTTAGATTGAATTTGACTGTCCTCTCTCTGATACCAATTGTTAGGATCTGAGGCTATCATGATTGTGTTTGTTTGAGATTAATGAAGAAATGGATGAATAACAAAAGGATTAAATGCAGCGGAAATGGAAACAAACTTTACAACACAATCAAAGAGAAATAGTTTTTAGTAAACATATGCTCTTCATTAAGTCGAATGATTACAAAACATAATGATTATATGACATGCTTACATACTAAAACTCCCCCCTCAGCATGAGCTCAATGGTTGATCGTACAAGATAACTGGATTGAAGGAGAAAACTCCTTGAATAGAATAGTACAAACTGTTCTATTTATAGTACAGATCAAACCACTGAAGCATCTTTGCTGACGTCACCATGAAAGTGACATCTAACAACCTAAAAACCTCTAAGGACTGTTAGATACAACCACTGACTATCAAACAACTGATTACATATACACTGTTTCTATAAACTACTATTTCACTTTCCATTGATGTAGTCTAAGCACTGATGTTGAGCATCAGTGCTTTCTTCAAAGGCGATCAGTCCTTGAATGAGCAGCACTTTGCTCTTCAACAATACTTAGGAGACATCAGCAGATAGAGCTTCAGTTCTTTAATCTTTATCAGTGCTTGGCCTATCAGTGGTTAGGATGATCAGTGTTTGGAGACTATCAATTGTTAGATCCACTGTCAAGGGGAAAGTCTTTGTATAAGCATTGATTATGATGATCCACTGCTTTGTACCAGTTTTGGCTATATATCATATGTTCCTCTGTAGGGTTCAATCCCAACAATATTGAAGAATCAGTACTCAATACTCAACAATAATTAATCAATACTCAATACAATTAACACTAAACCTTCTCTTCTGATGTTCAGTACAATCAAAACTATTAAAAAATCATTACTCAATACTATTATGCCAGAGGGTGTGGTATACCGCCTCTGGCCACATCACCACTTTTAGTGCCCCTTAGCGCCCTCTACCCATCCCCTACACGCCTAAGGGGGATGCCATCGATCCTCTGTCAGCCCAGTAACGAGCGCTATTAAGTATGCATATGGGACCCATTTCTTTTCCACCAATCACATTTCCTTTTTTTTTATTTCCTTTTCCTTTTTCTTTTTTATATTGTTTAAAAGAGGGTTTAAACCATTGCAAAGATTTTAAAAGAATGGGCTTTAAAGCCCCTCCAATGAGGTGACGCCTATGTGGAGCTGATGTGGCGTGATAAAACCCCTAGGGGCTTTAAACCACACCCTATATCCTTAAAGAATCATTATTCAATCAATACTCAATACTATTAAAGAATCAATACTCAATACAATAATTGATTACTGGCCTGTTCGATCGATCGATGTCCGGAATCGATAATCATTGGCCGATTGATCGATGTTCGGAATCAAATTGTTCGCTTATCGCCACTGGTGAGTTGTTCACTTGTTCTTGTTCAAGAGCTCAACTTGTTTGTTCTTGTTCGATAATCACTAGCCGCTCAGAGTTGGTCACTTGATTTTGTTCGTGCGTCTATTCAATATCCACGGTGAAAAATTCCCGCCCAAGTTACAATTGTGTTTTATTATTTTTTTTTAAATCAAATTAGTATTAGGCCTAATGAATCTAACGTCAAGTGGCCTAAATTCTAAACTATAAAAAAATATTTGTAAATGGGTCTACATTAGAATTGGTATGTGTTTACTATTTAAAACAAATTAACATATATATATATATATATAGAGAGAGAGAGAGAGAGGATCATGAGAAAACTACATCTAAATGAGAAAACTAGAAAACTAACTAAAAAAAGCTAAAAACATACCATTTTTTTACATTTTTTTTATAAATAAATCTTTATTTTTTATATATAAAAAAATTCAAAAAAAAACTTGTACTGCACATGTGCTTTATATGTGTCCTACATGTGGTTATATGATTTGGATATTTTTACAAGTGGTAAGAGGTTGGATCTTACAAAGTGATTAGTCAAGGTCATTAATTTGAACATGATGTAATCCTCATATATGTGATTGAATGAACAAAATGATGAACCCGACCCTACAAGTGGTTAAAACAAAACCTATTTTCTGGAAAAATCATTTTGATTAAAACAAACTTAAGTGTTTTGAAATCATAATGAGAAAATGGTTTGTTGAAAGGGGGAGTTCTGATTGTTTATGCCAAAGTGGATGGCGAATTGAAACGATTCGATATCGGTTGTCAACTTTATTGTATAGTTTGTTTTCAAATTTCCTGAAATGTGTTTGCATTTTAGGGGGAGTAAGAAATTTTAGAAAATCCAAAAACATTAGAAAAATTGAAAAAGGCAAAAACATGATAAAATAAAAAATGAGTTTTAGTGTCAAAGAAGAGGAAATGATAGTACATCAGTAGACAGTCACAATATGCTAAAGAAATGTAATGTTTAAATAGTGTTAAACAGTCTCACTGATGATATGCCGATAGGTTTTCATACATTTAGTAAACTTTTTCGGGATATAAACATAAATTTAAACTTGCTTATTTCGTGGGGAACACTACTTGGATATATAGGTAACCCCTGAAATCTCGTTTGAAAGGTCCCTCTTTCTAAGATACTAGGTCTTTATGCTCAGTGATATCTGGGGTATTATTCCGGGACTTCTGCTGAATGGAAGTTCTGACCTAGTCCTCGAATAATACTTTCCGCTTGCTTGAAACATAGCGCCGCCCTCAGCAAATTGATGAAACAATAAAATTGATAGTCATTGCTGTTGTAAACAAAAGATCCTCTAAAGGGGACACACCAAAAGTCGAGCCGTCATCTCTCTGCTGAACGGAAGTTCTGACCTGAGCTCTCACGGTTTCGTACTATAATTTATTCCCTTACATATATCATCTGTGGTATACTCACCTGTAAGACTGAATATTGGGATCTGGATACGAGAGTATGTTCAAGAGGTGGGACACATGAATGAGTTTAAGTTCTTAATACACCTAAATCATATCCTGAATTAGTTGAAATTTGTGTGAGAATTTAAGTGGATCAGTATATCGGCAATCTAAGTGAATTGTTTAATTCTTAATGTGTAACTAAGCTCAACGGTACTTGTGACTTGTCAAGAACTGATATGATCCTCTTACACAAACTCACAAAAATATTGTCTGTAAATATTTCTCTACTGCATTTCATTTCTTAATATCTCAAAATCCAAAAAGATTTTCAGTGTGTTTTAGCATAATTTTTGAAAATTCCAAAAAGATTTTCGACAACTGATGTTGGAGAGCTGATTTTCAAAAATTATGATTTAGGTGTATTAAGAACTTAAACTCATTCATGTGTCCTACCTCTTGAATATACTCCCGTATCCAGATCCCAATATTCAGTCTTACAGGTGAGTATACCACAGATGATATCTGTAAGGGAATAAATTATAGTACGAAACCGTGAGAGCTCAGGTCAGAACTTCCGTTCAGCAGAGAGATGACGGCTCGACTTTTGGTGTGTCCCCTTTAGAGGATCTTTTGTTTACAACAGCAGTGACTATCAATTTTATTGTTTCAATTTGCTGAGGGCGGCGCTATGTTTCAAGCAAGCGGAAAGTATTATTCGAGGACTAGGTCAGAACTTCCATTCAGCAGATGTCACACCCCCAAAATCCACACGCGGAGTATCACCGCTTGGAGGCGTGACTGACCAGCATCAAGCGACCAATCATATTGAACAATGTAAATAGTAAGTGTAATTCAACCAAACAATATGAAAGGTGTTCCAAAAACCAAAGTATAGTATCAATGTTTAGCGGAAGCATAAGTATGTAAACCCAATGTAAATCATAAGTTCAAATGTTTAAATATTTAACATGGCATCCTCGATCCATGTCCCACAACGACCTGCTCCTCCCTGTGCAAGCTCCATATGTACCTAAGGTCCTGCAAGGCATGCAGCAGAGAATCAACAACTAGTTGAGCGAGTTCACAGTTAATAGTTCAGTAATTGTAATAGTATAGTAAGCCTTGTGTTCGTTCATTAAGTCATGTATCGTATTAGTTCGTATCACGGCCCTCTAGGCATGTATGCGAAGATAAGGGAATGTTTCCCGAGTATTCTAGACTAGGTATATTTGTATCGCGGCCACCCGGCATGTGTGCGAAGTTTAGTGTATAGTTCGCAGCCTTCCTAGGCATGTGTGCGAAGATTAGTCATATTATCGCAGCCAACCCCGGCGTGTGTGCGAAGATCAGTCATATTATCGCAGCCAACCCCGGCGTGTGTGCGAAGATCGGTTCTATTAGTATCACTAGTCTAGTCGTATCTTATCAATAACCCTTCCTCACCCGAGGACCATATAACTAAGTTCCATAAGCTAGGTAAGTACAAGTAAATAATCCAAACCCATTCCCACCCTGGGAACCCCATGCCTTGGCTGTGTGAACTCACCTTGGTTTGCTCGGTATGCTAAGTATGCTCGCAGTTAATCAATCACGTCCTAAAGTACGCACGTATACATAATCAGTTTGTATTCACGAAGTTCACGTATAAGTACAATCACAGTGGGCAATGCATTAATATTCACCGAGTAGCACATTGCACGTATTCAATAATCATACGAGTCATGCATAACATCTAACGGCAGTTACCTAACTCAGTTAACTTTAACAGAATTAAACTAAGTTACTGTGCAAGTTACCCATTCGACGAAACACCCTTTGTTTCGTCGTGATACCCTTGGCGAAACTCATTCGTTTCGTCATGTTTGTTTCGTCATGTATTGCGTTTCGTCAACATGTCTGTTATGTCATGAATCAGTTACGTGCAGGAACCCTAATCGCCGATTCAACAGTTTACAGCACTCACTCAATCATCAATCAACATAATGAGCCTTATGTTACTAATCATTAATCTATATGCACAGTTTCCCATTCCAACAAACAACATCTCATAACAATACTCATTGCGTAAGATATTGCATACTGACAACACTATAGAATATCAATATATCACATGCTTGGACTTCACATGGCCGCCATTTATAACTTCAAGATTAACAGTAAGCCATGCACACAATTGTATTGGACCGATCAAATAATTTAACACACAAAACCTCATAACCATGACCGCCATCTTTTAACATGTTCATGATGCCATTGGTCCGATTTTATATATTATTCAGGTAGTGGACCGATTTATTATTATCATCATATATAATCACATGCAAATACAACACAATAGTCGACAATCAAAAGGTAATTCTTAGTCAATTCTGCTGCACTTCCAAGGCATGTCACATGTAATGATCTAGGGTATTGAGCCACATAGATAAAGCAAGTAATGATATACTAACCTAGATGTATAGTGACCGGAGCAAAGGATCCGAATGATTAGGTGATGATGATAATTGCCGTCAGTTTGCAGAGAGAGAGAGATCTAGGGTTTTCTGATTGCAAACGTGTGACGAATGGAACAGAATACTTGATAAATATTTCGCGTAACGAGTTGTGCCCTTACTGGGCTTCGGCGAATCATGGGCCGCCGAAACACTTTGTTTCGTCGAGCTAAGGGTGGCGAAACAAATCCTGTTTCGTTGTGATGATTTATGGCGAAACACACGTGTTTCGTCGGATTGGTTCGGGGTGTAACAGTTTAATGTTTTTAACTTTTGAACAGATTACATGTTAAGTCACCAAGCATATAAATGTAACAATCACAATACGTTTCATTATAACACAACGTGTACAGTTACAAGTCAAACAAGTCAAACAACTAACAGTCATAATCAACGTGTAATGAATGCGAATAAAGAATGTCGGAAACTCGAGTTGTCACATTATCCCCAACTTGAAAGAAATTTCGTCCCAAAATTTAGCATGCGGTTACTGAGGAAGCTAGGTAAGTTGTATCGTTCACTGGTTTTCCTGGGGTGTCACATCATCCCCCCGTTGATTTGGAATTTCGTCCCGAAATTCTGCAGTAGTAGCTTCAGCCTCAGTAGTAGTTGCATTGGTTCCGAATAACTAGGGATACTTGAGTTTCATTTGATCTTCACGCTCCCAGGTGAACTCTAGGCCGCGGCGGGAGTTCCAACGAACTCGTACAAGAGGGATTCTCGTGTTCTTGAGGACCTTAACATCCCGGTCCGTGATTTCAACAGGTTCCTCGACGAAGTGCAACTGTTCGTCAATAGTGAGCTCCTTTAAAGGAACTATGAGGGTCTCATCTGACTGACACTTCTTCAGATTCGACACAGAAAGACGTTGTGAACTGCACTGAGTTCAGCTGGCAAGTTCAGTCTGTAGGCCACTTTGCCTATTTTCTCTATGACTTCGAAAGGTCCGACGTATCGCGGATTGAGCTTGCCTCGTTTGCCAAAACGAACAACACCCTTCCAGGGTGAAACTTTGAGTAGCACTTGATCCCCAACCTGGAACTCGAGTAGTTTCCTGTCTTTATCTGCGTATGCTTTCTGACGGTTACGAGCTGCCGCCATGCGTTGTCGTATTTGAGCAATCTTTTCAGTAGTATCAACTACCATTTCTGGACCTGTGATCTGACTGTCACCCACCTCTGCCCAACAAAGAGGTGATCGGCATTTACGCCCGTACAATGCCTCAAATGGAGCAGCTTTAATGCTGGTGTGGTAGCTGTTATTGTACGAAAATTCCACAAGTGGCAGATGTTTTTCCCAGCCATTGCCAAAGTCAATTACGCACGCCCGAAGCATGTCTTCTAGAGTTTGAATAGTACGCTCAGATTGCCCATCTGTCTGAGGGTGATAAGTTGTGCTCATGTCTAAACGAGAGCCAAAAGATTTGTGCATCGCTTGCCAAAGTTCTGAAGTGAAACGTGCATCACGATCGGAAATAATGGAGGTTGGCACCCCGTGCCTTGAAACCACTTCTTTAAGATATACATCTGCTAGAGTGGAGAACTTGTCTGTTTCTTTGATAGCCAAGAAGTGTGCAGACTTTGTGAGTCGGTCCATGATCACCCAAATAGTATCGTTACCACGTTGAGATCTAGGTAGGCCAGTAACGAAATCCATGGAAATTTGCTCCCATTTCCATTGTGGTATCTCTAGTTGTTGGAGTGGGCCCGATGGTTTCTGATATTCCGATTTGACTCTCGCACAAGTCAAACACTTGCTAACGTAAGTTGCTATATGAGCTTTCTTGCTAGGCCATCAATATGTAGTTTTCAAGTCGTGGTACATCTTATCCGAACCAGGATGTACTGAGTAGCGAGACTTATGAGCTTCATCCATTACAAGCTCGCGTAAGTTGCCATAGAGTGGGACCCAAATGCATCCTGTTACATAGTAGGCGCCGTCTGCCTTTTGTTCTAACCATTGCCTTGAGCCGCGTAGGGCTTCAGCCCTGACGTTTTCTGGTTTCAATGCTTCTACCTGAGCATCTCGTATCTGTGAAGGAAGGCTAGACTGAATAGTGAGTTACAACGCTCGTACACGCCTAGGTGTAGTATCTGTTCGACTGAGGGCGTCGGCCACCACATTGGCTTTGCCCGAATGGTACTTTATAGCACATTCGTAATCGTTCAGTAGCTCGACCCATCGACGCTGTCGCATGTTCAACTCTTTCTGCTTGAAGATATGCTCGAGACTCATATGATCGGTGTAGATGGTGCACTTGGTGCCATACAGGTAATGTCGCCATATCTTGAGCGCGAAAACAACAGCTCCCAGCTCTAAATCATGTGTAGTGTAATTCCGTTCGTGAATCTTGAGTTGGCGCGAAGCATAAGCAATGACTTTAACCCGTTGCATCAACACGCATCCAAGACCCTGAATAGATGCATCGCAGTAGACTACAAAATCGTCCGTGCCTTCAGGCAATGAGAGGATAGGTGCGCTACAAAGTCTATCCTTTAAGTGCTGAAACGCTGTTTCCTGTGTATTACCCCAACGGTAAGCAACACCTTTCTGTGTCAGTAGTGTAAGCGGCTGCGCAATCTTTGAGAAGTCTTTGATGAACCGTCTGTAATAACCCGCCAAACCCAAGAATTGGCGTATTTCGGTTGGTGTGCGAGGTGCAGGCCAGTTCCTGATCGAATCTACATTGGATGGATCAACATAAATCCCATCCTTGTTTACCACGTGGCCTAGGAAGTGGACTTCACGAAGCCAGAAGTCGCATTTTGAAAACTTGGCGTACAGCTGTTCTGCTCGAAGGAGTTCCAAAATAAGTCATAAATGCTGCTCGTGTTCCTCCTGACTCTTCGAATAGATCAGGATGTCATCGATGAAAACAATAACAAATTTGTCAAGATAAGGTTTGCACACCCTGTTCATAAGATCCATGAAAACCGCAGGCGCGTTAGTTAGCCCGAATGGCATGACCAGAAACTCGTAGTGGCCGTAGCGTGTTCTGAACGCTGTTTTGGAGACGTCCTCGTCCCGGACTCTCAGCTGATGGTAACCTGACCTCAGGTCAATCTTCGAGTAATAGCTCGACCCTTGCAACTGGTCGAATAAGTCATCAATGCGTGGGAGAGGATAGCGATTCTTCATGGTCACCTTGTTCAGTTCGCGGTAATCTATGCACATGCGGAAGGTACCGTCTTTCTTCTTCACAAATAATACAGGAGCTCCCCAGGGTGAAGAACTAGGACGAATGAAACCCTTTTCTAGAAGTTCTTGCAATTGCTTAGACAGTTCTTCCAGTTCGGTTGGAGCTAAGCGATAAGGTGCTCTAGTTATAGGTGCTGTATTACCCCAGGCTATTAGGTGTGAATTTCCTGCTACTAATAATGAAGCAGAGTATGAGGCTTTAATTGCAGGATTAGAGTTGGCCAAGAGCATGAGTATCAAAAATTTACAAGTATATGTTGACTCATTGTTAATTACTAACCATTTCAATGGATCCTATGCAGTTAAGTGTGAGAAGTTAATCGAATACCTCGATATTCTTAAAAAATTAGCAGGATATTTCGATGTTTTTACACTTGAACAGGTACCAAGGGAGGATAATGCTGAAGCGGATGCCTTAGCAAATCTGGGATCATCAATCAGGATACCGGAAGGGACCCAAATACCAGTATTACATGTCTTATATCCTGCAACGAATCCTCAGGATAAAGAAGTAGCGGGTATTCAGGATCCTGGAGCGGAATATCCTAAAGAGGATCCTAAATCCTGGACGGCTCCAATTGTGAAATATCTCAAAGAAGGACACATCCCCGGAAGTGAAAATCCTAAGGCGTTTAGGATGAAGGTATCACGATTCACTATTATAAATAACGTTTTATACAAGAAATCTCTTGCAGGACCGTATTTAAGATGCTTGGAGGATCCTGAAGCCAAAGAAGTACTTCAGGATATACATGAAGGGGATTGTGGTAATCACACTGGGGGTAGATCATTGTTCTCGAAAGTATTAAGGACAGGATATTATTGGCCAACGATGAGGAAAGATGCTGCAGAATATGCTCGAAGATGTGATGCATGTCAAAGACAAGTAACATACTACATCAACCAGCTGAACCATTATATCCTGTAGTTTCCCCTTGGCCATTCATGAAGTGGGGGATGGATATAGTAGGGAAGTTACCAAAAGCTCCGAGAGGAAAAGTCTTTATGTTAGCTATGACGGATTATTTCTCCAAGTGGGTTGAGGCTGAAGCATTTGTCCAAGTTAGAGACCAAGAAGTAGTATCCTTCATAAAGAGGAATATCCTGACTAGGTTTGGGGTACCAGCTGAGATCATTTGTGATAATGGGTCCCAGTTTATAAGCAAAAGGACTACTGACTTTAGCAAAAGTTGGGGAATCAAAATGATCACATCTACTCCAGTACATCCTCAAGCGAATGGACAAGCTGAATCTTCAAACAAGATAATAGTCAATAATTTAAAGAAGAGACTTGGAGCCAAAAAAGGAAGATGGGCGGAAGAGTTACCCTTTGTTTTGTGGGCTGATAGGACAACGGTAAAGAATGCAACCGGCCAAACCCCGTTTTCCTTGGTATTTGGAGCGGAGGCGATGATTCCAACAGAAATGACGATACCTACTGCAAGATCTATGCTGCAGGATCCTGAACAGAATCCTGAAGTCTTATGTCAGGATTTGGATACTATAGACGAAAAAAGAGATGCAGCAAGGCTAAGGATGGCAGCATATCAACAAAGAATATCCAGAGCATATAATAAGAATATAAGGACTAGAAGATTTCGAGTTGGCGATTGGGTGTTAAGGAAGGCTTTTCAAAATACCACTAATCCTGCCGATGGCAAGCTAGCTCCGAAATGGGAAGGACCTTATGAAGTCGAGTCAGAAGCAGGGAAATGAGCATATCGACTCAAGAATATGGAAGGGGATATGCTACCAAGATCCTGGAATGCAATACATTTAAAGCTCTATTTCAAGTAAGAGTAGAATTTATTTTCTATCTCGGAATGGTATGTATTCTATTTTAAATATATTTGTTTGTTATCTTGAACCCAATACTGACTTAAGCATCGGAGGGGTGTTAGCTAAGCTAACACCCACCTTAGTTTACAATTGTTTTGCAGGATATGTTTCAGGATATAGCTCCAGAATATATACTCAGGATAAGTCGAAAGATTAGAGGACTGGCCCCCTCTCTCACGTTTAAGGGATCCTGGTCCTTCAAAGGTTTAAAGGTATTCACCTTTCTTACGAATTGGGTTTAAACACCTCGCCTGGAGCGCAAGTTATCTAGGTATAGTTCAAGGTAGCGGGACCAGTTCATGTAAAAGTGGCTGACAATTTCGTTACTGTTGGCTATATCCTGGATCCTAAAGGTATATGAGGATTGATCACCCTCTCTCACGAAAGAGTATTTTCATACTCTCAAAGGTTTAAAGGTTTTCACCTTTCTAAGAATTGAAGTTTATACACTCTCGCCTGTAGCGCATGAAATTTAGGGTTTATCCCCAGATATCAGGGTTTATCCCCAGGGTATTAAAGGTTTATCCCAAGTATGCTCAGGATTCATTTCAGGATATCATGGGTTTTGCCCCAGGATATTCGGAATTTATTTAAGTCAAGGTGTAAATGCATTTGCGTTTCTGTGTCAAACACAGGGGACATACATTATACTGTTCAAAGGATGGATCCAAGTTCATAAGTATGCACTGGGGACAAAACTTATAATGGAGAATTAAAATTGGTTCCGTAAGAATCTCTGGTATGATCTCTCCTTTTTATTTGGACAATTTATAGGTTATATTCTAATATCCTTATCAAGATATCTTTCAGGATACCTTCCAGGATACATCTATAATATATATTCCTAAAAATGTACAAACCAAACAGTTTTCACAAATACGATTTTCATAGCAATGACAACAATAATAAAGTCAAAAGAGAAGTTATATTATTAACATACCAAAAGATGTGCTCTTAGTTTCGCCTCAAAACAAGGCCCATCCACTAAGAGCACTAATAGTTTCTTACCATATTTACCCAACAGTTGAAGGTTTCATCTCAAACCGAGACCCATCCACCTCCAACTGTTGTATTGTTCACAAAAGCATGCAGGAAATATAAATTGTTCAGGTGCAGAAAAGTAAAGTGCAGAAAAGTAAATTGTTTTAGGACTACAGACCAACATTCAAATTTAAAAAGGTGGGCTCTGGCCTTGGCACGTATATCCGTCATCGCCCACCTAAATGCCCTCACACAGCGGCATCTCCTCCAACCTTCTCAGACTTCTCAGCACCAGCATCCTGACCAGCATCTTGAGCAGCATCCTCGCCAATGTCCATCCCAGCATCAGCTCCAGCATCCTTCTTGTCTCCAGCCTGGACCACCACCTCTGCTGATTTAGAAGACTCACCAGCTTCAGCAGGAAGTGGCACAGCTTTGCCTCTGAGCTCCTTTAACTTGGCCACCCAGGATTCAACTGGCCAAGATGGACAAACAAGGCCCGTCTCCTTGGCCTCGTAGGCCATCTTGATGCGTGCTTGTAACAGGGAGACGATAGCAGAAGCCTTGATTCCCTCCTGGAAATTGACCAAGGCTTGATCATGATCCATTTGAACGGTGGCGAGCTTGACCTCAGCGTCTTGGGTGACCTTCTTCAGCAGGCTTTCGTAGTGCCGGGTCTTCGCTTCAGCAATGGCACCTTGGTCAGCAACGGTGCTTTCGAGCTATTTGATCCTGGCTTCATGGAGTGCTACAGTACCACAAGCGTCATTGTACAAGTGGAGCAAATGCTGGAGGCCCTGCACATCAATTACAGGTATAAAGTTAGAATATATATTGACTAAGATATCCTACCAGGATATCCTGTTAGGATACACGTGCAGGATATATGTGCAGGATATACATGAAGGATATGCGTCAGGATATTACCTTGTTAAGGAAGGATGTCATTGGCTCTAAGGAATCAGAGAAACTGAGTTCGTCATAGGAGAACCCTTCTGAACATGGAGCACTGACTTCAAGACCCTTCATCTTTTTCGCTGTGGAAGCACGGGTTCTTGGATTGGCCTTGGGAGCCGGGAGTGGCTTGGAGCTAGTAGCAGCAGGAGTCTCCTTCTTGACTGTGGCTGGAGTTGGATAGCTGTCAAGTTCATCAAGATCTAGATAGACTGGAACTTTGCTGGAATCTGCACACAGGGAGTAAAATTCTAAATCTTTCCTAAGAATATCAAATAAAAACATGTGTGTACAGGATATCTTGCAGGATTCTTACCAGACATGTTTGCGCTTGAAAGAGGGCTTGGAGTTGGTGGAGATGGATTAAAGCTTCTCTCTGTTTCTGAAAGCAGTCTGATGGCGTCTATTCTTTTTTGAGAATCAGCAAGGGGAGGTGCGATCTTCCTGAAATCAGCGGGATACACAAACAGAGAAAATGAGATTCATTAGCTCAGGATATGAGACAGAATAAGAGACAGGATCATTCTTAAACCCTAAGTCCTACCCTTTCTCAACCATCTCATCGGATAATCCGTTCCACCAAGGATTGAATCCCTTTTTACAAAGAAAAACTTGGATTGCCAACCATCCTCGTTCCTGGTGGCACGAAGTATCAATGGGTCACCGGAAGTAGAATAAAATAGGAATCTAGATGAGCCATGGCATCTAAGCTTGTAGGCTAAAGGGAGATCATGGACGGAAAGGGCAGGTATGTGGTTTCTCTTGATTTGGTCAAGAACAGACAAAACACGCCAGAGCATTGGCATGGTTTGGCTGAAAGAAATTTTGGTGATATTAAAGAACTCGGTGATGAAATCCGGAAACAGGAATCATAACCCTAAGGTAAAGGGGAAAGCATTGAAACATATCCACTCGTTGGAAACCATATCTGACCGGATTTCTCTATCAAAGGGTCGGAATATAGTTCCTTCCGGAAAGATACCGGAGGATTTCAAGGCTGACAGGTGGGCACTGTCAAAGGTGCATGTCTCATTCTCCAGTTCTTGGAGAAGATTCTGTTGGATGAATGTGGGAGCCGAGTCGCCTGAACTGGACCTTGTTTGCCTAGGCATTTGGTCGCCTGAATTCTCGCCGGAGAAAGATAAAAGATGAATATGAAGATGAGGGAGAGAATATTACCTTTTTCCTTGACGATTGTGGTTAAAAAAGGAGATGAGGATGAGAAGATATAGGGCATGATGAGTAAATATAGGTCGGGTGGTTGAAAGCTGTCACATCAATGGTCTTATCTCTTAATTACCTCGGCCACCGTGAAAAATGTAACCGTTAGTGCAGGATATCAAACGGTAACATTTTTGGGGACAATTGTTATGGGTGAAATTCTGAGCCCATATCCTGGAAAATATCTTGACATATATCTTGGTTATATAGTATCTGTTTACATCCGGGATGCTGATTCAGGATATTGGTAACATCCTGAATGGTATCCTCAGGGTTACTAACGGATTATGTGCAGGTACGTGGGTTAGAAGCTATCAACGTTCACGAAGACTCATTCCGCGGAAGACTCGGTCCAAGTCGTTCAAATGAAGACGTTGAAGCCATATTACTCGGTCAATAACGTTCATAATGGAATATTCGGAGTACCCCATATTTGTAGGGATTATTGTTTGTAATTCATTACTATAAATAGGTGGGTATACCAGATCGAATAGGACATCACATTCACACTCGCTACACTCTAACACTCGCTCTCTAGCAAGCTTTCACTCTCACACAAAAAACATTGTAACACATAGCGATCTGGTCTATATCCTGCACTGTATCCTGAAGTTTAAGCAATAAGAAGAACAAGGCAGCTGCGATTGTCAGCTCCCGAGGTTTTATGCCGGCGATCTAGATTGATCAAGGGCTTTCCTCGTACATCTCGTGTCGTTTACTTTACTTTTTGCTCATTGTTTGCTCATTGTTTGATCGTAGATACAGCTCAATATCCTGAGCCGTATCCTGAATACTGATTTTCTAAATAACTCAACAAGCATATTTTCTATACACTTTCTAGCACACTACCTCACATTACTAATTTGATCACTTAATTACTTAGGTAATTTTTGACCAAAACATATACATACGATCACAAATCTGAGAAATACTCAGAAGATTATTCTCAAGCTCAGCAATGTAGTTAACTCTTTCAAACGTGACAATGCCATTGGATAGAGTTCCTTCACCAACTATTCGACCACCTTGATTTCCTGCAAATCCCACGTAACCTCCATTAAACCCTCTAACATCATACAATAGGGTCTTCTTCCCCGTCATGTGCCGAGAAGCTCCACTATCCATAATACAACGTGAAACGGATCTTGGAAGCTCCTGCACATATCACAACTATTTAGTTAGATTTTGATGCCACCAAAGCCTCTTTTGACTCGGGTAACTTGACATTGAGGTGAGTTTTTGCAATGTAAAGTGGCGAAAAATTCTTTTCATTCATCTTTAAGCTCTCCTCAGACCCAATCTCAACCTTTTTGTATAAAAGGAAATCATTTTGAGAAGGTTGACCAGATGATTGGTCTTTCTTTGGTACATTCTTCTTTTCAGAAGTAGTAGCCTCTTGTGATTCAAGTTTCTCATAGTAATCCAAAGGTACATGTATCTTTACCGGAGTGGTAGAAGATGATTGTTTTTCCAACTCTGAAACCTTTGGTTTTGGAGAACTTGTTTTCTTGTCAACAGTTTTTGGCTTCCATGTTTGTTGAGATGTAGCAAACCTTTTGTAAAAATTTTCATTTTTAGTTACCACATTTTTAACAGATTCAGTTTTGAATTTTGTGTTCTCATTTTTCAAAATTTTCTCAACACCCATTGGAGCTTTGCCTTTTGCATCAACTTTCTTTTTCTGACTCTCAACAACTTCAGACTTAGGCTTAAAGTTGGTGCACTTTCGTGCAATGTGTCCAACTTTATTGCACTTAAATCATGTACGAGTATCAGTTACCCGACTTGTACCTTCGGTCTGAGGCTGTGAGGCCTTTTTCTTAAAAAACTCTTCGTTTGATTTTGAAAAAATCTCAGATTCTTGCTCGGAATGAGCTCTAGCTTTTTACAAACACCTTTTTCTCAACAAATTTCTTGTTTTGGTAATTTCTTCTTTGATTTTTCTTACCACCCTGATAACCACCTGACCATTTGTTTTGATTGTAGTTAGAAAAACGTGGCGATATGATAGGCTTTTTGTAGTAAGATTTATCTTTTTCAAAATTAAATTGTCTCTCAGCACGTTTCAAACCTTCAAGTTCAGATACATCAATTTCGACCAATTTGAAGACATTTTTCAATTTGTCCACATTCACATTCTCCAACGGAAAATCAGAATCCGAATACAACTTATCCGATCCCGCCATCTTGTACATCACAAGATGTGGTTCTTCACTTAAGTTGTTTTTGGATTTTGATTTTAGAATATAATTATCCAAAAAACATTCATCATCCTCAGTAGTGTCACTTTCAGTTTTCAAAACATTTTCAGCCATGCTTTTAACAATTTCAGATTGGACACTATCTTCATCAGATGATGAAGTGAATGTGACATCTATCGTGTCAGGAAGTTTAACTTCATTTTCTTCTTCATCATTTACCAACCCGGATTTCTTCTTTGAGAAATTGTTTAACACTGGTGGTGGAACCTGATGAAACCCAACCCCAGTTCCATCCGAGTAAATGTCTTCGCCTACTTTGTTCTTCCCAATTGGTTTAGGGATGATATGTTGAAGAACAAAACTTGCGGAGTTGTAACTGGTTAATTTCAACTGGATGCGTTCATTTTCAATTTTAGCTTCTTGAAACTGAAGCTTCAACTTAGCAGTTTCATCCAGTTGCTGGTTGATTAACTCTTCTTTCACTCTAAGAACACCTGATAGTTGAAGATTTTCTTTGGTTGTTTTACCATTTCTTTCATCAGAATCTTTAACCGTTCGTTTTAGCTTCTCAAAATTTTCTGAAATGTGACGATTTTCAAGAATCAACTTTTCGTTTTCTTTCCTTATTCTTTATATGTCATTTTTATCATTTTCAATTTTGTCAGTTAATTCTTTTAATTTTTCGTTCGAAGCTTTCAACAATTTATCACGGTTTAAGATCTGATCTTCAACACTTCTGACTCTAACAGTCAGTTCTTCAACTTTCTTACCACTAAGGTAAGCAATTGTACTACAAACTTTGCACTCTTTCATGCAATTTTTGCAGTCGTTCTCAGATTTAACTTTCTTACCAGAATCATGTGTATCATTTGAACTGACCTTGTTTTTGGACTCAGTTCCAGAACCAGAAACTACCTCTAGTTCTTTTGCAGCAAGAACTTTATCAGCCATCTTCTTCAAATTTTCAGCGGTGACTTCTTGTGATGTATCAATAATTCCATCATCAATTTTCTTTATCTGCTGCTCTTTTTCTTTCTCTTTTTCTTTTTTCTTCTACTTTCTCTTCTCCACCTCCCCACCATTCTCTCTGTCTGGCTTCTTCTTCTTCTTCAGTAAATTGCTGGATGAGAGCATCAATACTAATGGAATCTGGATCAACCGCAATGTTTCCTTGTGGATCAAGGTAACATTCTCTGTCGGCATCCCATCTTTTTGCTCTTTTAGCTTCTTTCTATGTGTTATAGATTCTGCTCATCCTGGTTTGAGCTTTCATCCTTCTGTTGACAAATTTTTCTTTTTCTGTTCTATTGTCTTTAAAAGGAACAATCTTTGCCACAAATGCATATCCTACCGCATCCTCCTCCAGTAACAATTCGCTCCAGTCAAAACCTTCGTCATCATGAATAACAGCAAGAGCTCTCAATTTTTCTTTGGCATTATCCTCAAGCTGCTTCATTCTGGGAGGTTCTGATTTGTTCTGATCATAGATCGCTCTTTTGTTGTAATCTTCACTAAATGGATTTGCAGTATCATCAGCTGGTGCGTTACGACATTCTCTTTTGAAATGTCCTTTTTGTTTACACCTGAAGCACGTGAATTTTGATTTGTCAAAGCCAAGTTTTGTGGACGGCCCTCCGATAGAATGTCTACCAGTAATCTCCATGAACAGTTGTGCTCGTCGGACTGCACTAGCCATACACCACCTGATGTCGATCAACTCCATCTCTTCCGGGTCGATCTGATCGTAGTCCTCCTTGGTGAGGTTAGTGTTTCCAATCTTGCCTGCCACAAGGCTCTCATATGACTCTAGCACAGAAGCTAAGAACACCATCTGCTGTTTTGCGGATTCTTCACTGAAATTTTGAGCATTCTTTAAATCCACAGCAATATTGCATTGAAACAAGTTCTTTGAGGCTGATTGGCTTGAAGTTGACGAAGAACCACTATGAAAACCACTGCTTGAACTCTCTTTACTTGATGTGTTAGAATTTTCAGCAGAGAAAGCTGTCTTAGGAAACACATTCTTGGGAATCATACTTTTTGGATAGTACAGCTCCACATTCTGCTGATATGAGGAATGGTTGACTTTATTTGATTTCTTGATCTCCAGCTCATGACTCTCCAGTCTTTCAATCAATAGATCAACTGTCAAATCCTCCGACTTTATCGTATTCTTCAACATCAAAGCAAAGTATTGCCAATCCATCTCATCCGGCAGCGAGTCAAACAATTTGTCAACTAATTCTTCTCGAGAATATACAACCTCGTGTCTTGCCAGCTCCATCTTCAAATGCCCGAATCTTTCAATCATCTTAGAAACAGATTCGTTTTTCAAACAGCCAAATAAATCAAACTCTTTTCTTAACAGTTTCATTTCGTTTTTTACTATCTCAGCACTACCCACACATTTCACCCTCAATTTTTCCCAAAGATCTTGAGCATTTGTGTACTCAATCAAAGAGATTATGTCGTCTCTCACAGACTGATGAAGCAATGCAATGCACTTTTGTTCAGCAACAAAATTCTCTATATCTTCAGTTTCTGTCAAATTTTCACAATCTGGTGTTCCATTATTGAAGCCATTCTTTAAACTTTTCCAGCTTGGGTATGCAAACGCTTTTAGCCATTCTTCAAATCTTTTGGCCCACCTATTGTATTCTTCAATTGCCATCAACTTTGGAGGATTGTTATATGTACCATATGCACTCTCCACACTTAAAGCATCGGACAGAGTTTTCTTCGCACTCGGGGTGTTCTCATTTGTATTGTTTGAAGTATCATCTCTGGTGTTTCCCACGAAAGCAAACATGTCACTGAAAGGATTCATAAACTCATCCATCTTCACGTATCTGAAACAATCAACAAATACTTAGAAATTTTTTGGTTTTTAAGATTTTCAAGTGAAATCAGTTCAAGCAAAATAGCTCAAACGGAATTAACTTTTCACACGAAATAACCTTTCAAACGAGATTACCAGTTCATGCGAAATACCTACTCAAACGGAATTTGGTATTTCAAGCGAAATTAAGCCAATTGAAGCGGAATTAGCTACTTTGATGCGGAATTAGTAATTTCGTTTGAATGTTTCAAATGAAATTAGATCTCATTTGAAATTGACTGCACTTTTCAAGCGGAATTAGGTATAATGTGTAATTCCGTACGGAATTATAGTGAAGATTTCGAACGGAATTACGATGACGTCAGCATGTTCGATCTGTTGTTCAAACGGAATTAACAAATTTTATCAGTATTTGTTCAAATTAAGGTCCAATTGTTTCACGGATTAGTTAAAACTATGATTCGCTTATAATATGTGAAAATCAAGCCATTTTGACCGTTAAATTTTGTTCAAGTCAGAAAAGAAGGAGTAGAAGTGATAGAATCTGATGAAATCAAGCTGAATTGGTATGAACTCCTCGTCCTGAGCTCTGATACCACTTGTTGGATCGACGTGTGACCCTAACGAGTCAATCTGAAGAGTTCAGCATCAAAATCAAAGGCGGAATCAATGAAATTGACGTAACACAGCTTGATACTTTCTAATTATCTTCTCTTATTGATTTCCTGAGCTTTTATAATTCAGATAACAATCCGGCAGCACCTCGGCTCTAAAAACAATGTTCTAATTCCGTTTCAAATGACACGACTCGATCAGGTATTTATAGGCAACTAATTCCGTTTGAAACTGTCCAAACGAGACTTAATTCCGTGCGGAATTAACTCAAGCGGAATTCGGTTTCAAGCGAAATTATCATTTCGAGCGGAATTATAATTCCAAGCGGAATTATAATTTCAAGCGGAATTACCTATAAATTTCATTTCTCATTTTGCGTGCCCTGATCTATCTAATACAATACAAGACTCTATAAAGACGAAGTTAACAGACATCAGTGCACCAACAAAATCTACAAAACTTCAAAACGAAATCAAGTGTCAAGACGATCTGACCGTTGGGACGGATTGCCGTCCGATCGGGTTACACTTGGATTCCACACTTAAACTTTTATTCAAACTTTTTCAAAGAGCTGAACGTTGAACGGATTGCCACCCGATCGGATAGCCATCCGATCGACCGACCGTCCGATCGTGTGACGTTTAGGACTTTGGTACTTAAGCAATTTTCAACATGTTATTTCATATGGATTGCCACCCGATCGGATAGCCATCCGATCGAGTGACCGTCCTGCTGTGAACTTGTTCTCAACTAAGAAGACTCGCCAATCGGATTGCTGTCTGATCGAACGACATTCGATCGACCGACCTGAAGGGTAGAGATACTTCTCTATTTTTAAAATGCTACAACGAAAACTTCAAAGTACAAACCATCATACACAAACACATCCTCACTAAACGAGGTGACAATCCAATCGAATGGCCATCCGATCGGATTACCATCCGATCCTTGGTACACTTGCACCGTTTTACGCGCTGCTCATCGTTATGCTATCGTTAATAGTTCAGGCTAATTTCTCTCAGCGCTCCCTTCAATCCAAGGCAGTGTTTATTAAGTTAAATGCTATCTATGAGTATACTCGATCCCTTTTCGCTTTATGCACTTTTGGGTGTTACATACGTTATTTATTCTAAATCACATCGATCACACAACGCAACCACTATTTATACGCTGACCTCTAATGCATGTTATACATGACTCAATGAATGCCTGTTTGTTATGTTAACACATTGATTGCTGTCTACCTGCCTTAGCAATGATAGTACTATAGTTTGGACTCAGCACCTGTTCACTCAGGGGTTGTTAAGGACAATTACTTCACGTGTTCACAGTGGTGAACATGTGTTGTGCACTCGCTACTCGCAGTCAACTCGCAGTCATTGGTATTGATAGGATCTTTGTCGATAACTTACATGCTTCACACTATACGTTGTACATGCTGGTCATACGAAAACGATTTCGAACTCTAGTATGCTATTATCAAACTTGTATGCTCACCTTTACACTATGTGTATTGACCTATATTTTAACGTATGTGGCATGTGCTTAAGATGCTAGGGATTGTTGTGCTTTGATGAATCAAGCTAGGGGTCTAGATATGTCACGCTTAAACCTGAGTCGTCGGAGCAGTATTTGTTTATGAGACAATTATTTGTAATAACTGTTTTTATTCGGATATGCTGTGGTATGGGACATGACGTTTTAATTATCTGGTAATGAATGGTTGTTATGGATTCTCATGGACAATCTGTTTCGCTCAGTGCCATGCCCCGATGTTTCCGCCATCGGTTGGGGTGTGACAGATTGGTATTAGAGCCATAACTATAGGGAATTAGGCAAGACTCGACCTAGTCCGGGTCGATGTCTTAGAACGACCTAGTCTATAGTCTAAGTACCAACCGACCAACTTGTGCATACCCAGTAGGGGTTTTGTACGAGCTTACTCGCTATAATCCGCTCAATCTCGCTGTACACAACACACTTGCGCGAACATCGCATACTATAGTTCCGCGCAAGAACAGCCTTTCCTAAGGCTGATTACACACCCAAATGAATGATCTGGTTAAGATTAGGTATGAAAACCACAAACTTTCGACCAGATTACTCATTCGAATTGCTATTTTTACTATAAAACAAGAGAATTTGTGTTGAATTAGGAGTGAAATCCATTCTTCGACTCATATCTCCTTATCTATCTCATGATTTTATCACACAAGCAGAAACGTAGTCGCTAAGTTAGGGGTGAAACCCGAACCTTGACGACTCGTTCTACTCTCTAATGTGGTTTTACAAAACTCTCACCAAAGTCTCGACGGACTCCAACGACTTAAAGTCACGCTGTAACTAGAAGGATATGTGTCGATCGCTCAAATCGAAGCGAGAGCACAGTTTCGAAGGCCAAAGTGTGTACTAAAAGTCCTTGTGAATAGTCGAATCACTTTGGGTAGTCGATGTCTAGTACACCCGAGACAATCTATCCTCGAATTTTATGTGTTTTGATTCTGGAATTGCCGCAGCTCACTCTATAATTTATCGATTTTATGTAAAATTTATGTAATTTATATGGTGATTTGTTAGCGTTTTGAGATAAACAGTACAGAGGTACTGGTGATTTTGATTCCACGTTTCCTGCTCCGCCAAAGCACACATAATTCGCACCAATATAACAAATCGCTGGTCATTGTTCGCAATCACTGCCCGATACTCGCAATCGCTATATTTAGTCGCTATACGCGCTGTGAAGGATAGGGAATATGTGCAACATATAGTTAGGTTTCTGTATTCTGACTGCCTCAAGTGCTTCTGTGCCTTACGTGTCAATGTGTTTCTGTGCTCTACGTGATTATGTGCTTATGTGTTTAAGTGCCTATGTGAATCTGTGTTTATATGGATACGTGTTCCTGAGCTTTATGTTAAATCGATATACTATACTAGGAATAATTGAATAGTGTTTTGAGTCCTATGGCGCTGTCTGATGCAGACAATGTCGTCATCTGGATCTCGCGCTACCCAAGCTGCACGTCGAAAACAGGCAGATAAACGCCTCGCCTCTATGATTACTAAACTGATGGCGAAGGTTATTCCTCAGATCGTCAATGAACTTCATGAGAATGCAAGCAAATCTTCTGAAGAATCCAGGACCGATACTCCCAAAGTTGCTTTTAGTTTTAAACAGTTCAAAGCCTGCGGACCGAAAGAGTTTACTGGTGAAGATGGTCCTACGGCCATGTTCCAAAGGTTTGATTCTATCGAAGTCACCCTGCACCAGAGTGGCTGTCCTGATAATCTCCGTACTCTCAACGCAACTGGCGTCTTCCAGTCCCGCGCTTTAGACTGGTGGACAGCCGAGAGGAACAAACGCGGAAATGATGCAGCTTACGGGCTATCATGGGATGAGTTGAAGGACGTGATGATGGAAGATTTCCGCCTTCCCCATGAGCGCCAAAAGTTGGAGGATGAATTCTGGCATATTAAGCAGAAGGATGGTGACAACCCTGGTTTGACTGCATGCTTCAAGCAGTTGAGTATTATCTGTCCGGATCAAGTCAAGACACCCGAAATCGCCATCAAGAAGTACATCCGTGCTCTTCCGGATTGCATGGCTGATTTCGTTCAAGCAGCAAAGACATCAACGATTGAAGAAACGTACTTGCTCGCTGCTGAGATCAACGACAAGCGAGTCAAGTCTGGTGTCTGGGATAAAGCTCCCAAGAATCTGCATCAAGCTACCACTGCTTCAACCGCTGAAACCGCCGCCGCTCCTTAGTCATCCAAGCTCTCAAGATGCAAGAGAAAGAACAACAGCAGTTCCAGCAACAAGAACTGTGCTGTAACCAATGCTGCCCCACTTCAAGCTGTTCCAGCTCCTCAGCAACACCAACACCGCCAAGTAGCAGCCCCGGTTACCAACGTACCTCCAGCAAAGCGTGCGTATACTGGTCCTCACCCGGTTTGCCCTACTTGTACTTATCACCACCCAGTGGGAATCTCCTGCAGATACTGCGCTCATTGCAACATGTACGGCCACTTTGTTGGTGCACAAAATGTCTGTTGACTACGTTTAGTTAAGTCTAGGTCAAAGATATGTCAACATAGGAGCTTAAAAGTCAAATTAGGGTTTAATGTTGGGTTTTCGCTTATGTGTACATAGGATAGGTTAGTATGTCGCTTGTATGTACATATTAGCAAGAGGTTTCGCTTATTAGGTCATAGGTTTCGCTCATAGGGTCTTCAAGGGGTTTCGCTTATGTGTCAGGTCATATGAGCGAAATCACATAGGCTATATATAGTCATCAGGAGCGAACATGATCATTAGTTGTGAACCATTAGAGCGAAACCTGGTCATGCTTTAGGCAATGAAACTCTGTCAAATTGTAATCAAAAAGCATCAATAGAGAATGAAATTGAAAGAGAAAAGCTGTGTAACTTCATGTATACTGATTCCGCCTTTATACGTGAAGATGAACTGCCTTGACTGACTTTTCAGGGTCACAAAACGGTCCAACAAGTGGTATCAGAGCTCAGGACGAGGAGTTCATACTACTACAGCTTGATTCTACAGAATTCTCTCATTTCTACTCACTTTCTTTGATACTTTTTCGATTTGAACTGGTTCCTACGGTTGAAATGACCTGAATTTTGAATATAACGTGTAAAACATACAATTAACAAACCCTGGAAAGATTCAGGTTAAAATACGGCTTAAAAATGGTAAAAATTGGTTAAAAATAGGGTTTTGCTTTTACAGACATCGATAGGTAATTGCTTGATTTCGCTTATTTGGACATTGAAGCTATTTCGCTAATAGAGACAAAATCAGACTTCGTTCATAGGGTTTCGCTGACAAGGACACTGATTTCGCTTATCAGTCAATTTCTGATTTCGCTTTTGTGACAAGTTGTTAATTTCGCTTTTGTGTCATCACATCTGATTTTGATTGAACGTGAACATAACATTTGTCGGATAATTGATTTTGTTGGCCCAATCACAAGAGTTTACTAAATTCAGAAATTCACTCAGATTTAAGTAAAATCAAAATTGTTGGACTTTATTGTTGACATGTGATAATAATCAGACATCTCGGCTCAATTATATTTGTTAAGTGTCTGGCCATTTTCAAAAAGTTAAAACTTTGTGCAGCAACTTATATCGAGTATATCATTAAATGGTT